>CM060941.1:994547107-994897107 GCA_030765085.1 Allium cepa | reverse complement strand
GAACAAAGTGACTTGGGAAAATTTTCAAATAAACTTTATATAATCCTTTTCAGATTAAGATTTTTAAACAAAATAAGCTTGTTTAAATCTGAATCACAGCTTAAAATTTGCTTCAAGCTTGAACATGAAGGTTTTGTCTCTGTAACTCAAAACTTATGGTAAAAACAAAATCATGCGATAAATTTAAGTATGTTAAATCATTGTTTTGATTATATAACCTGAATAAACACACAAAGAGAAGATTTTTAAAATAAATATGATGATTTTTCATTTAGTATTCCAAGTGCAGTTCGGGTTTATACAAAATTGGTTTTTTCTTCATTTTCTGACGATGGATTAGATATTGGTTGATGAAATTTGGTTTGAAGCTGGAGTGTTGATCCACGATGTCAGGAAAATTGTCGAAATTTTTTTCTACTGCGTAAATTGAGAAGTCGAGTTCGATTTAGGGTTACAGTTCGAGTTTTGAACGTATTCAGTGGGAAGAGGATTGCATCCTCTTAGGTCGACCGAGCTTCTTGAGATTCAAAGAAATGAAAGAGAGGAGTGCTGACGTGATATAGCTGGAGTCATGGATTTTCTGATGAACTACGCGAGGAGGACGAGGCAATTTGGTTTGGGTATGTTCGAGCTTCAGTTTCGTCGAAAGGGTGGGTTTTGATTTCGAGACTTTTGTGATGAATTGAGTTTTAATTTCGAGTTCAAGTGAGTTTTGCGACTTGCTGAAAGTCGTGATGGCCACCATAACAGCGGCGCGACGCCGTGTACGTGCACGACATCGTTTCCGTGTCAGCGAGTTGGGCCTGGGGAGAGATTCGATGGAGCGTTCGAGTAAAAGACGTTGGGGCGAGTTTTCTCACGCGTTCGAGTGATTGTTTCAGCAGTTGATCGAGTAAGACTTAAGCTAGAAAAAAAAGATGAAAGGAAGAAGAAGAAGTAAGTACATGGAGAGGATGGAGATAGACTTGGGGAAGGGACGAGGGGAACTCGAGTTTAACTCGAGTAAAAATATGGGTTACTCGGGTTTGCTTCATAATGGGTTAAGCCCATCCAAAATTTCAAATTTACAATGTTAAGTTAATTTCTGCATTTACAAGGTAACTAATGTTGATTATGTTAAGTTAAAAACTTACTATAAGTTTTAAGTTATTTAACAATGTTTTAAACTTTAATTAACCCTTTAATTAAATAATTAAATTTAAAATAAGAATTGAAGTTAATTTACATTAAAACTTTCAATAGAACAATAAATTGATTTTCAAAGAGTAAAGAAGGTTTTCGAATGATAACAAAGGTAAATAATTTTTATTAACTAATGGTTTTGAAAAGTAATTAAGAATGATTTATAATTTGTAATTAAAAATGATTAATAAACAATTAAGTGTATAAATTACTTATAACTAAGAATTGTTAGTTAAATAATTTAAGTTAATCAATTTATAATTTGTAGCTAACTAAGTTAATTAATTAAGGAATAATTTATTAACAAAGTAATTGAGATTTAATTAATTTAATTATCATTAAGAATAATTGATCGTTGATTAAAATAATTGTGTGGTTAATTTACTTAAACCACATTGGAAAATAATTAACTATTGTTGTGCACTAGATTGGTATTTCTGTTCTGGTTGTGATACTGTGTGATGTAGATTGCTCTGTACTGCACTGTGATTTGTGATTTGTCATTTGTTCATGTATTGATGTGGAAACCCCTTTGCCCGTAAAACGGCATTTAAACTTCGATGCGATAGGGAGTCGGATTTCAGTTAGTTATCCAAAACTCACGTCGAACCCTGAATGTGAATCTTTGTGATTGATATACCCACGTGTTTCAAAATTAAGCGCTCACTATTCGGTTTAGCTGGAAGGGGACCTACGTGTCATATAACCCTTTCGAATAGTGATACGTCGAAATGGATAGCATTTGAAGACCGATGGTGAAGATCGGGTGTCCTCGAAACGACAGGATAACCTATCGATTGTCTCTGTACTGAGTTGCTCCGGTATAGAGATTCCCTAAGTGATGGGAAGTCCGATCGAGATTGGGAATACCCGGATTTACAAGGGCTTCTTCCTTTATTGGACGAAGTGCCTTCGGTTCTGTTCGAACCCGGAACAGACTTGTATGGTTGTATGTCTAACACTACACTTTGAGGTATAAAGCAGATTTCTTTCAAATACGTATCTGTTGGTGGCGGAGAATTTATTCTCTTAGCTTAACACCCTTCTCTGAGACGTACGAGCTCAGAGGTTATGTAATTGAAGGTTGTCAGCGATATACTCCCAATTTGGTAGTGTGGCATGCTAAGTGCTGCTGTGTGTTGAAGATCATTTGTGGATCATTTATGATCAAAGCATGGCTTTCGTGTAAAGCGTAGCTTTGTGGACTAGACCTCATCGGACCTCACAACCCAGAAATGGTCGGAACAGGAAAGATGTGGCAAGGTTACAAGGGTCGCACACTTTAGGGTATGTCATTTCCTTCTGGAAAAAGGTGATGTCATGGTATGGAGCCTAAATATTTACCTATGTGGTAGCTCCAATCTCATTTACTGTGTGGTTGTTGCTTTGTGATAGTGGGCCCCCGGATAAAGGTCCCAAAGGACCGAGGAGTGGCATATTCGCATAGTAGTTACCTAGTTACAAAGGTAACCCGGCCTTGTGTTGAGAGCTGGTTAAGTTCTCTGGACGTCCCGCCAGAGGCGTACCCATGTGGGAGTAGGAAGTTCCGTAGCCTGACCATTTATTGGAAATCCAATTCCCAATACGAACCCAGTACGGTTTTAGTTGTATAACCTGCCATTTACTTATGGTGGTCACCACTGTTTAGATGGTAGCTATAGTAGGCATAGTTCAGAATGTCTATGCTGGCTAAGATTAATATTATATTTTCGAAATGATTTTCCACACTATGCACTAGTAATAATATCAAAGAACTTTTCTCGTATCAAGCATATTTGACTATCATAAGAAGAAATCTCCTCCAATTCTGCGATTGCATTGTGTGTGTGGCGGGAGGTTTTATGTTAGTTTCATTTTCCAAAAGCATATCGGATTTTCTTTTATAAATCGAGTTTATTTAAAAGCAACTGTTTTGTTTACTCATACCAGTCCCATGACTGACCCGGAGTTTATTGTTTCTTTTCTAAACTCTTGGTGCCCATAATTTCCACACGGGCAGCCTAGTAGCAGGTTTACGTGTTCTGGTGTAGCAGTATTTTAGAGCTTTTGCTTTGGAGATAGCTTAGAAGCTTTTGGGATCTCAAGTGTTAGTTTTTTTTGGGAGTTCGTTATCACTTTGTTCCTTTGAAAACTTTTTGGATATATGATCACTATTGTATTATTATGATGTTTATCTGGAGTTGTGGTGTATGTATTAAAAATACTCTGATGTAGCAATGGATATTACGATGTTGTATCTATGATGTATGGATGATATTCATTTTGTTCCGCTGTTTTATATTCATCTGATGTTGTTATAAGCTCCGACGAAACAGATTCGATGTTTAGATCTGCGGCCTTTGAATACGAGTGTCGTATTCGGTGCCGATTTTCGAAAGTCGAGTCAGAGCCGTCACATTTGGTATCAGAGCTGAAGGTTGAGTAAGAACTTTAGCTATGGAGTATAACACATTAGATGGCTCATTAGAGATAGGGTGAAGTATACCCTAGAATGAGTATAACCGAGACTGAAACCCCAAATTTTCTTAATCTAATTACTGCTGATATTCCTAAGATATCTCGTCCAAATATCTAAACCAATTTTATTACTAATTACAGATAGTAAGAATGAGCAGACGAAGAGGAAGAGTTAGGGGTCAAGGAAATGCCACAGCACCTAACCAAGATACCCCAACAGCAGTAGCAGCAATACCTATCCAGCAGCAGCCGAATCTGGCTGATTTATATAAAAATTTCTTAAGGCTTGGTGGTAAGCCATTCACCGGTAAGGAGAAAATTGTTGAGGCTCAAGCATGGATCAGATCATGTGAGAAAATCTTCAGAGGGCTAAAGCTACAAGATGATCAAAAGCGACTCATAGCTTCTTGGCAACTTCAGAAGAAGCCTTAGCCTGGTGGGAGACATTCATTGTAGATAAGCTAGAAGAAGAGTTTACTTGGGAGAAATTCAAAGAAGTATTTGAGAAACGTTACCTGCCATCAGCTGGAATTTCTCGAATGTACCAGGAATTCATGGACTTGAAGCAGGGAAGCTTTTCATTCGAGGAGTATCTAAACAAATTCAATGAATTATCTCATTTTGGTCCCGAATTGGTGAACACATCTTTAAAGAAGAATGAAAGATTTATTCGTGGGATGAATAAGAAGTTCCATGAAAGAATGACCGGCCATGTTAAAGAATCCTTTTCAGATTTAGTTGATATGGGATACAGATATGCTACGCTTGATATGCAAGAAGCCCCGGTGGAGAAAGGAAATTCGGGAAATCAAAATTGGAAGAAGAGGAAATTTGGAGGCAAGAAACCATGGCAGGGCAAAGAGAAAAAGAAGAATAATCAGGGAAGCACAGCAGAGAACGTCAGTTGCTATAATTGCCTGGAGAAGGGACGTTATTCGAGCAGATGTACAAAGCCTAAGAAACAAATCAGTCACTCCGTTCAAGCGAAGCCTAGGAAATGTTATTTTTGTCAGAAACTTGGACACGAGGTTAAAGACTGCCCAACCATGAAGCAAGCTCAGGCAGCAAAGGTGTACACAGTCAAAGACCAACCTGCATCTTCCAAAGTAGAGAAAGAAAAAGGAGTTCTGGAAGGTAATCTCATTATTTATGATAGCATTGTTAGAGTTCTATTTGACACGAGCGCTACTAACAGTTTTATCTCTCATCAAGCTATTAATGAATTAAATCTCGAACCCGATTTTGTTGATGAGCCTATATGCGTAAAGAATCCAGTTGGTGGTTCCACGAACCTTTTTCTTCGATGTAGATACGTTCCTATTTCATATTCTTGTTATCAATTCCCTATTGGTCTCATTGTGCCTGATTTTAACGAGTTTGAAGTCTTACTCGGAATGGATTGGCTAACCAAATACGAAGCCAAATTGGATTGCATTAATCGATTGATTTCAATTAAAACCGGATTTGGAGATTTCATCGAGATTTCTTGTGAGGACCCTAGTCCAAAAAGGGAAGGATTGATGTATAATTTGGGTTATCCCGAACCCAGTTTGGGGTCTATATCCATTGTTAGAGATTTTTCAGACGTGTTCGGAGAGGTGAAATCTTTGCCTCCATATCGGGAAATAGAATTCAGGATTGACCTATTACCCAATGCTCGTCCTGTCGTTCACGCAAGTCGAGAATGGCACCCAGGGAAAAGGTTGAATTAGTTCAGCAAACCGATAATCTACTAGCAAAAGGATTAATTCGACCAAGTGTTTCGTAATGGGGTTCCGCCGTCGTATTTGTTGCTAAATCAGACGGATCTTTGAGATTGTGTGTAGATTACCGCGATCTCAATAAGCTGACTCTCAAGAATAAATTTCCACTGCCCATAATTGATGATCTGTTTGATCAGTTGCACGACGCTCGTTTCTTTTCAAAGATGGATCTAGCCCAAGGGTTCCATCAACTATGAATCGTCAAAGACTGTGTTCATTTGACCGCTTTCAAGGGTCCTAATATGTTCTACGAATGGTTAGTCATGCCTTTCGGACTATCCAATGCTCCAGCACACTTCATAGATCTTATGACTCTTGTGTTACAGGAAGTATTGAATAAATTTGTGCTCGTGCTTATTGATGATATTTTGATCTATTCCAAGACCGAAGAGGAGCATGCCGAGCACCTTAGAATCGTTTTGGAGATTTTGAGGAGAAATATTCTATTCGCAAAATTTTCCAAATGCCACTTCTGGATCAAAGAGGTTAAATTCCTTGGCCATATTGTTAATGAAGAAGGAATTTCTGTTGATCCTAGCAAAATTTCCGCCATTCTTGATTGGAGAAAACGCACTACCCCAAAAGAAGTTCGAAGCTTCTTGGGTTTAGCCGGCTATTACCGGAAGTTCGTTCAAGATTTTTCTAAGATTAATAGCCCATTGACCAAACTAACAATGAAAGATGTAAAATTCAATTGGACTCCAAAATGTGATGAAGCTTTTCGGGAGTTGAAGAAGAGATTAACCACTGCTCCTGTTCTCGCTATTATCAACGGGAATCAGGGATTATCTGTTTATACTGACGCATGTGGTGATGAGGTAGGTGCGGTATTAATGTAAAATGGGAAGGTAATTGCCTACGCGAGTAGACAATTACGCCCGCACGAGAGAAACTACCCAACACATGATTTGGAGCTTTTGACTGTTGTTTTCGCTTTGAAAATATGGTAACATTATCTCCTGGGTAAGAATCTTTTCAGCTTTCTTAACAATTTACGAAATTAACTTAACTTGATAAATGTACTTAATGAACTCTTCTTTCTCTAGGTGAAAATTTTGAACTATTCACCGACCACAAAATTTTGAAGTATCTCTTTACCCAGAAAGATCTAAATCTGCGACAACAACGTTGGTTGGAATTTCTGGCATCTTATGACCTAGATATTCTATATACGTCCGGAAAAGCCAATGTAGTTGCCCATGCTTTGAGTAGAAGGCATGCTATTCTTGCTCATCTTGTTATCGCTCCTACTCTTCTCAAAAGAATTGCGAGACAGTAGTATGAAGAAGAGTTTCTTCGGGGAACTTATAAAAGGATTATCCAAGGAGAAGACACTATTTTTGAGATGGATAATAGAGGAGTAATAAGATTAAAAGGCAGAATATGTGTCCCAGACTTTTCTGATCTAAAACGTGAAGTTTTGGACGAATGTCACAAATCTAAGCTCGGCATCCATCCAGGAGTTAATAAAATGTATAGAGATATTGAAAGAACTTTCTGGTGGAAGACAATGAAAAGAGACATATCTACTTATGTGAGTCGCTGTGCTACTTGTCAACAAATTAAAAGCGATCAAAAGAAAGTGGCCGGTTTATTTCAGCCTTTGGAAGTGCCAAAATGGAAATGGGATCAGGTGTCGATGGATTTTATTGACGGATTGCCACGAACCAAGAAGGGAAATGAAGCAATTTGGGTTATAGTTGACCGTCTAACCAAAACTGCTCACTTCATTCCAGTGAAATCCACTCGGACTGCAGCAAGCTTAGCAGAGCTATATGTAAAGGAAATTGTTCGTCTCCATGGTATTCCCAGCAGCATAATGAGTGAACGTGACCCGGTCTTCACTAGTAGATTTTGGGAGGCATTCCAAGCCGCATTGGGAACGAAATTGAATTTCGGCACTGCTTATCACCCACAGTCTGATGGGCAGACTGAGAGGATTAACTGAATTATGGAAGACCTTTTGCGTGCTAGTATTCTCGACTTTGGTGGTTCTTGGAAGGACTATTTACATCTGGTCAAGTTCTCATATAACAACAGCTATCAGGTCAGTATAGAAATGGCTCCTTTCGAAGCTTTATATGGTCGTCCGTGTTGATCACCTGCATGCTAGATCGAATCAGGTGATAGACTCGTCCTTGGACAGATATGATTAAAGAAGCCACGGAGAAGGTAGATTTTATTCGAAAGAAATTAATAATTGCTCAAAGTCGTCAGAAGAGCTATTATGATCGTCGAAGAAGATATTTGGAATTTCAAGTTGGAGATTCTGTATTTCTGAAAGTATCTTCGATGCAGGGTGTATTGAGGTTCGGGAAGACTGGAAAGCTAGCACCACGTTATATTGGTCCTTTTCCTATTCTGGAGAGCATAGGTCCTCTAGCATATCGAGTGCAGCTACCCAGCTGGTTGTCTGGCGTGCATAATGTGTTCCACGTTTCTAATCTTCGGAAGTATGTGCATGACCCAGATAGTATTATTGAAGAAGCTGCTCAGCAGGACCTTGAGATCACTCCCAACTTGGCAGTAAAAAGAGAACCAATAAGATTGTAGATCGTGATGAAAAGCGATTGAGAGACAAAGTTGTGAAACTCGTTAAAGTACAGTGGAGTGGCGATCCAAAGGACTGTACCCGGGAAACTGAAAATAATATGCAGAAATCATATCCCAATTGCATAATGGATATCTCGGCTTAAACTGGTAAGGCATTTTCTTAATTTTTCTGAATTCGTATATTCTTTGTTTGCTTTTTACTCTCTTCCAAATTTCGAGGACGAAATTTTCTTAACGGGGGATATTGTAACATTCCAGAATTTGTTAATTTAAAATTTGGTGATTTATTAGAACTTTTGAATTTAATTTGAAAAGTTTCAAGGCAAATAAAATATTATTAATATTAAGTAGAAGAAAGATATATGGATATAAATAAAATATTTGATAGTTAAGTTTTAAATAAATAATAATAATAAATAAACAAAACATATAACAAACAAGAAATTGTTTTAAACCATAAATAGAATATATGTGATGAATTAAATATTAATAGTTAACTTTAAAATAGAAATAAAATTCAAGGTTTATGATTGTAATAAAACCGTACAGATATAAAAATGACATAGGAATACATATAAACTTGTATGAAAATTTTATAAACAAGAAAACAAGGCTTATGCAAGAAGATAAATATCTTAAATAAAACAAAAAATTAGTACTTACAAAAATCAAATTAAGATTACATGTAAACTAAGATGGGAACACAAGCATTTAATGCTTTCTTCTTAGCATAAAATCAAGATCATTTCAGCCGAAATAATTTTTGCTTAGTCAAAGTAAGAAAACAAAAATAAACAAATATCTGATCAAAGAAAAACTGTACCAGTTAATACCTACCTCCCCTACCCTATACAAAGTCCTTCTGTATATAAATACACATTCATCTTGTGTTATTTCGTTCATCAAAAACACGACAAAGTCAAGAAGAAGAAAAATTATAAAACATCACCACAAATTTCAAATTTAAATACAATCTGTTGAAAAAAACATCAAACTGGAGTCTTTCAAAATAAAAAAAGGAGTTCACTGTTTCAAAATAATTTCATGTGAGTAAACCTATTTTTTTTAATTGAAACCTAAGTTTTAGCTTATAAAATCCTGAGCTTTGCTGTATATTGAAGGAAAACTTGTTATGTATTCTTTTTTTTGTCTGTGATTACTGGAAATCTTTATACAGTTGTTCTTCAATATTTTGTTTCAGAACATAGTGACTTGGGAAAATTTTCAAATAAACTTTATATAATCCTTTTCAGATTAAGATTTTTAAACAAAATAAGCTTGTTTAAATCTGAATCACGAGTCAAAATTTGCTTCAAGCTTGAATATGAAGGGTTTGTCTCTATAACTTAAAATTTACATTAAAAACAAAATCATGCGATAAATTTAAGTATGTTAAATCATTATTTTGGTTATATAACCTGAATAAACACACAATGATATGATTTTTAAAATAAATATGATGATTTTTCATCTAGTTTTCCAAGTGCAGTTCGGGTTTATACAAAATTTGTTTTTTCTTCATTTTCTGACGATCGATTAGATATTGGTTGATGAAATTTGGTTTGAAGCTAGTGTGTTGATACACGATCTTAGGAAAATTGTCGAAATTTTTTCTATTGCGTAAATTGAGAAGTTGAATTCGATTTAGGGTTACAGTTCGAGTTTTGAATGTATTTAGTGGGAAGAGGATTGCGTCCTCTTGGGTGGACCGAGCTTCTTGAGATTCAAAGAAATGAAAGCGAGGAGTGTTGACGTGATATAGCCGGAGTCATGGATTTTCTGATGAACTACGCGAGGAGGATAAGGCAATTTGGTTTGGGTATATTTAGCTTCAGTTTCGTCGAAAGGGTGGGTTTTGATTTTGAGACTTTTCTGATGAATTGAGTTTTAATTTCGAGTTCGAGTGAATTTTGCGACTTGCCGAAAGTCGTGATGGCCACCAGAACGGCGGTGCGATGCCGTGCACGACGTCGATTCCGTGTCAGCGAGTTGGGACTGGGGAGAGACTCGAGGGTGCGTTCGAGTAAAAGACATTGGGGCTCGAGTTTTCTCGTGCGTTCGAGTGATTGTTTCAGCAGTTGATCGAGTAAGACTTAAGCTAGAAAAAAAAGATGAAAGGAAGAAGAAGAAGTAAGTACAGGGGGAGGAAGGAGATAGAATCGGGGAAGGGACGAGGGGAACTCGAGTTTAACTCGAGTAAAAATATGGGTTACTCGGGTTTGCTTCATAATGGGTTAAGCCCAACCAAAATTTCAAATTTACAATGTTAAGTTAATTTCTGCATTTACAAGGTAACTAATATAGATTATGTTAAGTTAAAAACTAACTATAAGTTTTAAATTATTTAACAATGTTTTAAAATTTAATTAACCCTTTAATTAAATAATTAAATTTAAAATAAGAATTGAAGTTAATTTACATTAAAACTTTCAATGGAACAATAAATTGATTTTCAAAGAGTAAAGAAGGTTTTCAAATGATAACTAAGGTAAATAATTTTTATTAACTAATGGTTTTGAAAAGTAATTAAGAATGATTTATAATTTGTAATTAAAATTGATTAATAAATAATTAAGTGTCTAAATTACTTATAATTAAGAATTATTAGTTAAATAATTTAAGTTAACCAATTTATAATTTGTAGCTAACTAAGTTAATTCATTGAGGAATAATTTATTAACAAAGTAATTGAGATTTAATTAATTTAATTATCGTTAAGAATAATTGATGATTGATTAAAATAATTGTGTGGTTAATTTACTTAAACCACATTAGAAATAATTAACTATTGCTGTGCACTAGATTGATATTTCTGTTCTGGTTCTGGTACTGTGTGATGTAGATTGCTTTGTACTGCAATGTGATTTGTGATTTGTTCCTGTATTGATGTGGAAACCCCTTTGCCCGTAAAATGGCATTTAAACTTCGATGCGACAGGGAGTCGAATTTCAGTTAGTTATCCGACACCCACGTCGAATCCTGAATGTGAATCTTTGTGATTGATATACCCACGTGTTTCAAAATTAAGCGCTCACTATTCGATTTAGCCGGAAGGGGACCTACGTGTCATATAACCCTTTCGAATTGTGATACGTCGAAATGGATAACATTTGAAGAACGGTGGTGAAGATTGGGTGTTCTCGAAAACGATAGGGTAACTTATCGATTGTCTCTGCACTGAGTTTCTCCGGTATAGAGATTCCTTAAGTGATGGGAAGTCCGATCGGGATTGGGAATACCTGGATTTAAAAGGGCTTCTTCCTTTATTGGACGAAGTGCCTTCGGTTCTGTTCGAACCCGGAACAGACTTGTATGGTTGTATGTCTGACACTACACTTTGAGGTATAAAGCAGATTTCTTTCAAATATGTATTTGTTGGTGGCGGAGAATTTATTCTCTTAGCTTAACACCCTTCTCTAAGACGTACGAGCTCAGAGATTATGTAATTGAAGGTTGTCAGCGGTATAATCCCAATTTGGTAGTGTGGCATGCTAAGTGCTGCTGTGTATCATTTACTGTGTGGTTGTTGCTTTGTGATAGAGGGCCCTCGGATAAAGGTCGCAAAGGACCGGGGAGTGGCATATTCGTGTAGTAGTTACGTAGTTACAGAGGTAACCCATCCTTGTGTTGGCAGAGAGCTGGTTAAGTTCTCGGGACGTCCTGCCAGAGGCGTGCCCATGTGGTAGTAGGAAGTTCCGTAGCCTGACCATTTATTGGAAATCCAATTCCCAATACGAACCCAGTACGGTTTTAGTTGTATAACCTGCCATTTACTTATGGTGGTCACCACAGTTTAGATGGTAGCTATAGTAGGCATAGTTCGGAATGTCTATGCTGGCTAAGATTAATATTATATTTTCGAATTGATTTTCCACACTATGCACTAGTAATAATATCAAAGAACTTTTCTCGTATCAAGTATATTTGACTATCATAAGAAGAAATCTCCTCTAATTCTGCGATTGCATTGTGTGTGTGGCAGGAGGTCTTATGGTTGTTTCATTTTCCCAAAGCATATCGGATTTTATTTTATAAATTGAGTTTATTTAAAAGTAATTGTTTTGTTTACTCATACCAGTCCCATGACTGACCCGGAGTTTATTGTTTCTTTTCTAAACTCTGAGTGCCTATAATTTCCACACGGGCAGCCTAGTAGTAGGTTTACGTGTTCTAGTGTAGCAGTATTTTGGAGCTTTTGCTTTGGAGATAGTCTAGAAGATTTTGGGATCTCATGTGTTAGTTTTTTTTGGGAGTTCGTCATCACTTCATTTCTTTGAAGACTTTTTGCATATATGATCACTGTTGTATTATTATGATGTTTATCTGGAGTTGTCGTGCAAGTATTAAAAATACTCTGATGTGGCAATGGATATTATGATGTTGCATCTGTCTTGTATGCATGATATCCATTTTGTTCCGCTGTTTTATATTCATTTGATGTTGTTATAAGCTCCGGCGAACCAGATTCGATGTTTGGATCTGCGGCATTTGAATACGAGTGTCGTATTCGGTGCTGATTTTCGAAAGTCGAGTCAGGGCCATCACAGTCTAATCTTGCAACCATAATCCAACCAAAAATCTTAATTTTGAAGAGAAAAGTTTACCATAGAAAAGCTTAAAATGAGAAGTTCCTATGCCCTCTATCGGATTTTCTCCCTAATTTACTTGGTTCCAACTCTTTGTCGTAGAGCCTGCTAGTTTTGTTATCCATAATGCATGTGGTTGCATGGGATGCAATTAGCTCCACTCCATATCCCCCAATTGATTAGACTCTACCACAATTTCTATGCTATGAAGGTATTTTATCAAATGAAGAACGTTAAAAACATCATGGACTCCTATCAACTTATACGTTTTCTTATCGAATATCAGGAAAGGCCCAATAGATATCGATGCCAGCTTTTTCAACTTTCAACCTTACAACCTTCACACGTTGCCTGACCAACTCTAACTTTCCAAAGTCTCTTAATTCAAATCTGGCCCAAGTAGAATTTGTCGGTGGTTTCCCGCTATAATTTGATAATTTTTATGGCATCCCATAATGTGCTTCAATCGTGTCATAAAAAATTCCTCTATTGGTGACTAATATTATATGCAAATCCTACGAACGATAAGTGGTGCTCCTGATGTCCTCCAAATTTCAAGATGCAAGCTCTCCAAAAAATTCTCCAAATTTCCATTCACTCCTTCATTTTTTCCATTGGTCTTTGGTTGGTAAGCGGTGCTACGATTTAACGAAGTTCCTAAAACTGCCTGCAAACCCCTCCAAAATTTTCTAGCAATTAAGGGGTCCCTATTACGAATGATGCTAACTGAAATTCCAAGAAGTCAAATTGCCTTCTAGATATGAATCTGTGCTAGAGACGTAGCGACCTTATTTCCCAAATGGGAATAATAGGGTCTTCTAGCAATAATTTTTCTTCACATGTTTATATATCTTTGTTAAAGGTGATATTCTATGTGTATTTTCCCCAAAATTATAAACATTTGGGATTGAAAATTTTATTTACTTTATGTTGCTATCCTAATTTCCTCCTTAACTTTCAGTTTTACATATGGTTTATTGCTAGTTAAGTGTCCCTAAAATATTTCCTTATTTATATTGCTTTTCAATATGTATATATTTATCAAGTGGTTTAGTCCCCTTCATAAAATCAATATTTGAATAAAATAAGGATATATCTCATACCATATCATATGCTTTTCCAATAACTAAGGGAGACAACTAGTGACTACAGCCCAAAAACTCTAAAAGAAAATTTTATTAGAAGCTGCCATTTATTATCAAGTGGTATAAATGGTGTCGAGGTCCTAACACTCCTTACTAAATAAAGATAGGTATTTCTTAACATGTCATTCTATTATTACCTATTTTTCTTAATTTTCCCTTTTGGTTTCTAATAAATGTGATCCATTCATTGCTTCAACTAATATATTCATAACAACTGATCATTACTGTAACGACCCACCTTTCTTACTCCTAAAGATGACATTTCAGAACTCATGTGCCAATTATTTAGATGTTCAATAGACAAGACAAGAAGAAAGAAACAAAGAATCCCATAATGTAGGGCAATCACATACAATAGAACATAATATAGTACATATGGTCACTTTCAAAATGATACATCAAAGTCACAACAGGTGCTAACATTAGCCAGGGACAATTACAACCGCCTTACCCACAATGCTATAACATAATATACATACACAAAGGAAATAAATAGATAACTAACCAATGTCGAAGCCACCTTATCCATGCCCCTCCAATATGCATCCGTGAGAACCTGTACAACTTGGTTATTTATACAAATTTGAGTATCTAAGAGTTTAAGGAAAACGAAAAAAATCTAGGTCAAACATGGGCATGATGTGAGTAAACTTGAAACAACTAAATTATTATACTTATATAACTCTATATAATAAAGGTATCTCATAAGTTCTCGCCGCATATAAACACGAATGGGTTTTTACCTTACAAGAACCAAAATATTTCAATAGAAAATCCAATGATGTAATAATAGCTTCTAGGGGTTTAAAATAAATATTAAACATGGCTAAATGCTTGCATCTCACATTCGAACATATTTGAGCACAACTAAGTCTGTAAGGTAGTTATTGGAAAATGGGTTCCATTAATGACAAGGCTACTAGGGTATCACCTATCACAGTACACCATTAGATAAATATACTGAAGTACACAAGAAAATCTAGCACAACTGCCCATGCAGGATGGGCCTACCCTCTACTGGATAATGCCGAATATGATCATCCCTTGGTTGTGATCAACAATCGCGCTGGGCCCCAAAGCATACATCCAAAGAAATAATATCGATTTAGATCAGGATGACCATACCCTAATGGGTGCGACCCATAAAGCTCGGCTGCATCTCCTATGTTTTAGTTATTTCCCGTTGTGAGGCTTGAGGCTACATTTACCTTTTCATAAAGCAATTCTACTTCTAATTCTAACACTGTCCACCAAGCAACAAAGTAATGCTAACATTCATCCACACAAATTGTTCAGGATCTGAACAAATTTAAGGTAGTAATTCTACTATACCCATTTCGGAATCCCCCTCAAGCTTAGTAGCAAATAGTCCTTGCACTTCAAAGACCTTCGTCCTTGATTCCACTATCTTCCAGATGTTTCTAATTTAAACACTTATGTTAACTTAAAGTGATTTTCGGATAATTATTGTTATTCGATCTCGGTCTCTACGAACCAACATTTGATAATTCTAAAAATGGCGAAGTTATCGATAATGGACAAATCCACTATCTGGATGTGTATAGATTTGCATATAAAATAATATATACTGCACTTATCCTCTCTTTCTGATTTCAAACAATAATATCTCTTGATTAACAATGAAGCTGGACAAGTTAGAAAACTAACCTTGACTCGACGTATATTCCTACATCTTAGGATAAAAATGAGTTTTCATACCTCAGAGTTTAGTATTAAGTATACGATGAAGTATCTTCCATATACTTAATTTATCATAACCCATTTATCGAAATTAACTCCTTCGTATTTATCACGCTTTTAACATGTTGACTTCTCTATCCCTTGCCTAGAAAATCAAGTTCTAGATCTCACAGATCAAGATAAATCTACTCATTGGCTTTTAGCGCTAAGTACAAGGTGACTTAGTTTCAATAAAATGTCGAAGTTTTAACATAACTTATCATATTTCTTTAGCTACTTAATGGCATATACACTAAAATCCCTTATATTTAAAACGCATCTTTTGTATAAAAAAAGAAGTTGTTTTTAAACAAACCGATCCTTGGAAATAAAGTGTTAAAAAATTAAAAACCTTTATATAATTAATTAATAATATTTTTAAACATTTTATTTGATAATGATTAAATCTTAACTTAATTAATAATTAAGTGACATTAAACCTTACTTGCTTAATAATTAATTAATGATTAAACCTTATTTAATTAATAATTAGTTTAAATAATTATACCTTTACTTAATTAATAACTAATTAACCTTTACTTAATTAATTATTTACAGTTAACTTTTACTTAATTAATAATTAAATACTAATTACCTTTAATTCATTGATTGATTAATTGAGTAATCATTAAGTTTTTACTTAATTAATTAAACAAATAATAATTAAACCTTTTTTGTACTTATAATATATTTTAAAAAACTCTTCAAAAGTATCTACAATGAAAACCCATTTTAGTTTACACAAAAATCATCGTTTTATGAATTACATCCATTTGTTATGGATATATACCCTTAAAACTTGTTTTGTAAATCAAACAGCCTTCAAACCTTTACCTTTTATGTTTAAATTACTTTATAAACATTGTATAAAGGTTTGGAAATAAAAGTAAAGTTTTGAAAACTTTATAAAACATTTCTATAAAAAAATAAGTAAACAAGTTTAAAGCACACGGGATCTCGATGTCATAACATAAACAAATCCAAGGTATAACTTTCGCTTAACATACATCATCCATATACAAAAGCTCTCATATATATACAAATACAATAACATCCATACAACAAGTAAAGATCATCTCTTGCAAACCATCACTTAACATTTCGACTACATTTTCAAGTCCATAACAGAACATCACATTTGGTCACGTATATGTATAGTCAATCGAACATTACTTTCCAAACTAAACAACTCGCAACAATTATTGATACTAACAGTAAAGTTTAAAACTTTGGTTTCGAGGGTGAGACTTACACATCAAAAATCAACTGAATCAAATCAAACTACCACCACACCTTGCACTCTCGAACTTGGTTTTTTCTTTACAAAGACTTGATTTCAGGGGTCTAAGGGGCTAAATGGGTTTTCTAGTGAAGGGCTTGGCCTTGGCTTTGAGGGGGTGGGTTTTGAAAATGAGAAGGTGTAGAGAGGGAAGGAAAGGTTTTTTTTACATAGTTTTATAAAGCATTTAAAAGGAAAGCGAAGGAGTTTTTAACTTAGAAATTTTTTGAAAGCCGTGGAAATAAAAATGGGAGCTTAGAAAGAAGGAGCAAAAGTTTTAAAATGAAGAAAGTGAAGTAAAATGAAAATTGGAAAAAGAAAAATAGTTTTTATATAACATGAAAAATAGGAATTCACTATTTACCACTTAGTCCTTTACCCTCCACATGGTGTTGCTTTACCTCACCCTTCTCCCTTGCCTTACTTTACTAGCATGCGATCGCCTCCCCCTCCTTCATTTCATCACTTCACTTTTTTACCATGATGTGAAGTTACCTTTTCATTTTCTTTTATTTTTTTATAAATGAAAAGAAAAGTCAAACTTATTTAACCCCAAAATTTTCTTAACTAAAGTTTAGGTCATATGTGTGTGTGTGTGTGTGTTTATACTCTCATATAAACAACGTTTTCCAACAATTTTTAGACGATGAAAAGTCGAAAATCCAAAAAACGATTTTCGGTCAAATTTTTTATTTTTCTCCAAACTAATTATTTTTGTAAACCAAATTTGGAAGCAACTTCACCATCATTGGATATTATTTAAAAGTGATTTATTTGAGTTATGAAATCCATTAATTAATTATTTAAAAATATATCAAATATTCCTATTTAAAGTGATTAAAATTTGGGTCGTTACATTCTCCACCTTAAAAGAATTTCATCTCAAAATTAACACAAAAACTGATAACCCAAATAACTCAAAAAGGCATATATCATATATGATAAAACACATTCAAAAGATACATGTTAAGCAACTATATCATAATCATTGAGTACAGAATTCAAACAAGAAACAAACAATTATTCTATCATCAACTCGGGATAAGCTTCACTTATTCTATCTTCCATCTTCCAAGTGCAGTCTTTGGGATCTTCCTCCACAGAACCTTAATTAATCTCATAAATTTATTATGCAATTGCTTCACATCTCGATCCACAATGCAGGCTAGATGTCTTATCATGGTCATGTTTTGTTCTACCTACAAATTCTCTTGAACAGATGGCTCCACAATCAGCGATGAGTCAAGCATATACTTCCACAAATGTGATACATGAAATACATTATGAACTCCCGACAAACTCTCCGACAACTCAACTCTTTAGTCAAGCGACCCAATCTTTTCAAGAATTCAAAAAAGTTCAATAGATCATCGTGCCATCTTCCTGGCTCTGACAAATCGAACAACTCCTTTAATCGGGGAAACATTCGCAAACAAAAAAATCTCCAACTGAAAATTCCAAAACCCTCCACCTTCAATCTGCATAGCTTTTCTGTCTATCTTGAGCTTCCTTCATCTTCCTCATGATCATATAAACCTTCTTCATAACCTTCTGAATCACATCGGATCCAAGCACTAGTGGATCCTTGTTCTCCACCCAACACAATAGTGATTTACATGGTTGTCCATCTAGAGCTTCGTAGGATGCTATGCCGATGCATTCTTGGTAAATGTTGTTGTAAGAGAATTCCACCAAGTGTAGATGATCTTCCCACGATCCTCCAAAGTCCAAGATACATGCTCTCAACAGATTCTCCAAAACTTTATTAACTCTTTATGTTTGTCTATCCGTTTGAGGACGGATGTCATGCTTAAACTTTGCTTTGTTCCCAAAGCTACTTGTAATGCCTCCCAAAGCAGAGTGGTAAAGATCGAATCTCAATCACTTACAATGCTAACTAGAACTCCATGCAATCGTACGACCTCCATTATACAAATCTCCACAAAAGTCGCGTCGGCTTTACCGAAATAAAATGGACACTCCTGGTTAGCGATCCACAATGACCCAAACACCTTCATTTCCTTTCCTCGATTTGAGTAAACCACCAGTAAAATCCATTGATATTTGCTCTCATTTCCAATTTGGGATCTCCAGTGGTTGTAGTAACCCAGCAATCATTTGGTGGTTGCTCGATTTACTTGTAGTTCGCACATCAGTTTACATATATTAAAATATCCCACTTTATCCTAGGCCACCAACATACTCGCTTCATATCCTAGTACATCTTATTAACTCTGGGTTGGGTATTCAACTTGGATTTATGACATTCCATCAAAACTTCTCGTCCAATACCTTCAACATCCAAAACGCATAACCTTCTATTCATCCTCAAAACTCCATGGCTACCCATCTCAAAACCCACAATTCGACCTTCTTTAAATTCTTGCATAAAATCAACTAGAAGGTTATCGTCCCTTTATTTGCTTACAATCCGTTCTAATAGAGCTAGACTAACTTAAAAAGGAGCCAAGACTGCATTCTTGCTCAAAGCATCTGCTAGCACATTTGCTTCCCCTGGCATACATAGAATATCCAAGTCATTTGCCACCAAAAATTCTAACCACCGCTACCGTCTCATATTCAGATCCTTTTGCGTGAAAAGATACTTCAAGGAAATGTCATCCGTACAAAGCCCAAACTTTTCACCCAACAAGTAATGCTCCACATCTTCAATGCAAAAACAACCATCAGCAACTCTAAATTATGTGTTGCATAATTCTATTCACGAGGCTTCAGCTGCCTGCTAGCATAAGAAATAACTTTACCATGCTGCATCATAATTGTATCTATGCCTACCACAAGCATCGGTATATACAGCTAACCCTTCACCTCTATTTGGAACAATATGGAGCGTTGGTCATCCTCCTTTTCAACTTAATGAATGCTTCCTCACACCTCAAAGTACAAAAAAACTTCTCACCTTTCTTCGTCGGCTTGGTTAGGTGAGAGGAAATATTAGAGAAATCTTAGGTGAACCTTCTACAATATTTAGCCAATCCTGAGAAGCTTCTGACCTTCATCGGAGTCTATGATGTCTTCCACTCTTGAACAACCGCCTCCTTTGCCGAATCAACTGAGATACCATTCACCATTCCCTAACACAACATGTCCGAGGAACCTGACTTCTGATTCCCAAAAATGACACTTAGAAAATTTGGCTTTTAAAACATGCTTCCTTAACATTGCCAACAGCTCAAATGGGGTTTGCATTCTCACTCGGTCTTAGAGTAAATAAGGATATCATCTATAAATATCAACACAAACTTATTCAACACATCTCCAAAAACTAGGTTCATCGTATCTAAAAAATAAACGGGTGTATTAGTTAGCCCAAAAGGCATAACCAACTACTCGAAGAAACAATTAGGTCCTCTAAATGCCATTAGGGATATGCTATCCTCAGCTATATTTAACTGGTGAATTCTTGTAGCAAGGTCCATTTGGGAGAATACTTTTGCACTATAAAGTTGGTCAAACAAGTCATCAATAGGGGTAAGGGATACTCATTCTGAATTGTCCACTTGTTCAGCTTCTTACAATCCCAACAAAGTTTAAAAGAACCATCAGACTTTTCCAAAAAAAGTATCGTTGTTCCCTAATTTGAATGACTTGGCTTAATCAGTCCTCTTATCAACAAATCAGCCATTTTATCGCTTAACTCTTTCTCTCTCGGGGCTATTTTATGAATAAGTTAAATAACGGGTTTCCAATTAGGAATTAAGTTAATACAAAACTCAATCTCTCAATATGAAGGTGGACTACTAACTTCCTCAAAAATATTAGGGAAATCATTAAAAATTATAATTGATCCTAACTCTGTCTAAGGCGATTCAGCGGCACACAAGAAACTACTTATACATTTTTCCCATTCATTACATGATACTTTAATTTTCCAAATTTGGCTTTTAAAGGTATCGTCCTCCCAATACAATCTAAGATAGCGTCATTCATTGACGACCAATCCAAACTGAGTATGACATCAAACCCATTATAGTCTAAAACATACAGATGACATGAAAAATTGTAGGTAAGGTAAGTAATTTGCACATTCTCACAAATTATGCTTCGATTTGTTACTGCACCAATAAGATTAGCCATACAAATAAGGGTTTCGACAAATTTAGAAGAAAGTTGCAATTTACTTAAAGATTCTAGAGAAATGAAACTATGGAAAGCCCCAGTGTCAAATAATACTCGAATAAAATTTCCATTAATACTTAAAGTACCTTCAAGAACTCCTTTCAATTTCACATCCTTAGAGGTTGATGGTTCACTTTTGATGGCATAAACCTTGGCTTGTTGACCCTTCTTCACTAGAGGGTATTCCTTCACCATATGCCCTATTTACTGGCTGTTGTAACAAAATTTCTACTGAAGTATCAAGGAAATAGGTCCTGCTTATTGCTTCTAACTTTCGAAACTCATAAGTAATCTTACGATATGACCTTTCTAATTATAGGTATTCCAAATATAATTGTTGAAACAATCGTCCTATGCACATCCCAAAGGGTTTCCTTTCCATGATGATTAAACTTCCTCTTATTTCAGATGTTACTATTATTCCTTGGTATTGCAGCCGGCTTCTTCTTCTCTAGAACTTCGTACCTCAAACCCATATCTACCAAATCAAAAAAGATCCCATCAAATTGGTAACCATCTTCTCTTGAAATCCTTCTCTCATCTCCATCAAAAACATCTCATTTTTCTTAAATAGGGTATCAATCAACTCCAAGCCAAGTCGTGATAGCTCATAAACTTAGTTTCATATTTAGCCATCGACAAACTTTCTTACTTAAGATCCAAGAAACTCCTATACATACGGGTTTTTCCTGTAGCGGGCGTGAACTGAACTTCAAAATTCTCCTTAAATCCAGCTTAAGAAAAATCATCCTTCAGAACATTCACTATAATAGAGTCCCATTTTGTCGTAGCTCCATCTTTTAATTGCCAAGGTGCTAAGAAGCGTTTTTGCTCATCTGAAATATCCAGCCCCTTGAAAATCTTTTCGTAAGAATGAAACCAAGCTTGGAATTTGACAATGGATTTTGTGCCCTTAAACGGTTTCCTCTAAGATTAGTATAATCTTTGCACAATGCTGCAAAGTTCACACGAGGCCGCACTAGTGTTGCCTCTTCAACTATGCCAACTCTTCCAACATTCGAAGCTCGACCATTATTGGTCGTCGTTCTACTAGCTCCTCTACCTTGTCTTTTCCTATTACTCATTCTTACTACCTAGATATAGTAAGTAACTCTAAAATACATAAACGAGACAATCTTAAGGAAAAAGGTACTAAATCAAAAGTATCCAAGCTGATCGAAATAAATCAAATATACACACACACAAACACACACACAAATATATATATATATATATATATATGTATGTATGTATGTGTGTGTGTGTATTACAACAACATGCTCTCATAAACCAAACTCATTCTAAGGTATTGCTAATCCTATCTCTAATGAGTTGACCCCAACCAAGACATAGGTGTTCTCTTAACCTAGGCTCTGAACCACTTATAACGATTTGTCTTTCTTACTCCTAAAGATGACACTAAATACATCCACGGTATTTATGTGCCAATCAGTTAGGTGTCTGAAAGATAAGCCATTAGGGTAAAAAGAAAAGAAAAAACAAGAAGAAAGAAACACATAATCTCACAACGCAAGGCAATCACATACAGTAGAATATAAGATAGTACATATTGTCACTTTCAAAATGATACATCAGAGTCATAATAGGTACAAACTTTAGCCAAGGATAGTTACAACCGCATCCCCCACAATGCTGATACATAATATACATACATAGCGAAAATAAATAGATAACTAGCTAACGCCGAAGCCAACTGCTCCATGGTCCTCCAAAATGCATCCGTAAAAACCTGTACAACTTGGCTACTCATACAAATTTGAGTACCCAAGAGTTTAAGGGAAAAAAGAAAACCTCCAGGTCAAACATGGGTCCGGTGTGAGTAAACTCCAAACAAATGAATTATTATACTTGTAAAACTCTTTAAAAATAAAGGTATCTCATAAGCTGCACATAAATGTGAACTGGTTTTACCTTATAATAATGAAAAAGTTTCAAGAAAATACAGTGATATTATAGTAATGTCTAAGGTTTAAAATAAATTCGAACATAAATGAAATGCTTGTATCTTGCGTTCCAACATATTTGGGCACAACTAAGTCCATAAGACACTTATTGGAAAATGGATTTCATTAATGACAAGCCAGCTAAGGTACCGCTTGTCATGGTATACCTCTAAATAAATATATCGAGGTCACCAAGAACATCTTGCACCCATACCAACTCAGGATCGACCTATCCCTTATTGGATAGTATAGAATATAGTCATCCCTCGGTTGTGATCAACAACTGCACTAGGCCCTGAAGCATACATCTAAAGAAATGGTATCGATCTAGATCAAGGATGACCATACCCAAATGGGTGCAACTCACATAGCCCAGTCGCATCTCCTCTATTTTAGTCATTCCTTATTGTGAGGCTTGAGGATACATTTACCTTTACATATAGCAATTCTACTTGGAATGCTGACACTGCCCTCCAGGCAACAATGCAATGCTAACATTCGTCTAATAACTTGTTCAGGATATGAACAAACTGAAGGCATTACTTCTACTATATCCTTTTGGGAATCATCCTCAGGATTAGAAGCAAGTACTTCTTGCACTTCAAAAATCTTCATCTTCGATTCCAACACCTTCAGATGTTTTCAATTTTCACACTTACGTTGGTTCGAAGTAGTTTTCCGATAACTCATGTTATCTGATCCTCAGCTCTTCGAACCAATATTTGATAAGTTTAAAATTAGCCAAGTTATCGGTAATGGAAAAATCCACTATTTGTGGTGTGAATAGATTTGTATATGGAAAATAAATCATAATATACATATCTCCACTTTCCCATTTTAAACAGTACTATCCCTTGATTAACAATGGAGTCGGACAAGTTAGAAACTAACCTTGACTCAACGTACATTCTTACTTGTCAGGATAGAGATGAGTTTTCATACCACGGAATTTAGAGTGTTAAGTATATGATGAAGTATCATCCATATACTTAATTTATCACGACCCATTTATAGAAATGAACTCCCTCATATTTATTACGTTTCCAACATTTCAACTTCTCTATCCCTCGCCTAGGAAATCAAGTACTAGATCTTATAGATAGAGGAAAGTCTACTTATCGGCTTTTAGTGCTAAGTACAAGTGACTTACTTGTACTAAAACATGTCAACGTTTTAGCATAACTTATCATATTTGTTTGGCTACTTAATGGCAGAGACACGAAAATCTCTTGTATTTAACCCATCTCTTGTAAAAGAAAGTTGCTTTTAAACAAACCGATCCTCGAATATAAAGTGATTAAAAATTAAAAATCTTTAATTAATTAATTAATAATAAGTTCAAACCATTATTCATAACAATTAAATCTTAACTTAATTAATAATTAAGTAACAATCAAACCTTACCTGATTAATAATTAATTAATAATTAAACCTTATTTAATTAATAACTAATTTTAACAATTGTACCTTTTACTTAATTAATAATTAATTAACCTTTAATTAATCAATTAATTACAATTAACCTTCAATTAATTTATAATTAAATACTAATTATCTTTACTCAATTAATTAGTTAATTAATCATAACGCCTTACTTAGTTAATTAAATAAATAACAAAACCTTTTTAATAATTTTAATATAGTTTAAAGACTCTTAAAAAATATCTAAAGCGAAAAGACAATATGTTTTACACAAAAATTACCGTTTTATGGACTGTACCATAACAACTATCGCTATGGATACCATAACCATAAAGTTGTTTTATAAATCAAATAACTTTTAAGCCTTTACCTTTTATATTTAAATTACTTTGTAAACTCTGTATAGAGATTTGGAAACAAAAGCAAAGTTTTTAAAACTTTATAAAGCATTTCTAGAAAATAGACAAGTAAACAAGTTTAAAACACATGGGATCTTGATGTCACAACATAAACAAATCCAAGTGCTAACTTGCCCTTTAAGATACAACATCCATATACAAAAGCTCTCATATATATACAAATGTAATAACATCCATACTACAAGTAAAGATCATCCCTTCCAAACCATCACTTAACATTTCGACTACATTTTCAAGTCCATAACAAAACACCACATATGGTCATATTTATGTATAAACACATTCAAACATTACTTTCTAAACTAAACAACTAGCAACAATTATTAATACCAACAATAAAGTTTAAAACTTCGGTTTTGAGGGTAAGATTTACTCATAAATAATCAACTAAATCAAATCAAACTAACACCACACCTTGCACTGAAACTTGAACTTAGTTTTTTCATCACAACGACTTGATTTTAAGGGGCCTAAGGGGATAAATGGATTCGGCCTTGGTAGTGGAGGGACTGGCCTTGGCTTTGTGGGGGTGATTTTGGTTTGATTTTGAAAAGGAGAAGGTGTATAGAAGGAAAGGAAGTTTTTAAATAGTTTTATAAAGGATTTAAAAGGAAAAGGAAGGATTTTTCTAACTTAGAAAATTTTGGAAGCCACGAAAATAAAATAGAAACTTGGAAAGAAGATGTAAAAGTTTTGAAATGAAAAAAGTGAAGTAAAATGAAATAGGGGAATGACCTATCTACCCCTTAGTCCTTTACCCTCCACATGATGTTGCCACCTCACCCCTCTCCTTTGCCTTGCTCTACATGCATGCCATCACTCCCCCTCCTTCATTCCATCACTTCATTTCTCACCATGATGTGAAGTTACAATTTCATTTTTTTTATTTTTTATTTTTTTGTAAAGGAAAAGAAAAGTCAAACTTACTTTTAAACTTATTTTAACCCTAAACATTTCTTAACTAAAGCTTAGGTTATATATTTATGTGCGTGTGTATATATATTCTAGTATACACAACATTTCTTGACAACTTTTAGAAGATGAAAAGTCAAAAATCCGCTAAATGTTTTTTATCATATTTTCGAATTTTCTTCGAACTACTTACTTTTGTAAATCAAATTTTAAAACAACTTTACTATCATTGGTGGTTATTATTTAAAAAAGGTTCGTTTAAGTATAAAATCCATTGATCAATTATTTAAAAATATATCAAATATTCTTATTTAAAGTGATTAAATTTTGGGTCGTTACAATTACTATCAAAATTGGACCACCCTTAATTAATCTTTGTTTAATCCCTTTAACCTTCCTTAGGTTTCAAAATCTATCCATTACTTAGATTCAATTCTTCCATAAATGCCACATTAAGTTTTCCTAATCAGTCCCCACTTAATTCATCTTTCCTCTCATTAATTACAAATTTATCGTCTATTAAATTTTTAATTAATATTCATAAATCATAATCCGTTAATTACTAATTAGTACGCATATAGTCGTAATTTATGCTATTTGTTGATATTCTTATATCTAGTTGTTAAGCATGATTATACATGTACACTAATTTCTAAACTAGAATGGTTATCTCCACATTTTTAATTTATTAGAGCTATCCTTAAAAAGGACTACCGTTATAATCTTCTATAAATTAACCACAGAGGCGAATTTTCCTTTGTTTGAATTTACAAAGAATTATTTCTTTTCTTCTATTAAAAGAGAGAGTATAAATAAATGGAAAGGATATCCATATCTTACACATCTCTTTCTCATTTTTTTGCATTCTTTGTTAATTCAAACAACAAGTTTTTGTACATATTTTGGAATATGGTAATTTATGAAGATTACATGGAAACAACTCCAAATAAACTAAAATATAAAAAGTTATATTCTAAGCTATGTAGGCCAACCTAATTTAAAAATCAATTATAGATCTAGAATATCTTTGCACTTTACCAACTTCATCAAATAGAGGTTTAGGACTGATTTCCACTTTCTAGATCAGGTTATATACTTTATTTCTGTTTTATTCTTATCCTAAAAACTTTAATCTGTTCCACCTAGGTAGTGATCTCTATCTACATAAAAATTTGGTTTTCATTATTCATATAAAACCATAATTTTAGCAACATATAAAATAAACTATTTTTTATAAAAATGAACTTATTTCATTAATTCAAAATCAGCATTTATTACCTCATTTTTTGTAAAACTTAAAATTGTACAAATATAAGGTACCAAATTCAAAATCACCTTCTTTAAAAATATAAGCATAGAAACCTTCATCAAGAATTCAAAATTGTTTAGTTCAAAGACTTATTCCTTTAAAAGTTAAACTTTTAATCCATAGAATCCAAACATTGCTTGGTTTTCAAAAAGGAACTATGAAAAACTACCCTTTTTAATGACTTACTATAGTAAAGACTTGCACCTTTTGAAAATAGAATTTTTAATACAAAACAATCAAAACTCAATTATCACTCAATATATAGACTAGACATTTAGTATTCCAAAGATTTTTATGGTTAAAAGATAGTTATTTTATTTTAATATATACATCGACTTCTATTGCTTTATTACTCAAAATATATTGTCATTCACCAAATACTTTTTATAATTTTGTTTAAAACTATTAAAATCTTTTGCAATCATTTTCTTATCAATTCCAATAATTTTCTCATTCAAAACGTTCTAATTTCGAACAGAAAAAATGTATATATAAAATTCTCATCTTTATAGAGATGTTTTTCCTCATATACAAAAATATCCAATTCATTTATTAATTACCATCCAAATCCATTCAATCGTAAAAGGTACCTTTTTGAAACTTTAAATGATGGAAAAATGGATAAGACAAAGATAACTTCTATCTTATTCCCTTTACTCCTCTCCTATATTATTAATCATTGGATAAAAAATTTCAATTCTACTACTACCTAAATTTCAACTATTATTTTCCATATTTCCTTAAACGGAAATGTCCCTCTTACCTATCTTGTCGGAAATTTTTGTCCTTTTTATTTCCTGTTTCCCTATTCTAATCAGGTGTCGTTACCATTTATACATCCCTTTAAAAATAATTTTAAGGAAAAGAATATCTAAATTTATAAAGAAATTATATAAAAATAAAAGAATCCAAAAATGACGAATCCAAAAGTTGAAAACCTTTTACTTCAACAAATTTTAAATTGAGAAGTTAACAAATAAAAACCTTCTTTTTTTTTAACTTTTCAAGTCATTAAATTTAAAATTAAAAAAACATCCGCCAATTTGTTTTTAAAAATGTTTCTCCACTTTAAAATTACATTATTTTTCTAAGCTTTTCACATAATAAATGGCAGTATATTTCCAAAGCCGTCTAAAATAACTTTCTTTTATAAAAAAATTCAACTTATAATTATTATCTGGCGTTTCGACCTGGCTATATCCAAACTAATTGGACAAGTTAGACTCGACGATCATCAAGGCTAGTAAGCCCAGAACGATGATTGTGGAGTCTAAAAATCTAGTATTGATGATAAAATGATGTCGAGATCAAACGGAGTTGAGAGATCGGCAATGTAGAATGTTCAAAGCATGGAATATAGTTTAATCTAGAAAGGGATTGGCTATAATCCCTCTCAAACAATGTGATCCGTCTACTTCAGCCAAACAAGTGCGACTCAATGGAAAACAATCAATATCTCAAGATCTATAATTCCAATTGATATGAAAATTTAGGAACAAGACGTAGGGACCCCAAGGAGTGCATCCTAGGGATCGCATCCCAAAAGGAGCAAGCAAGTGTGATCGGCCATTAGGATATACAACATATTGCACCAAGGATTGATTAATGACTTAAGTTCTACTAATCCAATTAGCATGAAACTTGGAGGCTGGGCATAATATAACATGGAGAAGCTCCTATAGGGATCGAACCCTTAAAATCCTCCAAAATAGGGATCGGCCCCAATCCTTATTTCTTGGGATTTAGGCCATGCGATCCTCATGTGGATTCCTATGGTTTTACGGATCCTTCTATCGAATTTTCAAAGAGATATTTAACCATCTTTCTTTATAAATATAGACTTGATTGTTCATTTTCAAATCTTTACACTACTTGTTGTTTGTACTCTATTGTAACTAAGGATATTCATCTTATCCCTATTGTACTCAATTTACGAAGTGATTAATAAAGCTATCTATTCAAAGTGGATGTAGGTAAACATTGCCGAACTATAACAAAAAAATACTGTGTCTCTATTATTTGCTTATTTCTTATTGTTTTAATGCCATATTCTGAAATGATCCTCCAATTTTACCTACATTTTTCTAGGATTTTTTTTTGCTCAATTAAACTTAGTTTAATTTCTCAGGGTCATTTTTTTTCCAACAGTTAGTCCGGGATTTAAATTCCTACTAATATAAATATATCAGTTTAATCATAGAAATATATGCACATACATATTGATGATGTATGTGTTCCTCTTGTTTAAATCAGAGTATATATATATATTTTTCAAATTTGTAAACAAGAGCCAGTTCTGTTTGATTTGAATTTAAAATTAATCTACTCATAATTTAAATTCCTATATTCTTTGATATTTGCATCATATAAGTAGATCCTGTTGATATTTGTTTGTACTGGATTTGATCATAGAAACCATGATTTTTTTTTTGCATAGTTCAAATGTTTGATATTTGACTAAGTATCAGAACATGATATCTACATTTATCATTTTCAACTTATGTATTTTTCTTTAAACCTCTCCTGTTCTTGACTTATATCATATGACACAGCACAAATAAATTATTTAATTACTTGTTTTTAAGTTTTCTATGATAAAAGTACTGGATTTTAAAAAATGTTTTAAAAAGTGCGCAACCACTATGTTTTAAGTGAACCAGGCTTAGAATTTCAAAATGCTTCCTAGATTGATAATACCAATCAGCTAGGAATGCATATTTATCATTAGTATTTGAAAGAGATCTTTGACAAAACACTTGCTAAAGTAACAAAGAATTTTAAAATGTATTTTTATTTTCAAGCTGCAAACCAACATGATCAACCAAGACCCCATCCTTTTGAAGCTGGTTGAACCATGTGGCTGTGTTAACCAGGCACCTTGTTCATGGCAATTGATATGCCATTCATTTGCATGGTGTCTGTAACCTTTTCAAACCATTTGTTCTTCCCAAAACAACTTAGGAATGAACTTAAACCTTCACAAAATATTTCAGTAAAAGCAACCAAACACTTAAAAATATATTTCAAAATTAAAACCAGATGTTTAGCTTCATAACTAACTGCTTTTGATTGAATAAAACATGACTAGTTCATATAAGTTTTTGTAAGGCAATGCTCGTTACACTTATATCATTTTTTGAGATTTTACACAGATAATTTTCAAGTCTAATTTATTTTTTTATGATTCAACTCAGGTAATACTTTCAATTCTTTAAACCTTAATGCATAGAAAAATTCAACAGAAAAATATCCAATTTAAACTAACTTAGCCAATACATTACATAACATCAAATTCAAACACAACTTTCTCATGAATACATGCAGATAAAATCATTTTAAGCTCTTATTAAAAACTAGCAAGCATGCTCATCCATTTCTTTTCCTCACTAGCCATTAACCTTTTCTTCCTATTTAGGCTTTGCATTTCCTGAAAGAGCATTAGTGGCTGCCCCATTTTAAAATGAGACACCCCCATATGCCATGAGAAAACAAGGGTCAGATCTGAGATCTGGTATGAGCAACATCAGAATATTCAAAGCATTAAGCAAACTGGGTGATGAGCATAAGTACTGATTTTGTATATATGTAATTTCTTTAATAAACTGTTTTACTATGTTTCACAGACTTTAGTTCAAGAATGATATCTTCATCTATCATCAATCTACACATATTTAATTATGCAATCATGAATATCAATCTACAGCATACATATATTCACTGGAACTACCATAGTTCCATTCCAACCAACCTAAGAAATACTCATATTCCTATTTCTTCATTTATAGGTGGTATACATTAATTTAAATTCCCAGCCTCATCTGCTATTAAGGAATCACAGGGACACATTGCAATGAACTAATTCACATCATTGCACAAAGATCTCAGGGCTTAAACAAAGCATGTGTCAACTTACATACATCAAATATAACAAGCATTCCAGCAGCCTTCTTGGCTCACATCCCTAGTTTATTTACTAGATGTCTTGGTTAAAATCCTATCATCAGCTAGCTAGTTGAACCTGACGTTGTAAACATGGAATTATCCATACATCTTAATAGCATACAATTTTCTTTTAAAAACAAGCCGGCAATCATTTTCAAGGATGTTGTCATTATGTCTTGATCTCAATAAAATGCAAGAATATTTTCAACTGAAAAATAGAGACATGGCATATAGAATTTATTTTTGATCTGCAAGTAACCATGGTTGAACCAGATTTCAAGATCTAGCTTTTTCTTTGCTTGTGGGTTCTTCTTTTTTTTCCTTTAATTAAGGGCTCAGCACATATAGAATTTCTATTGCACCCTTAATTTTTTTTCCTTTTTAAGCCTCAGCACTTATACATAGTATAATGCAGCTCATAATATTTTTCTTTGTCAAAATTCCCATGCCATAGATCTATAACAGTTGAGAGTATTCTTCCCATAATTTTGAAAATCTGGGCCTTAACATTTCTGAGCAAAATAAACAGAAAGTTGCACATCTAAAGGCAAACATTGCAACAGATCAAAGATCACCCAAAAACATCCATAATAAAATCATAACAGATCTAAAAACATCCAAAGAGCATTGATAAAATTATATTCAATAAAACCAGAAATAAACCAATAGCAATATAAGAATTGGCTGCCTCATCTTAGGTCTTAATGCCATGAATTTGGTGAGGTTACTCGCCTAAGTTCTTCCTTCTTTGATCAAAAATCCTTGTGTGTTTCTCCTTCCTTTTTTTAATTATATTTCTTTCTTCTTCTTTTTTAAGCAACTCGGGTAAAATGATTTTATGGTTATAACTGCCCATTTATATACATGTTTTTCTCTAGGGTTTTATCAAGATAAAATTCCACTTTTGTCCTAGCTATTATCGTGTATTTTACATTTTATATTTTTAACAGTTCCATCCTTAATCACCCCGGCTGCATTAGCTGTTTATGGATAGTACTTTCCTCCTTTTGCTTTTCAGAAATGGATATTTTTGAACATCTCTCACTTATTTAAATCATGTTGAAAGTGTGACCACTATATTTTATACTTTTACTTATTTCTGAAAATCCTCTTTGCTATTTTTTGCCTACACATGCTTACTTGTTTAGTGTTTATGCCAATTTAATGTTACTTCTTTTGCTTGGCTTTAACATTTTCTGCCCACAGAAAATATACATGTGTATAAGTATATTAATATTTATTTTATTTAATTTCACCTTGTTTGACAGAAAGTATATTTAAGCATATATTTCATTTTTAACTTAAGTTAGGATTAAGTTACAATCCAATGCTTTTAAATAAAGAATTTACTCTCTCATTTTTAAATAAGATTTTTCTGTTTTTTTTCAGTATCTAAATATATTTCTAGTTTCAATGTGTATACATATTTATTTTCACCGAAAGTCTTTAATTTCAATGTATACAGAAAACATATTTAATTTGATTAATAACTCATATTTCAAAACCATATTTGAAATGCTTCCTTCCTTTGTTTATTGGTTTTATTTATCATTACATTTCATTTTTTTCAGAAATTTTAAATCCTTTCCTTGTGCCATTTTCAGTGTGCATTTGCACAAGTATCTTTGCACATTATTCAATTCAAAAACTCCATCAATATTTGATCCAAATATTTTTAAACTGAATTGTTTTATTAAAATAATTTTCCTCAAAGTTTTTGGGGTATTACATTCACCCCTCCTTTTAGGAATTGTGTCCTCACAATTCTCTAGTACTTCTAATAAGCATTCACTGATTTTAGGAAAATCTATCAAACATATGCATGAACAAACAAATTCAATCATAACAACCATGCATGTTAAATTTTCTAAAAATTAAAAATTACCTTAATTTGCAAAAAGTTTGGGATAATCCATCCTTATCTTGTCTTCTAATTCCCACATACAAAAATTAGGATCAAGGCTCCACTGGACCTTCACTAGTTTCAAAGTTTTGCTTCTCAATTTCTTTTCTTCTTTGGCTAAAATTCCCACTGGTTCTTTCTCATAAACCAAATTAGGATTTATTTGAATTTGGGTAGGCTTTTCCAAAATTTCTTCTTTATCATGTACCCATCTTCTAAGTTGCGACACATAAAAAACATTATGCATTGCTTTCATTTCCTCTGGTAATTCCAATTTGTATGCTAAAGAGCCTATTCTTTCCAGAATTTTATAGGGTCCAACATACCTTGGTGTGAGTTTTCCTTGCTTGCCAAATCTCAAGACCTTCTTCATAGGTGAAATCTCTTGCCTACTTTATATTCCACCTGCTTCCTTTTCATGTCTGCAAATTTCTTTTGCCTGTCTTGAGCTGCTGCAATTCTCCTCCTCACCAGCTCAATTTTCTTTGTAGTTTCTTGTATGTACTCAGGCCCTAAAATAGCTCTTTCTCCTGTCTCCACCCAACATACAGGTGATAAACATGGCTTGCCATATAAGGCTTCAAATGGAGCCATCCCTATGGTGCTTTGATAGCTGTTATTGTTTGTAAACTCAGCTAAGTGGAGGTAGTCTTCCCAGTTACCTCCAAAATCCAGTGCAAATGCCCTTAACAAGTCCTCTAAAACTTTGTTCACCACCTCAGTCTGTCCATCTGATTGTGGATGGTAGGCAGTGCTTAAGCATAATTCACTTCCTATGGCTTCTTGAAAACTTCTCCAGAACCTTGATGTGAAGATGGTATCCCTATCACTCACAATAGTTTTGGGAATGCCATGCAATCTTACCACCTCCTTCATGAATACTTGAGCTAATTTTGGTGCATTCCTTTCTGATTTTACTGGGATAAAATGTGCTACTTTGGTTAGCCTATCCACTATTACCTATATGCTTGTCTTTCCTCTTCTAGATTTAGGCAGGCCATCTATGAAATCCATAGATATATCCTCCCATTTCCACTGTGGTATGCTTAGAGGTTGTAACAGTCCTGATGGCTTTTGTGTTTCTGCCTTGACTTGTTGGCAGGTCATACACTTTGCAATATGTTGGGCCACATCTGACTTCATTCCCTTCCACCAAAGATTTCTTTTCAAATTTTGATACATTTTTGTACTGCCTGGGTGTATGGAGTACTTACTCCTATGGTATTCATTCAATATTTCCTTCTTTAGTTCTATGTTTTCTGGAACACATATTCTGTCCTTATTCCTTAAGTAACCATTTTTATCAATATGGTAGTTCATCACTTCTTCCCCTTTTGATATGAGGATTTTATTCTCCAATAGGTTTAGGTCTTGTTCTCGCATTCTACCTATTTTCAAAATTAATTCCTACTGTAAGGTCATTAAACTCAACCTCCCTTTATTCTCATATTTATCATGTGTGTCTCATCACTTGCCTCAATTTCCAAGTCAGTAAGTATAGATAAATCTTTAAATTCTTCTATCATCAACATGGCTACTTTAGCATGTTGTCCGCTCAAGGCATCCGCAACTTTGTTTGCCTTACCTGGTGTATAAAGTATATCTAGATCATAGGCAGCTAGGAACTCCACCCATCTATATTGCCTCATGTTCAAATCTTTTTGTGAGAAAAGATATTTTAATGCCTTATGATCAGTGTACAAAATAAATTTTGCACCTAATAAATAATGTCTCAAAAGCTTCAATGCATACACCACTGCTGCTAATTCAAGATCATGTGTTGCATATTTAGTTTCATGTGGTTTTAATTGTCTGGATGCATAGGCTTTGGTCTTGTTGCATCAACACAGCCCCTAGCCCCGAGCCACTTGCATCAGTATACACAATTAATCCCTTATTTCCTTCAGGTACTGTTAACGCTGGTGCATCAACTAAAGCTTATGTTATTTTGATAAAAGCTTGCTCACATTTTTCAGTCCACATAAAGGCTTGATTCTTTCTAGTTAAATTGGTAAGTGGTGATGATATTTTTGAAAAATCTTTTATAAATCTCCTATAATATCCTGCCATCCCCATAAATGATCTTACTTCACTCACTGTGCTAGGCCTCTTTCATGCTTGAATAGCTACTGTTTTATTGGGGTTCACTGAAATCCCTTTGGCAAAAATAACATGGCCAAGAAAATGTACTTCCTCTTTCCAAAATGCACATTTTGAAAATTTTGCTTTCAAATCTTTTTCCCTCAATCTAGACAAAACCAGATGCAAATGATTTTTATGCTCTTCCACTGTTTTGGAATAAATCAAAATGTCATCAATAAAATTAGCACAAATTTGTCTAGATAATCTCTAAAGGTTCTATTCATTAAATCTACAAAATATGAGGGGGCATTTGTCAACCCAAATGGCATAACCATAAACTCATATAAACCATATCCAGGGTCAAATGCAGTGTACTTAACACTTGAGTCTTCAACCTTCATCTGATGAAACCCTGATGCCAAGTCTAGTCTAGAAAATATTTTGGCTTCACTGAGTTGATCAAAGAGATCATCTATTCTAGGCAATGGGTATTAATTTTTGATGGTGACTTTATTTAACTCTCTGTAATCTATGCACATCCTCAAAGTACCATCATGTTTCCTTACAAACACCATTGGAGCACCCCAGCATGAATTACTTGGCCTTATAAACCCTTTACTTTCCAATTCCTCTAACTGGTTTTTCAATTCTTTCAACTCACTTGGCCCCATTCTGGTAGGCTTCTTAATTGTTGGACTTGCTCCTGGAATGAGAATGATTTGAAACTCTACTGGTTTATGGTGTGGAACACCCTTAACCTCCCCAAACACATCCAAGTATTTATTGACTACGGGTATTTCTTCTATAGTAAGCTTACTGGAATCTTTTTCCAAGTCAATTAAATGATACAATCTCCTTTCCTTAGCTACTTCACATAAAATTGTGATTCTCTGGCCTCTAAAATTTTGCAATGATATGGTGGATGAATCTAAATTAATTATGGCTTTAAATTGCCTTAACCGTCTACCCCCAATATAACACCTATATTAGGGTAGTTCAAAACATATAAATTGGAAATAAAAGTATCTCCTCCTATGTTTAATTCCATATCCACACAAATCATATTTAAAACACTAGAACTCCCTAGTGGACTTTGTACAAGCAATGGAGTTTCAACCAATATGCAATTTAATTTTAGCATTTTAACTATTTCATAAGAAATTAAAGAGTGAGTTGCCCCTGTGTCATATACTACTGCTAAGGCTATGGTGCAAATAAATAATGTACCTTCCACTTGACCATGGTTTTCAGCATTAATTTCCACTATGGGTTTGCCTTTTCCCTCCAAATTTGCTAATTTCCCTTGCTGTTTATTTTCAGGACAGTTTCTCTTCATATGTCCCTCTTTCCCACATAGGTAACACTTGAAAGCTCCTCCTTTTAATTCTGGGTACCTTGGTTTGATATGTCCTTCCTTTCCACAGTGATGGCAGACCAACTTCTTTTTCTTAGCATCATTGGCCTTGGTATCACTGGCCTTTTTGGTGTCTTCTTCCTCCTTTTTCTTGTCATAAGGGTGGTATCTTCCGTTATTCTTCTTGTTGTTGTTGCTCTTAAAATTCCTATACTTCTCCCTTTCCTTGTCATGATGCTCAAGTTTCAAAGCCAAGTCTATCACTTGATCAAAAGTCCTGTCAGCATATGGTAACATGGCCCTGCTAAGTCCTGGGTTCAAACCTTCAATATACCTATCATTTTTGGATGCTTCATCTACCACTAGCATTGCCCCATATTTGAATAATCCCTCAAACTTTTGAGTGTACTCGGTGACATTCAAATTTCCCTGCCCGAGTCTAATAAATTCTTCAAGTAAAGTGGTCTTAGCTGATGCTGGTACAAATCTTGCCTCCAACATTTCCTTGAATTGATTCCAAGTGATTTCATTTTCAATTCTCCCAGCTATGATCACCTCCCACCAGCTTAAAGCTACTCCTTTCAGCTGTCTTGAAGCCACTTACCTCTTCCTTTGATCATCAAGATGCATGTCATTGAAAATCCTATCCAATGTCCTCAACCATGCTTGAATTTCCATCACATTCTCAGTCCCTTCAAAACTTTTGCCTCCCAAATTTGTATAAGCCTTTAATAGTTTTGAAAGTTCCTCATGTGGATTCTCAGGCCTATGCCCAATTCCATCCCTTAAAACCCTTACAAACTCCTGCATATCAAGCATCTGTGGCATACTGGGTCGTGGATGATGTGATCCCCTTCCTACCATGGTTTGCTAACTAAGTTATGGGCAAATGGTATTAGTATACTGTGAGTGTTTTCTATAGTTAATATTTTCCTATCTACATTATTTCATCCAAGCAAACAGACATAATATATTTCTATAGTACTTAGCAATCAATACAACCATTTGCTCTGATACCAAAATGAAATGACCCTCCAATTTTACCTACATTTTTCTAGGATTTTTTTTTTCCAGTATCTAAATATATTTCTAGTTTCAATGTGTATACATATTTATTTTCACAGAAAGTCTTTAATTTCAATGTATACAGAAAACATATTTAATTTGATTAATAACTCATATTTCAAAATCATATTTGAAATGCTTCCTCCCTTTGTTTATTTGTTTTATTTATCATTACCATTTCATTTTTTTCATAAATTTTAAATCCTTTCCTTGTGCCATTTTTAGTGTGCATGTGCACACATATCTCTGCACATCATTCAATTCAAAAACTCCATCAATATTTGATCCAAATATTTTTAAACTGAATTGTTTTATTAAAATAGTTTTCCTCAAAAATTTTGGGGTATTACATATTCCCTCAATTTACACTTGTTATTCTTCATTTATTCCTCTACAAAATCCTTATTAGGCATTTGTGCCAACATTTGGTGCAAACATTTTGGTGCTTGCTTTGAGAAGGAGATTTTTATGTCTACTTGGATCCCTTTGCTGCTACTGGATTGCATAAATCTCAGAAAGAGATCCAGAATTATCTTCAAATTATTTATCTATTCTATTCAAATTTGCAAAATTCTAAGGAAATCTACCAAAAATGGTTAGGAACAACAGATTTACCTCTCGAATCGTAAAAGGAAATGAGAACTCTAGGATCCAGCAAGGAGGCTAAAGCGATCTTGTAACAACCGGGGACTTTCGATCCTCGAAAATTGACATCAATACGTTTACTGTATAGAATGTCGAGCAATCGGGTGCCGATAATACCGGATTATTAGGGGTTAAGAAGAAAAGAGATAGAAGAATAAAATAGAAATAAAAACAACAAAGAATCTCACAATCGCAGCGGAATAAAAAATAATATATAATAACAGATTTTTATACAAAGGAATCTGTAGCTATTGATAAACATGTAATCATCAGAGTACAATAGTCAATACATCAATATGGACATTTATCATAACTTGTCCTCACCAGCGTTTACCAAACAGTCTACACACATTGGAATATAACTTAGTACGGTAATACATCTCTGTCACCCATTCATCTCCTGAGCTCCAAGCATCCTATCCTGAATATGTAATACTCGGTCTGACCCATATTACTAGTTTTGTGCAGTTTTTACTTCCTCTGTACGGTATATGAAATACTCGGTCACATAGCGGAATATAACTAAATACGAGTAGTATAACCAACCATCATATTATAACGGTTTTATTTCCTCTGTACTTGATGAATCAACTGAAATCAATTTTAAAACATGTTATACTCTAAACCAAACAACTTTTGTTTTGACCTCATAGTTTAAAACTTACTGGATGTTGAGTTATGGGTTTTTGAAGTTGAAGGTTTTTACTTATTAAACAAAACAACATAAATAGGAAGCTTTTCTGGAAGAAGAACAGTAACTTCCAATGTGCGGATGGGATTTATCCATGTCTAAACACACATATGCATCTACATATTAATATAACCATCATAAACACATTTGTTACAGATCAATATGCATCCATTTTTCGAGACATAAATACATACATACATACATACACACATACATACATACATACATACATACAACATACATACATATATACATATATATATATATATATACACTAATAACTTGTGAATAGATCAAGCATTTTACTCGCGTGAAAAAAAATAGATGTACACCACTGCTCTGTTTACACTCTTGCTTCATGCTTTGAATCCTTTTCTTTACTTTGATGGTAGCTCTTTGTTATTTTATTATTAGCAAATGAACAAGGTGGTTGTGTGTGTGTGTATAGGAAAGGATACAATGTAAATCTAGGAGGCTGAAACATACATATAGGGCAGCTGCTACTTTTCGTATTACGAGCTTCATTTTCTTTCATTTGATTTTTTGCTGATTTGATTTCCTTTTCATTGATTTGATCTTTTGTGTGTGATTTGATTTAATATGTGCTTAAGGTGAAGTTTGGTGTGCTTGGTTTGACATTTTTCCATCGTGATGCTTCTTGACATGTATGTTCTCATATACACATGTTTATATATATAGATATTTATATTTCCATATGCACTATTTTTATAAATGTATACCCATGTATATATATATATAGTCATAAGTTTGAATTTTGCCATTACGAAGTTTTATACATGTACGTATACACACACACACACACATATATATATTTACATTTACACATGTATATCTATATACATATACATATATATATATATATATATTTGACCATCATAAACCTTCAAATTTTCCATAATGGAGGTTGTATATATTTGTATATAGATATAAATGTTTTATCATATGTTTGAAATGGTGAAGTTTACATCCATGTATGTATACTTTTCTTGTTTAGAAATTAGCATTTTAAATTTTAATATAGTTTCAAAATTAATAGATTCAGATATTTCAAATATCAAAAAAATTATCTATTCGACTTATAAAAATTAATATTTTGATATTTTAAATTAGTTAATTATCTCAATATTAGATGGCTAAAAATTCAAGTTGTTTCAATCTTCCACCCTTAGAACTTTTCATCCTCGAAAAGGGAAAAGGTGAGAATTAGAATTTTGATTTATATTACTAAATTAATCGTCTTTTCAATATTTTACTCTTCTTACTCTTTTATTCTACATTTTAAGATACATACACTTTAAATTACATAGTACTGCCCAGTTGATGCAGCTCAGGACAGGGGCGGAGCGGTGCAAGGTTCAAATCATCAACACTTAAGTCGACCACGACTTAAGGAAAAGGAGCTGCGACTTAACTCCAATGGTTTGCGACCTAACGAAGAGATTTTAAGTCGTCTGCGACTTAACGAGAATGATGCAAAGAAGTTACGACTTAGTGGGAGCCTAAATCGTTCAGAGTTGATAAGTCGTTCAGGGTTGATCAGCTATAAGTCGTCCACGACTCATCAAGAAGCAGAGGGAAATCCAGTAGTTGAAGACCTTAAGTTGGAAACGGGTTACGACTTAGTGGAGTCATGGGAAGATGCTGCACCTTCAAAATGCCACGAGTTACGACTTAGGATAAGTCGTTGAAGTCTTAAGTCGCCATCTTCTATGAGTCGCTCGGTGTTGTGCTTTCTTAAGTCGTTCGCGAGCTAACCAACCTACGCCGCATCTCTTTAAGTCGTGCTATGATAAGCCGCCTTTCTTATGTCGCAAGAAGCTGTGATACTGATTTATGCTGCATGTCTTTAGGTCGCATGATATATTGAGTCATATGTCGTGTACCCTGTGTTGTTTTGTTGAGTCGTATGTCGTCTGTAATGTTGTGTCGTGTACTGTTTGTATTTTCTTAAGCCATGAGTCATAGGTCGTATACGACCTAAGTATTGTAATATATGTATTGTGTTGTAATAATGAGTCGTGAGTCGTGTGTACCTGTTGAGTCGCTGCCGACGTATGTTAAGTCGTGAGTCGCATACGACTTAAGCGCCAGTTGTGAAAACGCTATAAATAGGCGTGGTTGTGTCACTTTGTGGGGTTGTTGATTTTTGAATAAAATTCTTGTTTGATTGCTGTGTGCTTTCATCCTAAATTGGTAGTTGAGTGTAATCTCCTATCTCCACTTTCGGTTATTCGAGTGCGCTCGAATCAACGATTGTTGAAGCCGATTCGCGGAAGTGCGCTTGATCAACGCTTGAAGAATTGAAGATCTTCTTTCACGGTATCGTGCGCGATCAACGTGTCGAAGATAGCTAGAATTCGGTACCTTTGTGATCAACGAATTTGGGCATTTCAGTATCTTCAATCCACCGATTGCTACTTTCATCAATCCATATCGTTTTGTTAATTATCCGCTGCGTCAGTTTTGGTATCAGAGCTTGACTTAGCCAATCATAGCTAAGACGAGTCTTGGAGCCAAGGAGTTGAAGTTTGGTGTTCATCGTGTTCATCTTGAAGTTGCAACAAGTTAGAAACTTTCGATCCGTTTCATTTTGGATCATAGTTGGAAAGGTGTTTGTATTTGAACCGAGAGTTTGAAGAGTAGGCCGTGTATACTTGTAAGAAGTAGCCGAGCCTAGATATCATTGTTTGAAGTGTTAAGCCGTGCGTGCTTTGTTGAGTCGAAACCGACCTAACTTTGGGTCGTTGCAAAGTTGAGGCCGAGCCAAGTTGAATTGAGCTGAGATTTGTTTGACTTGTGTTGAAGAATTTTGAAATATTTGTTAAAGTGTTGTGAAATCTAACCATGCCGCCGAGAAGAGCTAATCGTCATCAGAATGTTGAAGCGTTGTATAGGAGAGAAGAAGCCGAGCTTATGGAACAACGTATTAATGAGAAATTTGATGAAGGTATTGGAAAGTTAGAGAAATTGATGAATGATTTAAATCAAACTCAAAGGAGGAGATCACCAAACTCGAACCATGGAGGAAACCGAATTTCGCCATCGGTTACGGAAGCGAGGAGGGTATCACCGCAATCTTTTAGAAAGAGAAGAGAAACATCAATTTCATCAAGGAGAGATCAGCATGACTATGGACATGAAGAGAGGAGAACACCACGAGAGTTTGAAAATGAGGCATATAGAGATGAAGAGAGACATAGTAGAAGAGACATGCGTGATCGAAGAGATGTTGATGGTCGAGATCGATATAGACATACATTTGATTTTGATGAAGAGGGTGATAGAGCTAGCATGCATTATCGAGATCGAGACCAAGTTCGAAATTCATATCGGGAGGTTGAAGATGACCGTCGATGGGAATCGGGTATGAAAACAGAAATTCCAGAATTCAAGGGTGGAATGGTAGCTGAAGAATTCTTAGATTGGTTGTCAAATGTTGAAGAGATCTTTGATTTCAAGGAGGTTCCTGAACATAGAAGAGTGAAGTTGGTTGCTACTAGGTTGAGGGGAAGAGCTTTGGCATGGTGGCAGCAAACTAAACTTACAAGGGAGAGAATGGGAAAGTCAAAGATTGAATTGTGGGATAAGATGAAGAAGTTGATGAGAGCTACATTTTTACCTTATAACTATCAATCACTTATGTACCAGAGATTGCAGAATCTGAGGCAAGGGACGAAGTCGGTTAATGATTATGCAGATGAATTTTACCAACTCATTGCCAGAAATGATATTATGGAGACAGAAGAACAGCTGACTGCTAGATTTGTTGGAGGGTTACGAATGCAGATCCAGGATATGGTTAATATGTTCGATCCAAGATCTGTGGCAGAAGCACACCAGAAAGCGTTGGCTTGGGAGAAGCAGGGAAGGCGTGGAGGTGGTGTGTTTACTAATTCCAACAATCAGGTGAAGGGTGTTAGTGGAAGTTCTAATGTTCCTAAACCTGTCAGTAAGCCAGTTGTGAAGGAGGGTGAGAAGGTGAAGGTTAACAGTGGTTTCAAGTGTTATAATTGCCAGGAGTTGGGTCACAAAAGTAATGAATGTCCGAAGCCGAAGAAGAGAGCAATGGTTGCTGAGATTGAAGAAGATGATGATAAAGAGGCAGAATGTCCAGATGCACCTTATGTTGAGGAGGAAGACTTATTGTCCGAGGATGAAGGTTGTAATTTGATGATGAGAAGATCTTGTCTTACACCGAAGCAAGAGGAAGATTCTAGTTGGTTGAGGAGCAATATTTTTCAGTCAACATGCACTATTTTGGGGAAGGTTTGCAAGTTCGTTATTGATGCTGGAAGCTGTGACAATATTATCTCTACAGAAGCAGTAAGGAAGCTGAACTTGAAAACTGAGAAGCATCCTAAACCGTACAAGTTAGCATGGTTGAGGAAGGGTGGTGAAGTAAAGGTGTGTCGAAGAGCTTGTGTGAATTTTTCTATTGGAAAGAAGTACAAAGATGAAATTTGGTGTGACATTGTAGACATGGATGTGTGTCATCTATTGTTGGGCAGACCATGGCAGTTTGATAGAGCAGTACAACATGATGGTCGTGCTAATAGTTACAGTTTTATGTTCGAAGGTACTAAGATCACTTTAGTTCCCAAGAAACAGCAACAGAAGGAAAGCAAGCTAGAGGAGATCGAAGAACTGAAAACTTTACTATCTTTGAAAGAGTTTGTCAAGGAGGTTGAAGAGGAGCCTGAAGTCTTTTTGTTGATTGGGCGAGAGTGCAGTGAAGGGGTTGAGATTCCAGAAGAAGCGAAGCCAGTTTTGAAAGAATTTGAAGATGTATTTCAAGAAGAGTTGCCTAAGGAGTTACCGCCACTGAGAGACATTCAACATCAAATTGATCTTGTTCCGGGAGCAGTTTTACCACATCGACCACATTACCGAATGAGTCCGAAGGAACATGAGGAGTTACGAAGGCAGGTGGAAGAGTTATTAGAGCAGGGACGTGTTCAGGAAAGCTTGAGTCCTTGTGAAGTACCAGCTTTGTTGGTGCCAAAGAAGGATGGAACATGGAGAATGTGGACCGATAGTAGAGCTTTGAACAAGATTACTGTTCGCTACAGATTTCCTACGCCAAGATTGGATGACTTGCTGGACCAGTTGAGTAGGGCTGCTATATTTTCGAAGATTGATTTGAAGAGCGGATATCATCAAATTCGAATTAGACCAGGAGACGAATGGAAGACCGCATTCAAGACAAGGGAAGGATTGTATGAATGGTTGGTTATGCCGTTTGGTCTATCAAATGCACCGAGTACATTTATGAGGGTGATGAATCAAATTTTCAGGCCGTACATTGGGAAGTTTGTTGTTGTTTATTTCGATGATATTCTGACATACAGTGGGAGTTCGGAGGAACATTTGCATCATTTGAAAGAAGTATTGATGGTCCTACGACAGGAACAATTTTATGCTGCTACGAAGAAATGCGTGTTTATGACGCATAGTGTTTTATTTCTGGGTTATGTTGTTTCAAGAGAAGGTATTCAAGTTGATCAAAGTAAAGTTGAAGTGATCAGAAATTGGCCACAGCCCAAGACGATAACTGAAGTTCGGCGTTTTCATGGGTTGGCTTCATTCTATCGGAGGTTTATTCCACACTTTAGTAGTGTGATTGCTCCAGTTACTGATTGTATGAAGGGGAAGCAATTTTCATGGTCAGAGGAAGCAGGGTTTGCTTTTGAACGAATCAAAGGACTTTTGACGACAGCACCAATTCTTGTATTACCAGACTTTCAGTTGTTATTTGAGTTACACACTGATGCTTCTAAAGTTGGAATTGGGGGAGTATTGAGTCAGAATGGGCGTCCTATTGCATACTTTAGTGAGAAGTTATCAGGGGCAAAAATGAGATATAGTACGTATGATGTGGAGTTTTATGCTGTGGTGCAAGCAGTAAAACATTGGAGACACTATCTGTTCCATAAGGAGTTTGTTCTTTACACAGACCATGAAGCTTTGAAGCATTTGCAGGGGCAGGATGAGATTTCAACGAGACATGCATCATGGATTGTCTATTTGCAGCAGTTTACTTTTGTCGTGAAGCACAAATCTGGGGTAACAAATTGTGTAGTCGATGCATTGAGTAGGAGGAGTCATTTATTAACGACAATGAAAATTGAGGTGACAGGGTTTGAATTATTGCCAGAACGGTTTGAGGAGGATCCTTACTTTGCAAAGCTCGTTGAGAAAGTTAAGGATGGGGATACCGATGAATTTGTGTTGGTTGATGGATTCTTGTTCAAGGGGAATCGATTATGTATTCCAGACTGTAGTTTGAGAATGAATATTATCAAGGAGTTGCATGAGGAAGGACATGTGGGCCGTGATCGTACGTTGCATTTGATTTCTCAATCTTACTTTTGGCCGTCGATGAGGAAAGAGGTTGAAAGGTTTGTGGAGAGATGTCATATATGTCAGGTTTCGAAGGGAACAGCGACAAATGCGGGATTGTATATGTCGTTACCTGTGCCGACTAAATCATGGGTTGATATTAGCATGGATTTCGTTTTGGGTTTGCCGAGAACTCAAAGGGGGAATGATTCTATATTTGTTGTGATGGACAGGTTTTCGAAAATGGCACATTTTATTGCTTGTAAGAAGACGGCAGATGCTGTTCGTGTTGCTCAGTTATTCTTTAAAGAAATCTATCGTTTACATGGGTTGCCGGAGTCTATTGTTTCAGACAGGGATACCAGATTTTTGAGTCATTTTTGGCTTAGTTTGTGGAAGATGGTGGGAATGAAGTTGAACTTTAGCAGCGCTTATCATCCGCAAACAGATGGACAGACCGAAGTTGTCAACAGATCGTTAGGAAATTTGTTGCGATGTCTTGTGAAGGACAATCTGAAAAGTTGGGATATGAAGTTATGCCAAGCAAAGTTTGCTCATAATCATGCAGTGAATCGTAGTACGGGATTCAGTCCATTTCAGATTGTATATTCAAACGTACCCAGGGGACCGTTGGATTTAGCGGTAGTACCACAACCGAAGGGGATGGTTAAACGAGCTGCTGATTTTGTTGAAAGCTTGACGGAATGTCATAAAATCGTTCAGCAACGATTGGAAAAGTCGAATGAGAAATATAAGAAAGTTGCAGATTTGAAATGAAGAAATGTTGAATTTAATGAAGGAGATATGGTATATGCTGTGTTAACGAAGGATCGTTTTCCAGTAGGCGCTTATAACAAATTGAAAGCCAGAAAAATTGGTCCTGTAGAAATTGTGAAACGGATCAATGAAAATGCTTATAAGTTGAAGCTGCCAAAGGATGTATACACTTCTGACGTATTCAATGTTAAGCATCTTGTGCCATATTATGGAGATGAACAATCTGATGTGGAAGAATTTACAAATTCGAGGACGAATTTTTCTCAACCTGGGGAGGATGATGCAGCTCAGGATAGGGGCGGAGCGGTGCAAGGTTCAAATCATCAACACTTAAGTCGACCACGACTTAAGGAAAAGGAGCTGCGACTTAACTCCAATGGTTTGCGACCTAACGAAGCGATTTTAAGTCGTCTGCGACTTAACGAGAATGATGCAAAGAAGTTACGACTTAGTGGGAGCCTAAATCGTTCAGAGTTGATAAGTCGTTCAGGGTTGATCAGCTATAAGTCGTCCACGACTCATCAAGAAGCAGAGGGAAATCCAGTAGTTGAAGACCTTAAGTTGGAAACGGGTTATGATTAGTGGAGTCATGGGAAGATGTCGCACCTTCAAAATGCCACGAGTTACGACTTAGGATAAGTCGTTGAAGTCTTAAGTCGCCATCTTCTATGAGTCACTCGGTGTTGTTCTTTCTTAAGTCGTTCGCGAGCTAACCAACCTACGCCGCATCTCTTTAAGTCGTGCTATGATAAGCCGCCTTTCTTATGTCGCAAGAAGCTGTGATACTGATTTATGCCGCATGTCTTTAGGTCGCATGATATATTGAGTCATATGTCTTGTACCCTGTGTTGTTTTGTTGAGTCGTATGTCGTCTGTAATGTTGTGTCGTGTACTGTTTGTATTTCTTAAGTCATGAGTCGCAGGTCGTATACGACCTAAGTATTGTAATATATGTATTGTGTTGTAATAATGAGTCGTGAGTCGTGTGTACCTGTTGAGTCGCTGCCGACGTATGTTAAGTCGTGAGTCGCATACGACTTAAGGGCCAGTTGTGAAAACGCTATAAATAGGCGTGGTTGTGTCACTTTGTGGGGTTGTTGATTTTTGAATAAAATTCTTGTTTGATTGCTGTGTGCTTTCATCCTAAATTGGTAGTTGAGTGTAATCTCCTATCTCCACTTTCGGTTATTCGAGTGCGCTCGAATCAACGATTGTTGAAGCCGATTCGCGGAATCAAGTGCGCTTGATCAACGCTTGAAGAATTGAAGATCTTCTTTCATGGTATCGTGCACGATCAACGTGTCGAAGATAGCTAGAATTCGGTATCTTTATGATCAACGAATTTGGGCATTTCAGTATCTTCAATCCACCGATTGCTACTTTCATCAATCCATATCGTTTTGTTAATTATCCGCTGCGTCACCAGTTAGTGTGATATTTAAAATAATTTCCAAACTCGATGTCTTAATAAGTCCATCCTTGTTCTTTCGGAATTTAGTCATACGTTGATCAGGCATAGGACTAAATATCTCTAAGTACGTAGTAGACCTATTTCAACGAAAATAATTGAAAAACTTTTCAACAATGACATGGAAGGTATCACCCATTTTTCTCCACAGCCATGGATTGCGGTTACATGATGATTGCATCGCCTTCCCAGTAAAATCATAAGTAGACCGTAGGCATCAACACCCTTGATTTTCACCATGAAAAAACGATAAACTGTAGTTATGCAATGGTTGCGTTGCCATCCTAGCGAAACCGTAAGTAGTCTATAGGAAATCTTTGTCCATCGAATTACGCTATCAAAACAAAACCACATAAATCGCATCTACCGATGGTTACGTAACTATCGCAGCGAAACCAAACGTAGACTGTAGGCAACCTCTGCCTCCCGAATTATGCTATGGAACCACGATAGATTGCAGTTACACAAAGGTTACGTTACTATCCCAGCAAAACCATACATAACTGTAGGCAATCCCTATGCCTCGAATTACACTACCAACTCTCATAGACCGCATTTACATAAAGGTTGCGTTGCTATCCCAGCAAAACCATATGTAACTATAAGTATAATATCCCTCGATTTACACTATGTAAACAAATGATCACTAGGAACTCATGAGTTTTTGCATGGACGTCCTCTAGGATCCCAATTCTAATTAAACCCACCTTATGGGTTCTAAGGTAGACCCAACCAGTGGATCTTCAATTCTAAATTTCCAACTTACGTAGCGGGTGCCTTTCCATAATTTGAGTTTCAAAACATATCGTACTATATACATAATATCTTCCAAATCATACACTTCATATGTATCACATGTAAATTTTATATATATAAAATCGATATCTTTAAGATCGATAGATTTTAAATACGTTTCATCCCATTTACAAAATAGACTAATTGCCAAAATCGAAAGTCTTTAAAAATCAATAGGTTCCAAAACTATTTCAATTTCATTCTCATATCTTATAAGATCATCCTTTCCAACTCAAATAATTTAAGGAATAATACTTTTTTGGATCTGCTTCATATTTATATAAACTCCATTTAGTATTTTCAAAGACCTTGCAAAGATCATTTCCTTCTAGTTATAATCTCAACAAAGGGAGTTTGAAAATATAACTAAAGTATATAATCTCATTAATGCCAAATCAAAATTTTCCATGTTCGATTACTTTACAAAGTTAATTGTAACATTTCTTACTTCTTATAAAGTAGATTTCAGTAATAGTAACTATTCAATCTTCATTCAAATAAATGTCCACGTTAGTAATTATAAATTTATGTTCAAATCAATATAAAAGGTGATTTTATATAAGATCGTATTTCTATAAAAATATTTCACAACATCGACAGACTACGACAATTAGCGAGTTCAAAAATTACATCCATTCATCCACCAATTTATTTAATTTAGTTTATTCCACTAATCCTCTTTAAATATCGTCTATTGGATTTCCACAACCCAATTCTATATTTATTACATGGAATTATTTCAATTACAATTCAATTTCATCTGGCTCCAACTCCATTTCAATATTAAATTCACTAACTAATTTATCCTTATTTACATCTTCCAAAATCTGTTTTTTTTTTCCCTCAAATATCACTTCATTTCGGTTTTACTTGGGTTCAACTTTATTTCTCATCCAAATAAAATTTCCTTTTCCTTACCCAACATTTAACCATTTTTAGATTATTAGTTCATTCAATCAATTTATCTCGATTTAACATCAATATTTTTCATTAACACATTCAAAACGTATTTAGTTGCTTGCCCTTTAAGTCGAATTGTATTTATGACAAAAGTTCACATCTACTTCTTCTTATTTCATTACAAAATAAATTTAATTTCCTTCGACTTCATTATTTACTTAGCATAAGTTAAATTTCAATACCCAATGTTAAAGTTTACAATTCATTCCCCTAATTTGATAATTTGGTTCATTGCTAATTTTCAGAATCGAAACCCGTTTTATTTCACAAATCGTTTGAAATCATTCATACATACATAACTTCTTTTCCACCTTTTTATCAATACTATACCTTTCCTTTTACAATTTAATTTTATTTAACTTCCATAAGTTAAATTTTAATTTCATCCTGAAATTTTCAATTTTAGGTTATAAGTTCAAAATTCATTTAACTTAGCCTGTGTTAATTTCCAATTTGTTCAACCCATTTAAAATTACTCACTTAAAATTTTTACATTCCAAAATTCAATTCTTATTAAAATCACTTCCCACTTATTAGTTCAAAATTATTTTTCCATTGGTGCTACTCCTCATTTCAATGGGAATCCCAGAATTCAAACACCAGATATTCATTCTAAACCACCTTGAAATCATATATATATATATATATATATATACATACATACATACATACATACATACATGTATACCAGTTATATACCAAATCACACCTTTAAGTTTTTAAACCAGCCTGGTTTTTATCCAAAGCAAATTCCTTCGAAATTTCCAAACAACCTTTGTTTTCAAAAATTTCCATATCAAATGACTACGGAAGCAATCCGTCACCTAGAAACTTGAAAATGAATACTGATAATGTTGCAGTCATCACCAGGATTATTTTCCAGTGACTGTAGTGAGTTCAGTGCTTTGTCACTTCCAAAATCCATTTAAAACAATTTTCATTCAAAAATATTTCTAGATAATATTACTATTTTTTTTCTCTAAAACACGTTGAAACACATTTCAAATTTCTGGAACTTAGATTCAAAACTTCTCAATTTAAATCCATTTTAATTTATAAGTCACATTTATAAATTATGCTTATATAATTTCACTTCCTTAAAACATTTCATAATGTTTTATCATTGTTTATTTTGTAATAAACATCTTTTATCAAGGCACAACAACAAATTTATGAAAATAATCAATATTATCATACCTAGAAACCAAACAAACTTCATATTCCATAATAATTTTCTGAATAATTATTTCTTTAAAGATATAATTAGGGTAAAATTATTTCATTTCAAAACATTTTGAAAAACACTTCTGAAATTTCCAGGATTTAAATTCTGGTTTGGATTTATTTTTAGCTTAACTTGTTTGTATAGTTCCTTCTTATCAAATTTCTATTTGGATATATATATACCCACTTAAATTTTTATAATCTTATTTTGATTAGATAATAACAACCAATCATCTCAATATAATAATCTTTAGAAAGATTATTTCTTTTTATATCAAAATACAATCTGATATAAAAATTATTTTAAAATCGTTTATCCTTTTAAATTATCATATCAGAAAATTACAAGTATGCTCTCATATATAATAAACTCAACTCATTCGTGGGTACTGCTGACCCTATCTATAATGAGCAATCCCCACCAAAGACAAGGTTTTCGCTTAACTTTCTGCTCTGATACCACATGTTACAGCCGGGGATTTTCGATCCTCAAAATTTGACATCAATACATTCACTGTATAGATTGCCAAGCAATCGAATGTCGGAAATACCACATCATTAGGGGTTAAGAAGAAAACAGATAGAAGAAGAAAATAGAAATAACAACAACGCAGAATCTCATAATCGCAGCGGAACAAAATATAATATATAATAACCGATTTTTATACAAAAGAATCTATAGCTATTAATAAACATGTAATCATTAGAGTACAACAATTAGTACATCAATATGGACAGTTATCATAACCTGTCCTCACCAGGTTGACTATACAGTCCACACACATAGCGGAATATAACCAAGTACGGGCAATACGTCTCTATCATCCAACCCGTCTCCTAAGCTTCAAGCATCCTATCCTGAATCTATAATACTCGGTCTGACCCGAGCATTATAATAAAATTAACACCCAAGTTAGTCAGGAAAACCAGCATGAGTAAACACACTCAAATTTAATTATTAGATTTATCAAAATCCTTTGAAAAATAAAGGTACCTCGTAAGACCGCGTCGCACATAAACACGATGGGTTTTTTCCTTACGATAACCAAAACATTTTATAGAAAATCCTTTGATATTATAATTGTGTCTAAGTATAGATACTTATTAAAATAGCCGAAATTGTTGACTTAATTTAATTCCAGCATATTGGGCCCTACCATCAATACCGTAAAAGTTCGTAATGGATATTTGATCGAAGAGTTTTCGGATAATGCAGCTATCCGATCCTGGTCTCATCGAATCCAAACGATAAATTTAAATAGGCGAAGTCATTTAAATAACAATTTCACAATCAGGGCGTCAACATTCACATATGGAAGTTCATCCCATATGTCTACTTTATCATGACCAGTCCATTGGGATTGATTCGCTTTTAATCGTCACATGTATTTCGAAGTTCGAAATAGTGATCAGTACAAGTCAATTTACTTTCAATAAAATGTGTCAACATTTAATTCTAACTTCTTTAATTTGTTTGACTACCTAATGGAACAAACAGTAGATATTGAAATCAATATTCAATAGAAATAAAAGTCAAAGCACGGCTCATTAATTCCAATCAATGATTTATATCGAATCAGTTCACAATCCAGAATTGAATTGGTTTTAATTTTTTGAGTCGATTTTACCTTTAAACCAGATTTCTCGTTAACCAAAGAAATTAAATAGAAGATTTATTAAAAATGTAATTAATCAAATAAAAGATTTCTTATTTGTTCACTTCAATTATTCAAATCATTCAATTTTACATTCCATAAAACCTTGACGATCTTAGCTCAGATAAAAATACATAGCATTAGGATCTCGTGTAAAAATTCTTGTGTTGATTGGGTTTAATATGAAATAGAAATAGAGTTTTAAAAATTTAGGTTACAAATTTTAAATAAGTTCCAGTTGCCCCTTTAACATACCAACCCCAAACAAAACAAGTCCCGACCCATCAATCCAACTAACCCAACCCAATATTTCTTCCTTCTTCTATTCTTTCATTTGAAAACAAAGCAAAATATGATTACAAAGATTATAGGCTATCAAATTAACAATTTAATTATACTTTCTTTCAAAATAACCCGACCCATCTCGAATTTCCTTTATTTATTTATTTTTAATTTTTTCTATATTTTTTCTTTTCTTTCTTTTCGCTCATTAGAATCCCAGCTCGGCTCTTTTATCCTTCTCCTCTTCTTCCAGGTTCCCTTCCTCCTCTTCCATTTGAAAACGAAGACGCGCATGAGCTATGCACAACCGTGTGCAACTGCACACCAACAACGGTCAACCACACTCATCGTTGTCCCTTCTCCTAAGTCACTCTCGACCACCAAAACACGTTCATCCACCTAGAGACCCACGGCAAGGTCCTTAGTTCGAACCGAACTTTTCACCAATGCCTGAAACAAACACAGTGCCACATAAATGCCTTGCCATGCCATCAACGGCCGGCGTTCACTGCCAAATTTCACCCGCCGTCATCAACTCTTCCCTTTCCCCCACATGCCCATGGCTATCTCCTCCCCTCATCATTGCCATCCCCAAGAACTTGAAACCCAAAAACAACCATTTCCAAACCCTACTTCAATCTCATATACCCCATCCACGCACCCAAAAAATCGCACACCATTTTTCCTAGATGCTTCATCCCCCAATGCTCCTCTACGCTTGAAGCCAGGACACGAAATTGATCAAATCACCATATTTTCGCAATTTCCCCAATTCCATTCATCTCAACATTCCCCCCTCCACATTCCATGAAAAATTCCCAAACTACTCCCAAAAATCACGTTTTTCAATCGCGTACGTAATAGTATTATCCATTTCTTAATTTATGCAAATCGAACTTTGGCCATAATTGACCTTCTTACTAACATATAGGTTTTACTTCCTCTGTACTTGATGAAATCAACTGAAATCAATTTTAAAACATGCTATACTCTAAACCAAACAACTTTTGTTTTGACATCATAGTTTAAAACTTACTGGATGTTGAGTTATGGATTTTTGAAGTTGATTATCTTTTTAAACAAAACAACATAAATAAGAAGCTTTCCTGGAAGAAGAACAGTAACTTCCTATGTGCATGTGGGATTTATCCATGTCTAAAAACACATATGCATCTACATATTAATATAACCATCACGAACACATTTGTTACAAATCAAGATGCATTCAATTTTCCAGACATACATATATATAGTAATAACTTGTCAACAGAGCAAGCGTTTTACTCACCTGAAAAGAAAAAATAGATGTACATTGCTGCTTTGTTTACACTCCTGCTTCATGCTTTGAATCCCTTTCTTTACTTTGATGGCAGCTCTTTGTTGTTATTTTTTATAAGCAAGTGAACAAGGTGGTCGTGTGTGTGTGTGTGTGTGTATATATATATAGGAAAGAAAAGAGTACAGTGCAAATCTGGAAGGCTGAAACATAGATATAGGGTGGCTGCTACTTTTCATACTACAGGCTTCATTTTCTTTCATTTGATTTTTTGTTGATTTGATTTCTTATGCATTTATTTGATCTTTTGTCTGTGATTTGATTTAATATGTGCTTGAGGTGAAATTTGGTGTGCTTGGCTTGAGATTTTGCCATCTTGATGCTTGTTGTGTATATATACACATATATATAGATATATATGTTCTCATATACACATGTTTATATATATATATATATATATTTCCATTTGCACTATTTCTATAAACATATACCCATATATATAGTCATAAGGTTGAATTTTGTCATTATGAAGTTTTATACATGTACGTGTATATATATATATATTTACATTTACACATATATATCTATATACATACTTACATATATTCTTTATCATCAAATTTTCTATATTGGAGCGAAGTTTACATTCATATATATATATATATATATATATATATATATCTTGTTCAGAAATTAACATTTTAAATTTTAATATAGTTTCAAAACAAACAAATATAGATATTTAAAATATTAGAAAATTTATCTATTTGACTTATAAAAATTAATATTTTGATATTTAAAATTAGTTAATTATCCCTACATCAAATGGCTAAAAAAATGGGTCATTACATATCTACCAATAGATGTCAATGCTATCAATCGACCTGATGTCCAGAATCCTACTGAGTCCATCACGAGATTTGATTTCTAAAATCTAATGAGAGAGCCAACCCCTTATTTTGCATCGGAGAGCTCTACTTCATCAGATGATTATTAGAGATGCAGATGTCGCAGAATTGATGAATATCATGGAGAAGCATCTGAACATCGACAAACGAGCCTACTTGGGTTGCTAGGACTGATCGGGCCCGATCCATCCTCAAGATTATGAAACTTTCCTCCTCCTGGTGGAGTACAAGATGGAGTCGCCATGGTTGGATGATGGAGTTCAGGTGGATAAAGACCATTTACCTCCCTAAAATGATGATGAAGTGAACGCATGCGATATGCATCGAGAGGATGCTGAGCCAAGAAGATGTAGAATGGCCCATAGATATCAACAAGACCATTCACATGAGGTTGAACAGGACTACCGCTTGGCTCAGCTATCCAAATGCTGGACTTAACAGTTATGATCAAGTAGCTAGTAAAAGAGAGCCAAGGCTTGACCAATGATGATTGTGGGATCTCGAGAAGCCATACCCTATTCACAGTGAATATCCTACATGCATAGTACCCAAGGAGGTTTAGCATGCCATCGAAGCCTGCTTATAAGGGAAAAACCGACCACAAGCAACACATCATGAGATATGAATGACTGGTGGATTCTTCACGAGCTTATAATGCTACAAAATGCATATGTTTTCCGATTACTCTCTCTGGCATAGCAAAGATGTGGTTTACGATATTACCCCCATGGTCAGTCTCTAGATTTGATAATTTGGCAACAAATTTGTGGAGCGGTTCCGTATGCATGCAACTCGCCCCAGAGAAGTAATGTCCCTATCAATAGTGATCCAAACTCTAGAAGAATCATTGAAAGACAATTTAGAGAGATTTCATATAGCGCCGCAAAAGCCAGTAATTTGAATGACCGTTCAATATTGATGGTAGTATCCACAGGGATTGACCTAAAATATAACTTTGACCATTGTTTAGCTGGAAAACCACCTACAACATTGGAGCATTTCTTCGCAAAAGAACCTCAATATTTGAGAAAAGAGAAAGCTAGATGCTCTAGGAAGAAGACTATTATGGGACCAAGTGGAAACTAAGTTAGAGTAATATTGCAGTGAAACAATCCAAGAGAATTCCGAAAAAGTTCAAGTAAATGTCCAAAATAAACTAAATCAGCAAAAGAAAGGCGGTGATAGGAAGCGTGAGCAAAAAAGGGATTCTAGAAGAGGAAAGTCAAGGATTCTAGTGTATAATACCTACACACCATATAAATACATCCCTAGAGAATGTCTACTTGTCTACATGCAACACTATGTAGTATAGGAAGCCACCACTGAAAAGAATCGACGGAGAAGAAAAAGAAAATTGTAAAATATTGCTGGTTCCACGAATGCAATGGTCATAATGCAAATGAATATAAGCATCTCTAGGATGTTATCGAGAAGCTGATTTAAGAAAGACAACTGCAGTAGTTAATTAAAGCTCCGTAGGATGGTGGACAAGGGACATCCACCGCAACCGAGGACAATCACCGCGCAGGACCGAGGAGTCTGCATGGACCGGTGGAAGATTAGTGATCAATACAGTAGTTTGAGGACTACATATAACTGATAAGAGCTAGAACGAGATGAGGCGCTATGCTAGCGCAATCAAGCATATGAATTTTGAGTGCTGTTCAAGTACAAAAGACTGGACTACGACAAAATGGCAGCGTACAATGGCAGACGATATTTTATTCAGAAATAGAGAGATAGATAAGGTAGAGGCAACAATGATCGAACCAATGGTCATTTTGACCATGATTGACACTGCCTTCGTAAGGAGGATCTTGGTTTACTATGGAGGTTTCATGAATATAATTTTCAAAAAGGCTTACCTTCAAATGAGGATAGAAGCCAAGGACTTGGAATAGTCTAATGCTCGAATTCACGGCTTTAACAATGCAGCGACCGAAGCTGTCGGTTATGTCAAATTGCCTGTGGAGTTAGGAGAAGGTGACCGCAGGAGAGTGTGGATGTTACCATTTGTTGTCTTGGATGTTGACTCTCCATACAATACATTTCTGTGCTGACTAGCCCTAGCTGAATTTCGGGTTGCTCTTGTCCCATGGTGTTTAACTTTGATGTTCCCAACTGATAACGGTGTTGGAGTTGTACATTCGTGATCTGGTGATCGGACATGCCTGTTATGAGGGTGAATTGAGGGATGCTCAAGGGAAGGAGAAATGTAAGGGCGTGGACAAGTCTCTCTACATTCAAGCCACTGAAGATTGACAACTAGCACCTAGGCCTTGACTCGAGTCCCATAATCAGCTCTATAAAGATATAGATCTGAGGGATGATGAAGAGGAGCCCAAAGAGACCTGTAACATCCCCCACTAGGAGGCCCAAAACTAACGGATACGGATGCTGTAGTCATCCATATTTATTAATTCTCGACGACCAAATACGGTAATGTTAGATACATTGATATAACTGTAAAATGTGGATATGGAATTTTTTATAAAATCAACAAACAACTTTCTCATTCCATTTCAAAGCATCTCAAATTCATTACATAATCCCAGAATCGTCAACCAAGTTCAAAGAAAGTATAAGTATTATAACATACACCAAGAGCGGCATATGAAGATGCCCCCTTGGATGATCAAAGTGTATAACTAGACAATTAAACATCTTTTGCCTTTACAACAATACATAGCGGAATCAAAGTAGAAAAGAATTCTAAGTAGCTATCATGTCTCCTGCACATCTTTGGAAGCTTATTTGTCTTAAGAGATACCTGAAAACCTTAACTCTCAAACTACTCAAAATCAATTGAGCACTCGAGAGTTTAAGGGAAAAACATAAACTTCGAGCCAAACATAAAGCCTGGTATAAATAATAATCAACCATCTCAAACCATTTAGATATCTAGTGAGACCATGCTTCTTAGTGGAAAAACGAGTTTTTCCCTCACTAGTATCTTGTCAAAACTTTATAAAACCATATACTCTTCTCCTGCATCCACAATGGTTAGAACATAGCAATACAAAATATTATGATGATATGCATATAAGTTAAAATATTCTAGATTTTCCATCCGCTGTTTAATTGACTACCTATCATATTTATAGTTTCTAGGGCCACTATTAACCTATTAGTATTCATGGGCTAGCTAATAACGTGTTCAATATTTATGGACTCTCTGTCCAGTTTCATAGTTTTTATGTGATCGCTAAGAACCTATTGGCCCCTGTTAATAACATCATTGTTTCATGGGTTCTCCCTGAACCTATTGGTAACTCCAATAACTTCCCACTTACCCTAGTTTTCATGGGTTGACTAGAAACCTATTGACATCTGTCAATAACCTAATCCGGATATAGTTTTCATGGGTTCACTATAAACCTATTGGCTCCTGCCAATAACCCTTCTAATCATTGTTTTCATGGGTTTACTATAAACCTAATGGCGTCTGCCAATAACTTTAATATAGATAGTTTTTATGGGCTCACTATGAACCACTCCACCTGACAACTTCTTTAATCAATATTTAATCATCCTACATCCCGGTCTATCTGACCTCCTAGATGGAATTCTACTCATTCATAAGTTAATTCAATTTATATTCACTACCGGATCAACCTAGTTGGTTATTCTATCATTTTCTCCCCAAAGTGTGTATGTGTGTGTGTTTTTTTGTGTGTGTGTGAAGAAGTAAACATAATAACATAATAATACCATCACCTATGGTTTAACATCCTTGAAATCATTTCATGTAAAACTTGGTTAATCCCTTGAACCTATTAATCAAGGAAAACTTCTTTAACCATACTTAAAATCATTTAAAATCTCCTTTATTTTAGCCATGGATTTTCCTTTAACACGAAATTGGGTTATTTGCTTCGAAAACTAAGGCTTTTGAAACCGTCAAAACCTTCAAAACCTTACTTTCAATATCAATGGATAACCTCCTTCGAAAACATATAAATCTCCTTTGAAAATAGTAGGCCCCTTACTTTCAAAGAACGTTAAAACCTTTATTTTGGAACCTTTTGAATGTATCAAAGTGAAACCATTCAATTATAGAAGCATAGCTTCGAAACCATATGAAAGTATCCCATTTGAAACCATTAGGCTTATCTTTGAAATATCTTTTGGGTCAAAGTGAATATAAATGAAATTATCTCTTTTTTATGATATAAAAGTGTCTAGGGAAAAACTTGATGGCTTCAGAACCATCCTTTCGAAAGCACCAACCATTTAGGTAAAACACTTGAAAGTTAGTTCAGAACCCCTTTCGAAGCCATTACCTTCGAAACCATTAGTCCCTTTTGAAAGCTTTAGGAAGTGGCTCATATTTACAAAACAAAGGCTACCATTCCAAAGCTTTAATATCTTAAATTCCTTTGAAAAGCATAAAGTTGGCAGAAGGGTTTAGGCTAGGTCGAAACTCCCTATTCTGAAATCATTAGATTGGAAACAGTAACTCATTCGAAATCTATACTTTAAACAATAAGACGGCAGCCCGACTTTCGAAATCTATTTAAAAGACCCTCTCGAAAATATTTGTTTCAACTCTTTCGAAAGCATTTAGTAAAACTCGCGAGCGCTTTTCTTTAGAAAACGAACAAAGGTTTCGAACCCTTCGAAAGCTAAGGTTTCTACACCAAGTTTTCTGCCTTTCTCCAATCCACTACGTGCCAACAAGGCGATAACATGTGTATTAGTTCTGACTTGATTAGTTTCGGCATGGTGGGTTTCGAGCTGATTGAAGGCGGAAGCTCTGGGTCGAAGGGTGCTTCTAAAAGAGGCAGAACCCACTTTTTGGGTAAAAGCTGATTAATGCAAATTAAAGTAATCTCTTTTTTGAGAAAAATGTGTGATCCTCTACGAATAGAGGGAAGCATACATGTGAATATATATATATATATATATATATATATATATATATATATATATATATATATCACGAGCATAAGGTGCTGCCAACATGACTGGCATGTAACGAAAACTAAATACATATATCAAATCTCAAGGTACTCCTAAGATGAGTTCCGGCAAGGCCACCACCCATCACACCCCAATATCGAGTTCCGGCATGGCCACCGCCCGATATTAAAGTGTTAGAAGTACCTAAAAAACTAAAGAAAAAACAAAAACTACGGATGACATCACAAACTAATAAGGAAGCTACAAACATCTGAATCAGGAAGGGTAAATAAGCATCTGCCCTGAAGTGGATCTGCTGAATAGAGAAACCACTCTGAAGGCTCTGAACAAGAGAAAGGAGTACCAAACTGAAGAACAGATCCTCCTAAAAAAAGTACTCCATAATGAAGATAGCAGAATCCAATATCTGAGGAGAAATTGCTAGTAGACCTGGATGAAGATACTCTGCTCCGATGACCTCTCTACCAATAGATGTCCAACAATCTGAAGATATGAATACCTGCAAAATGAACCTGATATCCTATCGCCCATACTTGTAACTGAAAAATAACTAAGGAAAAAATTAGAATGATACATATATATATATGTATATTTATATAATAAATATACATATATATGTATTTATAAGGAAGGAAATAAAAACCTAAATAAGACTAACTGGATAATAACAAAAGAAATGAAGTACTTGAAAACCAATACTAAACAAAGACTAGTACGAAAGTTGAGACGAATCTATCTTATGAACCTTTAATCATAAGTAAGTTATGATTAAAAGTGAAATCATCATCTAAATTAGAGAAAATGTTAATAATACAATTATTAGTGTTAAAAAAATTATTGTTGTGTTTAAAAAAGTTAATATTATTATTAACTTTGTTAAGATACCTTTAGAAAAGGTTATTTTTAGCTAATTTATATTTGGGGTTAGAGATCCAATTAAAACAAAATGAAGAAATTGTATAATTAAAGTAATCTCTTTATTACTAACTTGCCTAATTGTAAATATTTGATTGATTGCGTTAAACTTTTCAAATTATTTTCCAAATAACTGCCACATAATTTCATATCTAAACAAAGATTAATTTAACTGATAAGCACTTTCATTAAGCAAAACAATTAAATCATTTAGGTCCTCCTTTCAAATAGTTTAATTCTCATTGTAAATCATTTAGGAAAAGTCCTCAAAAATCACAGAAATTCACTTTTAATATGTTATCTAATATATATAAATTTAAAACCCAAATTCTTGATATAATAATTGAAATAAATTTCTAAACCCAATTTATCATATTTTCTTTCAAAAATTTATAATAAATTCTCCATAACTTGGGAAATTATGAAAGTTAAAACCCAACTCCAAAATCATGTTTTATATAGCATATAAATTCCTCATGGCATTCTAAATTCAAAATAGAGATGATCTAGATTATAATTCGCCTTAATTAGGATAAGGAGATTGGATTAAGGTTAACCTCCCCTAGCTTGGATTCTAAGCTATACTTGAATTTTCTTCTTCTTTTCTCCTAGCAATGGTCGGCTCCTTTTCTTTTCTTATGTTCGTTTTTTTGTTATGTAAAATGAACATGAACGATTAAGAAATGAGAATATAAGGGTAATGGAAATATAGGGTAGCAACTACCCTAATACCCTTGCGTTAATTAATTAACATATATAACCATTTGTAGCCCATTTATATAATTAAGCTCAGCCTCTAAGTTTATTTTCAAATCTTAACCCCTTTATCGCTCTAATTATTTACATTATTCTATTTAATTTTTCTAATTAAATCTCCTGAATAATGTTATCAAAAATCAGGGGTGTTACAGGCTCCCCTCCTTAAAGAATTTTGTCCTCAAAATTCAGTAAGGACTAAATACTAAACATAACAATCATCTGTAACAACTCCCAACAACCATACTAGTCTATCTGGCTAGCATCTATCTATATAAACTAATGTAGACATACCCTCAAAGTAGATCATGATAAGTATCTCTAATCATGTCTTCTATATCCCAAATACAGTCCTTCTCGTTATCGCTGTTAGGAATGCAGATATGGATCTTAAGGCTAGAATAACACTAGAGGGGGGGTGAATAGTGTTTTGTGAATTTTCTAAATCTATTTGAAACTTATGTAATTTAATCACCAACAAATGCAATACACAGACACATATATAAACATAGAATTAGACACAGATGCAAATAATAAATAAATGCAGTAAAGGGACACCAGGATTTTTACTGGTTCGGAGTAACCCCACATCCAGTCCTGCACATTTTATGGATTTCTTTTCAAAATAATCTCGCAGATTACACCCTCGAGTTTAGGTCCACGAGGTACACCCTCCTGTATTTGAGTCCGGGGCAAACTCTCTTGATTTACCAGGCCACAAGATCACCTAGTCGATTGCTAGGGCAACAATCACACCCAATTGATTTCAAGGCTCAACCGCACCTTTTACTCAACAGTTTGATTTACAAATAATCCTATAACTTTGAATAACAATGGGATCTTATGGAGAGAGTGGCAGAGAATCAAACAAGAGATAATAAAGTTCGATTCGGTTGGTATTTCAGCAGATTATAGTTTGGGATTCTTTGGAATAAATGTGGAAGATGAAGAGGAGAGAAAATGACTGAAAATATTATAAAAATTCATTTAGAACTTACTGGTATTTATAGAGATCAACAACCATATCTATTTGTGAAAGGATACGATAAATGGACACTTCTTTTGAAAATTGAAATTTGAAAATTAACGGACACCATGTCGACTTGGGAGGGTAGGAGTATGTCGATATGCTCTAGGCAAAAATGATGATTTTTATTTTCATATTAAAATTGGTTTCTATAATTTTTCGAAACAATTTCTAAACTTTTATAAATATACTTGAATATAGTTTAAATATATAAAAGAGTTTAGAAAGTAATTTTTAATATATAATCTTAATATATGCAGTAATTTAAAATCTGAGTATATTAATATTTAAAAGCTAAATATTAAAACAAGAGATAGTTTAAAATCAAAGAAAATTTTGAAATCAAAATATTAAAAATGATAAAGATAATTTTGAGGCTAAAGTATTTCAAACAGGAGAGATGTCTTTTTGAAAAGAAGATTTTGAAAAACATTTTAAAATAAGAGATATATTTTTGAAAAGCATTTTCATAAAATTAGTGGATATCAAAGTAGGACCACTGTATGTTCCATTAGATATTGTCGTGGGTTCCATCCCACTAGGGTTACATCCCTTTAATAGGCTCGAAGTGGATTCCATTCCACGAATAAATTTCGAACAAAGATGTAAGTGCTTTCAAGAAGTTTTAACATAATTCTAGACTCAATACTTATCTTGTACTTTGAAATTTAGAAATCTTGATATCTTGATACTCATGAGTCTTCAATCTTGATATCATCGATCTTTAAATTCATCATTCTTGTATCTCTATACTGTACAGTCTTCATTGTTGGCACCTACATGTTTATATCCTGCATATACATATATATCTAAATCATAATGTTAGTATTTATATTTTATAACAAGTCCTAAGGTTGTTGTCATCACAACCATCCTTCTCAAGGACTAACAATCTCCTCTTTTTATGATGACAACCTATGTTTATAAAATATACTTCACCTTCGCTATAACTCCCCCTAAAACTAATAACTCCCCCTTAATCTACTAACTCCCCTTTAATATGTACCAAATTATCCTATTTTATAATCCCCCCTTTTTCATCAACAAAAACCATTCTAAAACTATTTATCTATAAAACTCCCCTCTAAACTAATACTAGAACTAAGTATAGCAAATGGAATATGAAAGACATTAACATAATTATATTATAATTATTCAATACATAAATATGCATAAGTATATTTTAGACAATCCAATCAACACACACATCAAATCCAATTATGTCAAACAAGTCAAACAAATCAATCAATTCAAAAAAGTCAATCAAATCAATCAAGTCAAACAATTCAATCCAATCAAATAAGTCAAACAAAACATACCAAACAAATCAAAAAAAACTAATAATCCTATACTATAAGACAATAATACAAACTCCCCTAAATAAAATACACTTGTTATGTGTGTATGTATGCAATATGTAGTTTGTAATGCTGTATGAAATGTATGACATATGTAATGTAGCATGAGATGATATGCAGAATGAAGTGCAACTTGTGATGCAAATGATTATGATATTTCATGCATTGTAATTTATGATGCAATATGCAATGAAATGTGATATGAAATAGGATGCATAATGATATGTAATATGAAACAAAATGATAGCGAAGTAAAAATAATAATAATATGCAGAGTGATATGACGATATATATACTACGGTAAGAGATATCCAGATTATAAGATAAACATAAGGGATAAGTAATATCTAATTGACAAGCATATGTGTGTGTGTGTGTGTGTGTGTGTGTGTGTGTGTATGTATATATATAATTATTTAATATAAATTACTTCAACTAAACAAAGCTAATACACACCAATTACTAAACTTAGGTTAAGGAAACTAATGAATGGGACTAAAAGAATAGTAAAGAAAAGAGTTTAAAGGTAATAAATGATATTAAAACTATTACATATTCATGAAAGGTAGTAATCAAACTCAATATCAAAATCAAATTGCTAAGAAATATGGATTTAAACTATATATATGATCAAATATGGTTTTTACAAAAATTAATAGCCTACTTATTTAATTTTTTTAACTTTGTTGTTTTTTTAAGAATCCAAACTTCCATGTTTACAAAATGCTTAACTTACTAATTAAAACCTTTATATTAAATTATTATTGATTAAAATATTTAGAAACATGTTTAAACATCTTTTAAATTTAGGAAATATCATAATGAAATATTAAATAAAATAAGCAAGATTGAAAAACTAAAATAAACATGTGTTATATTAAGGCCTCTTGCTTTAAAAATTTTAATTAATTATTAAAAAACATTTAAACATGATTTAATTTTAAAATATACTAATATAAGTTAGAAACTAACTCTAAAAAGAATAGAGAAAAATACTTAATTTAAATATCATTTTTACATAGTTTAAAGTTTCATAAAGAAAGACAGCATTTAAAGAATGCTATAAGAAGTTTTTGTAGTAAAATATATTCGAAACTTTATAAAACTGAAACTGTAGCATTTACCAAATGCTGAGTAAATTTTCTGAAACTCTACAGCGTTCAAAGCACAGAAATGCTATAAAATGAATCTGCAGTACTTTAAAAACGTTATAGAAGAAAAGAAGCATTTTAGAAATGCTATTTAAAATTCCAGGTCTGTTTTTAACATGATTTTGCACTAATTTTACGACTAGATTTTGACGTGTAAATAATTGATTTTTGACCCAATTTTTTAAAGTAGTTAATATAACTAAATCGCTTAAAAAAACATAAAAAATTATGAAAAAAAACATGTGTAAAGACATTTGGCATTATGCATGTAAAAATGCTTTTATTATAGAACAATTGTAGTGACACGTGTCATTTTGCTTGTATGTCACTATCTACTTATATGAAAAGTTTCATGTGATGTGGTGCAATCTTATTAATTGAAGAAATTTACAAATATAGCCTTACTCTACCATTTTAAATTCATTCTATTAATTTCTTAAAGACATAAAATTAGTATCTTAAAAGAAATAGAGTATGAGAAGTAAAAATAACATTAGAAAAGTTGAAATCATGATGAAGCTATGCTTTTCTACTTAGTATAGTTGTAATAAATTAGTAGTAAGATTTTATTTGAAAGCAACGCATTTTAAAAAAATAAGTATAATATGGTGTGTCGATATATGGACCAAAATATCAAAACTTATAAAAGAGATAAATTTCTATACCTAACTAAATGCATAAGTATATATTCCTAAATGCAACAATAAAGGTGAAATAATAGTAACGCGTACCACTTTTTGCACTCCTCCATCTTTCTAACTTTGTTGTTCTTCCATTGCCGTGAACTACACATTTTTATCTTTCAGAATTTGAAGACAAGATATGTTCTATTGCGACGGACTCGTTTTTCTGATCAGCTCATTTGCTGAATTTGAAGACCGTATGAGAAATATGCAGATGATTTAGTAGATTGACTAACTTGGAACCAAAACTTTGAAATTGAATTTTGAATGAATGGATACTTCAGCTACTATAAATAGGCCCAACAGTCACCACTTTTCATAAAAATTCCTCTTCTTCTTCTTCTTCCCATTTTTCTGTTTATTATCAAATTTCTAGAAGGCATATCTCCTTCGTTTCTTAACGGAATTAGATGAAACCAGTGGCAAATCAAAGAGGAATGTGAGGGCTAAGATCTACTAAAAGTTTAATGATGAATTTACGGTATTGTGGTGCAACAGGCCGAACGGTAGGAGAAATGTAGAAAATCCCTTACATAGTTGTCAGTTTTGGATAGCCAACTTCAAACTGCCATATCTCACTCAATTTTAATCGGAATTTGATGACCCACCCATCAAAACAACCGTGAAAACAAGGATTACAATCTGGAAAAAGTGTTGGGACAAAATACTCAAATATATGGATGTAATTTTAAGAATTCCATTGATAATTTTGCTTTCTTTTTCTCTTTGTTCACCAAAACTTCATTCGACCATAACTTGGTCATTTCTTGACGAATTCGCACGAAACCAGTGGCATTGCAAAGCAGATGGAGAGAAGTATAGTATCAAGTCAATTTGTGGATGAGAACCAAAAGTTTTGTATTAATCTGGTACCCATTTCAGTGTCGATTGTCATTATATATCCATTATTTTTTCTTGATCGATGAATGATTATCTGGTATCTTTTAACCAACAGTCATTAGACATAACTCTTCTCCTGCAAAACAACATAACTTTTTACAGAATCAAGCGACTTTTCAAAATAACTAAATATAGTTTTAAACAAAAATATCATGATGATTTTGTGACATATTCATATGAAAATAGCGTTAATAATTTTATCAAAAAAATTGCCATTTTAAAATTTTTCAAGATTCGAATTGTGAAAACTTTGAAAACCTTGCTTTGATACTAAATGTTAGAAATGCGGATTACGGATCTTAAGGCTAGAATAACATCAGAGGGGGTGAATAATGTTTTGTGAATTTTCTAAATCTTTTTGAAACTTATGTAATTTAATCACCAACAAATGCAATACACAGACACATATATAATCACAGAATCAGACATAGATTCAAATAATAAATAAAAGCGGTAAAGGAAAGAGCGCAATAGGATTTTATACTAGCTCGGAGTAACCCTGCATCCAGTCCTGCACAATTATACGGATTTCTTTTCAAAATAATCTCCCATATTACACTCACGATTTCAAGGCCACGAGGTACACCCTCCTGTATTCGAGTCTGGGACAAACTCTCTTGATTTACCAAGCCACAAGATCACCTAATCAATTTCCGAGGCAACAATCATACCCAATTGATTTCAAGGCTCAACCGCACCTTTTACTCAACACTTTGATTTACAAATAATCCTATAACTCTAAATAGCACTGGGATCTTATGGAGAGAGTCGTAGAGAATCAAACAAGAGATAATCAAGTTCAATTCGCTTGGTATTTCGGCATAGTATAGTTTGGGATTCTTTGGAATAAATGTGGAAGATAAAGAGGAGAGAAAATGAATGAAAATGTGGTAAAAATTCGTTCATAACTTACTGCTATTTATAGAGATCAACAGCCATATCTATTCATGAAAGGATACGACGAATAGACACTTCTTTGAAATTTGAAATTTGGAAATTAACGGACACCATGTCGACATAGGGGGATAGGAGTATGTCGACATGCTCTTAGCAAAAATGGTGATTTTGATTTTCTTATTAAAATTGGTTTCTATAATTTTTCAAAACAATTTCTAAACTTTATAAATATACCTGAATATAGTTTAAACATATAAAAGAGTTTAGAAAGTAATTTTTAGCATATAATCCTAATCTATACAGTGATTTAAAATCTGAGTATATAAATATTTAAAAGCAAAATATTAAAACAAGAGATAGTTTAAAATTAAGGAAAATTTTGAAATCAAAATATTAAAAATGTTAAAGACAATTTTGAGGCTAAAGTATTTTCAATAGGAGAGATGTCTTTTTGAAAAGAAGATTTTGAAAAACATTTTAAAATAAGAGATATATTTTTGAAAAGCATTTTCATAAAATTAGTGGATATCAAAATAGGACCACTATATGTTACACTAGATATTGTCGTGGGTTCCATCCCACTAGGGTTCCATCCCTTTAATAGGCTCGAAGTGGATTCCATTCCAAGAATAAATTTCGAATAAAGATGTGTAAGTGCTTTCAAGCAGTTTTAACATAATTATAGACTCGATACTTATCTTGTACTTTGAAATCTAGAAATCTTGATATGCATGAGTCTTCAATCTTGGTGTCTTCGATCTTTAAATTCATCAGTCTTGTATCTCTATACTGTACAGTCGTCATTGTTGGTACCTGCATGTTTATATCCTGCATATACATATATATATCTAAACCATAATGCTAATATTTATATTTTATAACAAGTCCTAAGGTTATTGTCATCAAAACTATCCTTCTCAAGGACTAACAATCGCTCCACTAAACTTTCACCAACTTGAATATCTTATTCCTCAATCTTTTCTCATCTCTCGCCACAACCCAAACTGGTTGTCTAACAAAAGCCAAATTAAGCTATACTATCAGATCTTCCAACCCTGTCAGAGAAATAGTAGTCTTTGGATCTTGTACGTACTTGCGTAGATGAGATGCATGAAATACATTATGGAAACCTGTCATAATGCTTAGCAACTCTACTTTATAAGCGAGCTTTCCAATCCTCTTTATATGTAACGACTGGAATTTTTGGACGTTTGATTTAGGATATTTAAATGGTTTTAAATATTGAATTTGAATTATAGTTTGATTTTAAATATGTAAATATGGTTTTTATTTTATAAAATGAATTCAGAATTTAAATGTAGAAATTCATTAGATAAGTTAGTTTTTGAATTTTAAAATGGAATATTGGTTAAATTATTGTATCTTGAGTAAGCTCGATAAAAATAATTTAAAGGTTTACAAAATTTATATTAATAATAATGAAGATAATAAAAGTTTTAAATTATAATTTAGAAGGGATCTATTCAATTTTAAAAATAGTTTGTTCAAACTGACGTTTAAAAATAGCCATCCGAGGCATAGTTTCGGATTTCGACGAAAATAGTTCTATTAGGTCCGTAATAATGTACTATTATCGGATTCCAAATTTTGTAGTGTTTGGAGTTATCGTTTGGGTACGGAATAGAAACGCATTGAAAAGAAAATTGAAATTTAATATTTTTAATCGGGTCCAAACAGCAATCTTCTCCATACGATCGAGTTAGGACTCGAAACCTTTTCCATAGCGTTTGGAATAGGGGTATAATATTATAAATGCCTAGTGGCACGCCTCGATAGGGGTTTAACATTTCGTGTTATTCAATATGAGATATTACGATTAAATAATATTATATATATTTATAAAATGAAATCAAAATAAAATCGCCCCTTCTCCATTCAAACACTCCACCTTACCTTCCAAAACACGCAGCCGCCCCTCTCTAGGTTTTAGATCTTCGTTCCAATGGAATGGGCACGAAATCAAGTAAATATATTATGTCTTCATTTCCCCTATCCATGCTTCATACCGAATCAAAGTCAAAAAACATACTTGTATAAATCGAAATCGATTTTGATTCATTCGTATGGACCATGACCTAGAGGATGCGAACAAGTGCTGGAGGAGATGGGGCGATGGCGGATGGGTTGCGATGTCGAGTAACAGAGGAAGGCTTGGTGTTCGATTGGTGTTTAGGGTATGTGGTGGTGTGGTCTCGCTTGGAGGTGATGGCACGACAGGGTTGAGGTGCGTATGTTCTGAAGGATGAGTGGGGCGCTCATACGCGATGAAATGGGTGGAGTCGCGAGTCGATGTCGAGATGTATGCGGTTGCGGTGTTGTACATAGGTGGGGGTGTACGACTATGTTAATGTTGGAGGCGTGTGACCTGAGGGAGCGACGTGGACGTTCGATTGCCGAGATCCCCCTCGAAGTGGATTGATATTGCATTATGTTGTATTAACATCTATGGATGTAGAAAAATAGGTTGGAGCGATCCATCTGGATTCCTCAAATAGGTTATCTATTTTTGTATATAGTGATATGTGACAGGTGTAGAATAATCTATTATAGATTATTGTAGTGATTGGAATTATTGGAAGCTTTTGTAGCACTGGCCTGAATTTTGATAGTTTAAATACTATAAATATATTTTTTAAATGTATGGAATTAAAGGAAATTTGAAATAAAATATATATTATAATTGGAGTTGTTTTAAAGTAATTAAATCAAAAAAAAAATATGAGTTTGTGTATACTTAACTGTTGTGAATTTTTAAAATGGAGATTTTAAAGTGACTTATATATAAAAGAATTTATAAATGGTATCTGCAAATATGAAAAGGGATTAAAAACAATATTTAAAAAATAGATTGGAAGTATAAATGGGATTTATAAGAAATAAATTTATATAATGGAATTTTTTATAAATAAGATTTATTTCATAAAATGGTGAAAGTCAAAGGGGTTATGAATTTATAAACGATGTTTATAAATAAGGAAATGATGGCCAATTGATAAATTAGAAAATATAGATTAACGATGTGAAATTATATTGAGCTGGAAATCATTTGAAAAGAAATAGTTGAATCTATTTTTGAAAGTGGAAGTGGTGATAAAATTGAGATATAATCGATATGATACGAATCGAGTGGAATTTATAAATTGGTAATGTTGGATTTTTTTTAAATAGATTTTTGTCGAGGAATTAAAAATTGTTTTAAATGGGATTTTAAATTACTATACTATGTAGCAAAAAAATATTATTTACAATATTCCGAGTAGTTAGTTATTCTAATATTAATATTTATTGATATAAGCTCAAATTTTATAAATCAGCTTTGTAAATTTATTAGTTATTTAAAAATGTTTTGGAAATGAGTTATCGATGTTATTTAAAATGTTTTGATATTTTAAATTTACTTAAACATATTTTTAAATAAGCTATTATCCTTTAAAAATACTTATTTTGTATATATAGTTTAAAAAGATTGAAACTTATTTATAAACCCTCTTGAGATTGCGAATAAAGTTACTTAACGGCTTGGATTTTATAAAGGGAAAATCTTATAATAGAATACTTGGAACTTATAGGTGGTTCAAAAATATTAGAAATAAGAACTTCGGGATCGAATCTGAAGTCATAGAGAAGTTATAGATAAATAGAAGGGATTATAAGTAGATATAATTAATATTGGAAAGGGAATAGGAAATTAATGTAAACTCGAAGACTTATAATATAAGTCGCGAAACATTCTCTTAAGTATTGATATTGAAAGGATTTTGGAAAATAAGTCTTATAATATTTTCCTAAGTATAGAAAATGGAAATTTTGGAATATTCTTAGGTGATGGGATGTTTGGAAGTATCCTGTTATGGATTTAAGTATTTGAAAGTTGTTTTCAAATGTTGGAAGGAATTGATATATCTTTTAAAGATATTTTTGGAAATAAATATTTTGGATAAATTTATAATAAGGCCTAGTGACTGCTTATGAATGTTTTATTGATAGTTAAATAACCGACTATCAATATTGGTCAATCTCGTTTATTATCTCGAAGAGTCTGGGATCAGATTTTAATTATCCAAAAATCATTTTGATCCGGTTTGAACGTAACGAATGAATATCGTGAAGATGATAAAGGCGGTGATTAAATTTGTCCAGACCCATGATAACTTATATGGATGAATGCTATCAGAACAATGTCATTGGAGGATAATGAGCATTCTAAGTAAAATTGTTTCCTGAAAAGTAACACTTAGCCTCGAGCCTCATCAACCGAGAATGACTAAAACAGGGGAGATGCTGCAAGGCTAAGTAGGTCGTACCCAAGTGGGGTATGTTATCACTTTTCTAGATGTCCTCGGAATTCTGTTTATCTTAGATATGGGTATACATGAAAGAAGAAGCACTTGATACTAAGTTTGGGAACACCCGAGGTGATAACATATTCGGTTTATTCTGGTTAAGGGTAGGCCGGTCTTGTGTAGCAGGGGATCCCGACGTGGTCCTCGGTACATTGTTCTAGAGGTAAACTGTGAAGGGCGGTACCCCAGTAGCCTAGCCATTTGTTGGAATCCATTCTCCAATACGAGCTTACGGTTTTGTTTGTCGAGCCTAGTATGTTGAAATTTAATTAATGTAACAATTTAAGCTATTTGAATAAGTATTTGTATTTGGACACTATTATAATATCACTGGATTTTCTACCAAATGTTTTGGTTATCGTAAGGGAAAAACCCATTATGTTTATATGTGATGCGGTCTTACGAGATACCTTTGTTTTTCAAAGGATTTTGATAACTCTAATAATTCAAATTGAGTGTGTTTTCTTACGCTGGTTTTCCAGACTGACTCGGGTGTCAATTTATTATAATGCTTGGGTCAGACCGAGTATTACTGGTTCAGGATAGAATGTAATGGAGCTCAGGATACGAGCTGGATGACAGAGCTGTATCTTCATACTTAGCTTGTATTCCGTTGTGTAAGCATAAGTTATATATCTATCCAGATTGATTTATTGAATGTTGTACTCTGATGATTGTAAGTATATACAGTTACAGATTCCTTTGTGTAAAAATCTGTTATTATATATTATATTTTGTTCCACTACGGTTGTGAGTTTCTATTATTATTGTTCTATTTTTTTCTACTATCCTTTTCTTCTTATGTACCCTATTTATTCTTCCTTTCGTACACTTTAGGTTGGACAAGAGTGGATTATTGTCAACTTAAGGGGTATGGAACTATGGTTCGCTACATTTGGTATCAGAGCTGAAGGTTAAGCGAGAACCTTGGCTCTGGTGGGGATTACTCATTAGAGATAGAGGCAGTAGTACTCTAGAATGAGTTAAGTGTAATAATAGATGTCAACGCATAGTTGTTAGTGAATATGAATGGTTTTATGTTATGTTAGTTTATCTGTTGAGTGGTATATAAATTCTGTTCGAACAGTGAGACGCCACTAAATCGATAAGAGTTTCTAAACACTTGAATAGAGTAATTCGACACAATATGGTTTTGAAGCGGGTAGATGAAATAATTTTACCCAAATTATATTTTTATATAAAAGGAATAATTTTATAAAATTATAATGGTATATTTAGAGTGTTTGGATGATAATATAATAATCAAAACAAGACGATAAAATCTGGAGTTGGTTATATACAGCCAAATGGAAATTGTATAAGTACGGATTATACAATTGAATTAAAATTAAGAATTGATTAAAACCAGAGTTTGGAAAAAAAAATCCTGGAGATTTTTGAAAGTGTTTTCCTACGTATTTTGAAATAAGTAATAGTAATATTTTTCTGGAGATATTTTTGAAAAAATTGTTTCAAATGGATTTGGAAGAGATATAGCACTGAACTCAATACAATCACATGAAGAAAATGCTGATGATGATAGCGATATCATGGGTGTTCATTTTCGAGTTTCTAGGTAACGGGTTACTGCCATAGTAAACTGATATGGGATTCTTTGGTTGAAGCAAGTGATCATTTTGAAAATTCCGTGGGAATTGTTTTGGATAAAATCAAGTTGATTTTAAAATTCAAAGGAGGTGGTTTGTTAAACCAGAATGAGTGTGGGTGTGTGTGTGTGTATGTGTGTATATATATATATATATTTGATTTCAAAGTGATTTGAAAATAAATACCAGGTATTTGAATTTTGGAACCCTAATTAAATGTTTTAGAAAATATCAGAAAATGAGTTATGAACTTATCAATGGTGAATGATTTTAAAGAAATATATGCAAATTGAGTTTTGATAAATACATTTTAGCTTAAGCAAGTTAAAATAGAATTGTGTGAATGGAGTTTAACTTAGGGAAGGAAGTGGAAAAAAAATTAATTAGAAATGTGAATTGAATCCTTACTTGATTTTAGTTGAAGAGGTTAAAATAAAATGGTTCGGAGTGAAATTAATCTGAGTATGAATAACTCGAGTTTTGTTTTGAAATATTGGTAAAGAGGAATTGAAATTCAAATAAAAAGAAAAGTGGATTTGAATTATATGAAATTGAATTAAATATGAAAATGTGAATTATAAAGTGACTATATAACTATAAGTTATAGAATATGAGTTGAATTTGGATTGAATTGAAATAAAATTGAATTGAGTTATAGATGATTTTAAATGGAATAAATAAACTTCAATAGCTAAAAAATTGAATAAAAATATACTTTGCTATAAATAGATGTATAATCTCGAGTAAAAAAATAAACTGTGAATATATTCGAGTATAGAATTGATAGAAATATGAAAAATAAGTTGTGTGACACATAAAATTGAAAATTGGAATAGATAAGCCAAAATAAAAAGAGTTTGATATTTTGGAAACGAAATAAAAACCCAAACTTGAATTGTAAAGTAAATTTGAACTCAAGTTAATTTATTAAAGTGATTTTTGAAATAGAAATCAGATATTGAATTACAAATTGGAAGTGAAATAATTAGCTAAATAAATTAGTTAATTAAATATGGAAATGGAACTCAACTTGATTTAATAAATTGTATTGTGGATTAAAAGTGAATATTAGAAGTGAAACTTGAGTTATAAGTAAAATTCGATTTAAATTGTAAGTGAACTAAATATAATTGGAAACGTGTCAAATAAAATGAAATTGGGTTGAAAAAGCAATAACCTGAGTTATAAATAAATTCAGTTTAAAATGTAAATAAATTGAATGGGCCTTGGATATGAATTAAATAAATTCGAGAATGAATTCGAGTATGGAACTAAAATTTGAAGTGGATAAAATGAATGAACTAATTAAATAAATTAGTAATAGGAATGAAATTTGATTGAATCAGAATCAAATCAAAAATTTGAAATGGAATTTGATTGCAAAGGGAATGAACTTAAGTTATATAATGAATAAATAGGAAATGGGAGGAGGCTTGATTCAAATAAATTGGTAAGGTGGTCATTAAATAAAGTAGCACGGAATGGTTCCGAGTTAATAAACTGAATTTGAAGGTAATGAGTGTGGATATAAATGGAATGCAAATAAATTGATTGTAAATCTATTAGAAATGGAATGGAATTAAATATATATTGAGTTGGAATCAATTTAAAATAGTTATAAGATAAAGGGGTATTTTATTAAGCGAATATCGTCGAATTTGATTGGTAGTTTAACTTAAATGAAAGTAAATTAAATTCCGCGAATGAATGGAAAGTGAAAAAATTGATTTTTAATCAATTTGGAATGAATATTAATTTGTTAGTACAAATATGAATTGAATATAAGCAAATTGGGTTGTAAATCATTTCAGATTGAATGAAATGGTATGCGGATTGATTGAAAGCAATTAAATTAATATCTGAACCTTATAAATTGCTTATGTCATATGTTAACATGCTAATTTATGAAACTTATGTGTTTACATTAGTTAAATAAGTGAAATATTAGTGAATTTCATATTTTGGTACTTACGTGTTTAAATTGAGTAAGTATAGGTAACCGGAGGCTATCGGGCTAGATTTGGGTTGCGTAATCGCATATGAAGTAAACTTGCTTGCTTAAAAATGCTAAAATAAGGTACGTTTTTGGATTAAATGCTGCGAAATATAAAATATTGTTATATATTTTGTTTCCTGACCATGTGCGTTGATGTATATATATTTGTCACTCTTGTCATATTGCAAAAGGCTCTCTATACAAGGGAGACTCTGCCAAAATATTTTGGAAATTTAGGGTGTTCGAAATTTTTTGAAATTTTTTTGTTAACGGGAATCGATTTCGAATTATAATATGAAATCAAAGGGTTTTGTAATTGGAATTGGAACTAAATTTTTTGGTTGAGATCAAAGGATTTGGAAGGTGAAATATCGAGATTTAACTAAGTGGATTTTGATAAGTTAATGGGTTTGAAGCATTCTTTCTGCCTTTGCAATTTCGGGGACAAAAATCGTTTAAGGGGGAAGCAATGTAATGACACGAATTTTCGGACGTTTGATTTGGGATATTTAAATGGTTTTAAATATTAAATTTGAATTATAAGTTGATTTTAAATATGGAAATTTGGTTTTTATTTTATAAATGCATTCAGAATTTAAATGTAGCGATTTATTGGATAAGTTAATTTTTGAATTTTAAAATGGAATATTGGTTAAATTATTATATCTTGAGCTTTAAGCTCGATAAAAATAATTTAAAGGGTTGTAAAATTTATATTAATAATAATGAAGATAATAAAAGTATTAAAATATAATTTAGAAGGGAACTGTTCAGTTTCAAAAGTAGTTTGTTCAAATTGACGTTTAAAAATAGCCATCTTGGGCATTGCCTTGAATTTCGACGGAAATAGTTCCATTGGGTCCGTAATAAGTATTATTATCGGATTCCAAATTTCGCAGTGTTTGGAGTTATCGTTTGGTCGGAAGGGATAGAAACGCATTGAAAAGAAAATCGAAATTTAATATTTTAATTGGGTTCAAAAAGCTATCTTCTACATAGGTCGAGTTCGGAATCGAAACCTTTTCCATTGCGTTCGGAACAGGGGTATAACATTATGAATTCCTAGCAGCACGCCTCGATAGAGGTTCAACATTTCATGTTATGTAATATGAGATATTACAATTAAATAAAATAATTTATATTTATAAAAATCAAATCAAATCTGCCTCTTCTCCATTCAAACAGGCCATCTTACCTTCCAAAAAAACACAGCCGCCCCTCTCCAGATTTTAAATCTTCATTTCAGTGGAATGATCATGAAATCGAGTAAATATATTATATCTTCGTTTCCCCACTACAAGCTTCATACCGAATCATAGTCAAAAAAATACTCGTATAAATCGATGTCGATTTCGATTCAAACATAAGGGCCGCGACCTAAAGGATGTGAACGAATGTCGAAGGGGGAAGGGGCGATGGTAGATGGATTATGACGTTGAATGACAGAGGGAGGCTAGGTGTTTGATTGGCGTTTAGGGTTTGTGGTGGTATGGTCTCACGTGGAGGTGACGGGGTGATAGGGTTTAGGTGTGTGGTGTTCTGAAGGATGAGTGGGGCACTCATACGTGGTGAAATGGTTGGAGTCACGAGTCGATGTCGAGATGGAGGCTATTGTGGTGTCATGTATAGGTGGGGGTGTGCGACTGTGTTATTGTGTCGGAGGTATGTGACCTGAAGGAGCGACGTGGACGGTCGATTAGCAGGGGTGCGATATGGAGATGCTTGTCGAATTTCTTGTGCAGCCAGTTAGACATTCATTTGAATTATCGGGCATGATAATTTATTGACTAGAGGGAGGATTGAGCTAATTAGGTCCATAATCACAAAATCAGTCGTCAAATTTGAAGCTACAGAATCTGTGCTAAAGGATATAAATTGGAACGTTCGGAAATTCCAAAATCAATGTGAGTAAAGTTTCACTCATTTGGATTGCTGGAATAATTTAAAGAGGTCGAAATTAAATTTTTGGTTGTTCGTTGGTTTATAAATTATTTTCTATTGAATGATATTATATACATATATAGTAGAATATATATTAGTATTTGGAGTGATATTCCCACACATTATAGCGGATGAGACCCTATGCCCCCCACATAATAGCGGATGACCATATATACCGCGAGATCCTCCTCGAAGTGAGATTGGTATTACATTATGTTGTATTAATATTTGTGGATGCAGGAAAACAGGTTGGAGGAAACCAACTGGATTCCTCAAATATGTTGTCTATTTTTCATATATAGTGATATATGACCTGTGTAAAATAATCTATTATCGATTATTGTAGTGATTAAAATTATTGGAATTATTGAATGCTTTTGTAGCACTGGCCTAAATTTTGATAATTTAAATACTATAAATATATTTTTAAAATGTATGGAATTAAAGGAAATTGATATAAAAATATATATATATTGGAATTGGAGTTATTTTAAAGTAATTAAATCAGAAGAAAAAAATTGATTTTGGGTATACTTAAGTGTTGTGAATTTTTAAAATGGAGATTTTAAATGACTTATATATAAAAGAATTTATAAATGGTATCTGGGAATATGAAAAGGGATTACAAACAATATTTAAAAAAATAGATTGGAAGTATAAATGGGATTTATAAGAAATAAATTTATATAATGGAATTTTTTTATAAATAAGATTGGTTTCATAAACAGATGAAACTCCTAGGAGTTATGAATTTATAAACGAGGTTTATAAGTAAGGAAATGTTGGCCAATTGAAAAATTGGAAAATATAGATTTAAAGTGAATTTATATCGAGCTAGAAATCGTTGGAAAAGAAATAGTGGAATCTAATTTTGAATGTGAGAATAGTGATAAAATTGAGATATAATCAATGTGATACGAATCGAGAGGAATTTATAAATTGGAATTGGCAATGTTGGATTTTTTTAAATAGATTTTTGTCGAGGAATTAAAAATTGTTTTAAATAGGATTTTAAATTATTATACTATGTAACAAAAAAATTATTATTTATTACATTCCGAATATTTAGTTATTGTAACATTAATATTTATTGAAATAAGCTCAAATTTTATAAACCAACTATGTAAATTTATTAGTTATTTAAAAATGATTTGGGCACGAGTTATCGATGTCATTTAAAATGTTTTGACATTTTAAATTTACTTAAAAATATTTTTAAAATAAGCTATTATCCTTTAAAAATACTTATTTTGTATATATAGTTTTAAAAGATTGAAATTTATTTATAAATCCTCTCAAGATTGGGAATAAAGTTAATTAACGGTTATGATTTTATAAAAGAAAAGTCTTATAATAGAATTCTTGGAACTTAAGGGAGGTTCTAAAATATTAGAAATAAGAACTTCGAGGTTGAATTTGAAGTCATGGAGAAGTTATAGATAAATAGAAGGGATTATAAGTAGATATAATCCAAATTGGAAAGGGAAAAGGAAATTAGTGTAAACCCGAAGACTTATGATATAAGTCGCGAAACATTCTCTAATATATTGATATTGAAAGAATTTGGGAAAATAAGTCTTACAATATTTTCCTAAGTATGGAAAACGAAAATTTGGGAATATTCCTAAGTGATGAGATGTTTAGAAGTATCCTATTACAGATTTAAGTGTTTGAAAATTGTTTTCAAATGTTGGGAGGAATTGATATATCGTTTAGAGGTATTTTTGGAAATAAGTATTTTGGATATATTTATAATAAGGCTTAGGGACTGCTTATGGATGTTTTATTGATAGTTAAATAACCGACTATCAATATTGACAATCTCGCTCATCGTTTCGAAGAGACCGATATCGGATTTTAATTATCTGAAAACCACTTCGATCTGGTTTGAACGTAACGAATGAATACCGTGACGATGATGAAGACGGTGATTCGATTTGTCCAGACCTAGGACAACTTGTATGGATGAATGCTATCCGAACATCGTCATTAGAGGACGATGGGCATTCTAAGTAAAATTGTTTCTTGAAAGGTAATGCTTAGCCTCGGACCTCATCAACCAAGAATGACTAAAACAGGGGAGACGCAGCAAGGCTAAGTGGGTCGCACCCATGTAGGGTGTGTTATCACTTTTCTAGATGTCCACGGAACCCTATTTGTCTTAGATATGTGTTATGAAAGAAGAAGCGCTTGATAGTAAGGGTGGGAACACCCAGGGTGATAACATATTCGGTCTATCCATGTTAGAGGTAGGCCGGTCTTGTATAGCAGGGGATCCCGGCGTGATCCTCGGTACATTGTTCTAGAGGTAACTGTGATGGGCGACACTCTAGTGGCCCAATCATTCGTTGAAATCCATTCTCCAATACGAGCTTACGGTTTGTTTTTAGAGCCTAGTATGCTGGAATTTAATTAATGTAACAATTTTAGCTATTTGAATAAGTATTTGTATTTAGACATTATAATAATATCACTAGATTTTCTATGAAATATTTGATTATCGTGAGGGAAAAACCCGTCGTGTTTATGTGTGACGCGGTCTTACGAGATACCTTTGTTTTTCAAAGGATTTTGATAACTCTAATAATTCAAATTGAGTGTGTTTTCTCACACTGGTTTTCTAGACTAACTCGGGTGTTATTTTATTATAATGTTCGGGTCAGACCGAGTATTACATGTTCAGGATAGAATGCTATGTAGCTTAGGAGGCAAGCTAGATGATGAGACGTATCTCTGTACTTGGTTTATATTCCGCTATGTAAGAACGAGTTATATAACTGCCCAGTTTAGTGTATAGAATGTTTTACTCTGATGATTGTAAGTATATACAGACTCCTCTGTATAAAAATCTGTTATTATATATTATATTGTTTCGCTGCGATTTTGAGATTCTGTTGTTGTTGCTCTATTTTTTTCTTCTATCTTTTTCTTCTTCTGTTCCCTAGTTATTCGCTCTTTCATACACTTTCGGTTAGACAAGAGTGGATTATTGTCAACTCAAGGGGTACGGAACTGCGGGTCGCTACACTATAATCTGAAATGGACCAACATATCTTGGTGCCAGCTTTCTTGACTTTCCAAATCATACCACACCTTTCATTGGTGATACTTTAATGAAAACCTTATCTCTAACTGATAATTCTAGGTCTTAACGCCTCCTATCTGCGTAACTCTATTGTGTAGATCGAGCTTCCTCATCCTTTCTCGGATCAACTTAATCTTCTCTGTCGCCCTTCCAACCAGATCTGGACTAAAGACTAATCTGTTTCCAGTCTCCAACCAACATGCAAGTGATTTGCATAGCCTTCCATACAAAGCTTCAAATGTCGCAATTTCTATACTAGTTAGATAACTATTATTATAGGAAAATTCCACTAAATGTTGATGATATTCCTAAGATCCACCAAAGTATAATACACAAATCCTCGAGTAGCTTGTTGACTCTCTTTCTTTGCCCATCTATCTATGGATTATATGCAATACTCATCTTTAGCTTGGCACCCAATACTTCCTATAGATTCTTCTATAATTCACTAGTAAACAACGCGTCTCTGTCACCGATTATACTACTAGGAATCCCATGTAGTCTAACTATGTTCTTCATGAACAACTTAACTAAAAAAGGTGTCGTCCTGCTTGACATAATTAGAACGAAATGGGTACTCTTGGTTAACCTGTCCACTATAACTCATATGCTTTCATTTCCCGTATTTGACTTTGGCAAAAGTCAATAAAATCCATGGAAATTGAATCCCACTTCCAAACTAAAATCTCTAAAGGTTGAAGCAACTCACTCGGCTTCTGATGTTCGGCTTCCACTGTTGACAGTTTGCACGCTGCCTAATCCACAAGCCAAGATCTCTCTTCATACCTTCCCAGTAGAAGCTCCTATTCATAACTTGACATGTCTTATTGCCTCTAGGGTGAATCATAAATTTGGACCGAAGACATTCTCCGAGAACTTCTTTCCTTAAGTCCTCTACACTTGAAACACATAAATGTCCCTTCTTTCTCAAGCCTCCTCCCTACTCAAGATTAAAATCATTTAGATCACCAATCTGAGTTCCAATTTAAAGCCTTCTAATCCTCTCGGTTAATACTGGATCCTTTTTCTATTTAGAAGAAATCCTTTCTATTAATACTGGTCGAACTTCCAAACAGGGCAACATGGTGGTGCTTTGACTAGAACTAGCAGTCGATCTTAACTGCACGCTACGACTAGTCAAAGCTTCCAAATCTCTCCACTCTGCCAACATAGCTAACATCACATTATGATGTCTTGTACTAAGAGCGTCTGCTACTTTATTGCCTACCCTGGGAGTATACAGAGTACTAAAGTCATAAGTACCTAAAAACTCAAGCCACCTCTGTTGTTTTATATTCAACTCCTTCTGAGAGAATAAGTATCTTAAGGACTTATGATCTATATATAGCTCAAATCTCTCCCTTGAGAGATAATGACTCCAAATCTTCAATGCAAAGATCACCGCAGCCAACTCCAAATCATGAGTGGGATATCTCACTTCATGCGGTCTAAGCTGTCATGAAATGCAGGCAATAACTTTACCATTTGCATCAACACGACTCCCAATCTAGTTCCGCATGCATCGGTATACACCACAACCCTTGGTTTCCTCTTGGAACTACTAATACAGGGGCATTGGTCAACATATGCTTTAACTTAAGGAATGCTTCCTCACATTTTTCAAACCAGACATACTTCACATCCTTCCTGGTAAACTTAGTCAAAGGCGGTACTACCCACGAGAAATCCTTTATGAATCTCCAATAATAGCCAACTAGTCCAAGAAAACTCGTTATCTCAGTCATCGTCTCTAGTCTCTTCCAATTATTAACAGCTTCGATCTTATTTGGACCGACTGATAAGCCCTTCTCTGAAACCATGTGACCAAATAACTTAACCTCTTTCTTTCAAAATTGATACTTGGAAAACTTCACTTTTAGCTGATGCTATCACAGTGTCTCAAGCACTACTCTTAGATGATGTTCATACTCTGTCTCATACTTAGAGTATACTGAAATGCCATAAACACTAACATGAACCTATCCAAATTCTCTCGAAAAACTCTTTTCATCAAATCCACAAAAAGCAGGTGCATTCGTTAAACCAAATGGCATTACTAACCACTCGTATGAACCATATCTAGTCTGAAATGCTATTAAAGGAATACTATCCTCTGCCACTCTTAACTGATGGAAACCTGTTGCTAAATCCAATTGGTAAACACTCTGGCTCCACATAACTGATCGAATAGATCATCAATTCTCGACAAAGAATATTAATCTTAATCGTCCCGTCGTTTAACTTATGATAGTCGATGCATATCCTCAATGACCCATCTGGTTTCTTCACGAATACCATGGCTGCTCCCTAAGACGAACTGCTTGGTCTAATAAAATTCCTTCCTTCTAGATCCACTAGCTACACCTTTAATTCCTTCATCTCAGTTGGTGTCATCCTGCTAGGTGGTCTACTTACAGGTTCAACACTTGGCACAAGATCAATCCAAAACTCAACAGCTCGTTTTGGTGGTAGTCCTGTAATCGACTCAAAGACATCTGCAAACTCTCTTACTGCTCGAACTTGACTTAACTCTTCTTCCACTTCCATAGCACTTAACAAAGGACAACTACTCCATTTCGAATTCTCCACTGAGAATATTATTCGGTTATGAGTATCTGGTTGTCTTAGTGATATCTCCCCATCCTGAAAAAATATCCTAGCCTCATACTTACTCAACCAATCCATACCCAAAATGATTCTGAAATCTACGAAATTGAAAACATACAGACTGTATGCAAACCTATGAACTAACAAATCAAGTTATAACTAGTCACATCTCATCCCCAAAGTTGCATATCCTCCTATTATATTCGCAACTCTTAAGAAAGTAATAAGGTACGTAGGTTCAAAGCAGAACCACTCCGCCAAACACTGAGGTATAAATGAATATGATGCACCGGTATCAAATAGTACCCTAACTGGTATACTCTGAATTAAAAACATACCTTCCATCATAGTCTTCCCTTTATCAGCTGTAGTTGGCTTGGCAGACGATGGTCCAAGAGCAAAACCCCTTCCTTTGTCTGCCCTGGCTGGCTCTGGACACTTCTTCTTATAACTCCCAACTTGGTCATAGTTAAAGAACTTCATATTCTTTTTTTGTTGCAGCCTTCTTCCTCTTACCTGACTGACACTCATGAGCATAATGACCTTTCTTGTCACATTTAAAGCAAACTAAATCAGCCTTTGCCTTTTTGGAAGCTTCTCCCTTCTTCTTGAAGAACTTTCTCTAGTTTCCCTGAGAACCTTGGGTTGCAATTGGTTTCCCTCTAGCACAAATAGCAAGCATCTCCTCATGGTGAATCGCCATCTCTGCCGCCACATTACTAGGATCTCATAGATGTGGCAGGGTCGCCCTAGAAATCTCAGGCCTTAGTTCCCTAATGAACCTCTCATTCCTTCTTATGATGATGTCTATGGTATTATATCCACAATGGGACAACTCATCAAACTTAGTAGCATGCTCAACAACCAACATTTATCCCTACTCCAAATCCAAAACTTCCTTAACACCAATAATTTAGTAACCTTAGACATAAACCTTTGCTCAAATCTCCTTCTAAAATCAGCCCATGTCAATTCCTCCTCCGGAACTACGACAGTAGCATTGTTCCATCAATGAAGTGTTGACCCTAGCAACTGTCTAGATGCTAATCTCCTCTTCTGCTCATCATCTAAACCCAAATCAGCAAAGATTCTATCATAATGCAACAACCAGTTCCTACTTTTATGGCATCCTACGCTCCCATTAACGGTTTCCCAAAAAGACTGGTATAATCTCTCCTCGGCTTCGCATAATTATTCCCCACTGGGGCCACAGGATTATATCCTCCAACATTTCCAAGAACTCTAGAAGTAGCTCCAGCTTGCATCATATTAACGAAGAACTGATACATTGCCCCCATAACCACTGGTGGATTTCCAGCACCTACATTGGCATCAGCATTTTGGTTAGCATTAGCCTATCGACCCAGGTTCCTCTTATTGGATCGAATATTTCCATTGGTTGTGGTGCTTCCCCCATTGAGATTTCCTTTCTCATTTCCTGCCTTTGTATTTTTTTCTCATAAATCTGCATATGAGCCTTAATAAGATACAGAAGAATGGTCTAAGAGTGAAGGGAATACGTACTTATATATATCTATATTCCAAATACAAGTACGTTATAGTGATATCCCAAACCCTAATTTATTTTCTGATTCATTGGATTATGTTTGGAAATCTTTTAGGTTTAAAATATCTTTTAATTTTCATAAATCTATGCTTTGATACCAACTTGTAACATCCTTCACTTAGAGGCCCAAAACTTACAACTACGAATGCTGTAGTCATCCGTAGTTATTAATCCTCGACGACCAAATACGGTAATGTTAGATACATTGATAAAACAAAATAGAGATGACCTAGATTATTACTCACCTTGATTAGGATAAGGAGATTGGATTGACATTAATGTCCCCTAGCTTGGATTCTATGCTTTAGTTGAACTTTCTTCTTCTTCTTTACTCCTAGTAATGGCCAGTTCCTCTTCTTTTCTTACGTTTGTTTTTTTGTAAAATGAACATGAATGATTAAGAAACAGAATATAAGGGTAATGGAAATATAGGGCAGCAATTACTCCTAGTACCCTTGCATTAATTAATAAACATATATAACCATTTGTAGCCTATTTATATATTTAAGCTTAGCCTCTAAGTTTATTTTCAAATCTCAACCCCCTTATCACTCTAATTATTTATATTATCCTATTTAATTTATCTAATTAAATCCCCTAAATAATATTATCAAAAATTAGGTGTGTTACAAGACCAAGGCTTCACCGACGGAGCTGACGATTAACATCAATCATCCATGACAATCCATCACGGGTCCTAAAGATCGGATCACAGCTTAGTCCCCCGATGATGAAAGAACTTGTTGGTTTTCATCGAGAAAATCTTAATGTGTTCGCTTGAACTCATTCTGATATATGTGGGATGTCTCCTACCATTGTGATCCATGCATTAAACATTGGCTCAAGGCATGTCCCGATGAAATAGAAAAGGCGTGACTTGGATCCAGAGAGATCTGTTTCTTTTAAAGAGAAGGTGGATAGGCTCAAAACTAATGTGTTTGTTTGTGATGCTCTCTACTATAAATGGGTATCTAATTCCGTACTTGTGAGAAAGACAAATGAAATGTGGTGGACATGAATTGACTATTCAAATTTAAACAAAGCATGGCCGAAAGGCAGTTTTCCTCTTTCAAGAATTGACCGGTAGGTGGACTTCACCGTAGAACACGAGTTTCTATGTTTCAAGGTTGCGTACTCAAGATATAATCAAATCATAATGTACATTTCCAACCTGGAGCACACCAGCTTTATTGTCGATATTAAATTATATTGCTATGTGGTAATGCCATTGGGACTGAAGAATGCTCGAGTAACCTGTTAATGCATAGTCAACTGAATGTTTAAAGATCAGATTAGAAAGACGATGGAGGAATGCATGGATGATATGCTCGTGAAGTCACGACGATAAAGCTACCACATTAAAGACTTAGTAGAACTGTTCGACAATCTTCGATATTACAAAATGAAGATCAATACTTCTAAATATTCTTTTGGCGTTGCATCAGGAAAGTTCTTGGGTTTCATTGCTAGCGCTCGCAGATTTGAAGCTAATCCTAAGAAGATTCGAGCAATTCACAACACCCAAGCACCAAAAATCATCAAATAAGTACAGAGCCTAAATGGGAAGGTTGTTTCCCTAAGTCGATTTATTTCCAAAGCCACCAATAAATGCATTTCTTTCTTCGACTTGATTAGAAGGGGTAAAAGGAACTTCGAATGGGCACAGGATTATGAAGATGCATTTCAAGCTTTGGTGAATTACTTAGAGAGGCCTCTCATCTTGTCAAAGCCGATTGGTCACGAAGACTTGTATATCTACATGGCGATGTCGATAAATGCTATAAGCGTCGCACTACTTCGTGAGGAGAATCGAATCCAGAGACCGATCTATTATGTTAGCAAGCAGTTAACAAGGGATGAAAGGAATTATCTGAAGATAGAGAAATTGGCGTATTTCTTGTTGATTGCTTCACGAAAGCTCTGCCCTTATTTTTAGGCTCAGCCAATCAATGTTTACATCGGTCAGCCATTACGATAGGTCCTACTACAACCTAAGATGTTTAGAAGATTGCTTAAATGGAATATTGAACTGAGCCAATTCGCCATCACATATCTCCCCCAGAGAGCTATCCAGAAGCAGGCACTGACGGGCTTTTTAGCAAAATTTACTTCATAGGATGATCTCTGAGAGAGTGGTGCAACCCCTACCAATTGGTGGAAAATGTATACGAATAGAGCATCTAATCATCATTGTTCTAGAGCTGTAATCTTGCTAGTAACTCTAGAGGATCGATCACTTTACTATGCTTTGAAGCTTGACTTCCATGCAACGAACAATAAAGTTGAGTATGAAGCTCTGATTGTTGGACTTAGACTTGCCAGAGAACTAGGAATAAAGTCACATGAAATCTTTTGTGATTCCAAGTTGGTGGTATACCAAGTTAGGGAAGAGTACCAGACTAAAGGACGATGACTCGATCCATACCTTATACAAGTCCAAGATCTATTGACCAATTTTGAATATTATGACATCATACACATCCCCGAGATTAAAAGAAAGAGGCCAACTCATTGAAAAAATTTGCTAGCACCGGGGATGCACAATAAATGGGCTTAGTTCCAATTGAAGTACTAGACGCTTCGACCATAAACCAGATGAAAATCGACTGGGTACTAGAGATAGAGCCTGAGAAAGAATCGTGGATGACTCCAATCAAAGGTTATTTGTTACATGGAGACCTTCCCAAACAAACGAATGAAAGACAATAAATCCTTTGTAAAGCATCGTGATATATTATTCAGGAAGGAATCATGTATAGAAGGGGTATTTCAATTCCCTACTCCAGTGTATCGCTCATGATGAAATAAAATGAGTCCTAAAGGAAGTTTACAAAGGAAAATGTGGTGATCACACTAGGGAGCAAACCCTAGCAAAGAAAATACTCTGTTATGGGTATTACTGGCCAACTGTCAACCGAGATGCTACTGATTACGCTAAGCCATGCGACAAGTGCCAGATGTATGAAAAAGTTTCGAGAGCTCTGCCGACGAAACTTACACACATGGTCAGTCTATGGCCATTTTCCACATGGGAAATAGATATTATCAATTCCTTACCAATCTCAAAAGGGGGTGCAAAGTATGCCATCGTAGCAGTTGATTACTTCACCAAATTGGCGGAAGTAGAACCTTAACCACAATCACAACAAAGAAAGTAATCAAATTCATTATTTCGAACATCATCTATCATTTTGGCTATCCATGAACCATTGTAACCGATAATGGAACCCAATTCGATAGCACTGAATTCAAAGACTTCTACCATCGGCATCATATTGAAAAGAGATTTGCGGCAGTTGCTCACCCTCAAGCAAATGGACAAGTTGAAGCTGTGAACAAAATTATAAATTCCATTATGAAGAGACGTTTAAAATTGGCTAGAGGCAAGTGGGTAGATGAACACCTAACAGAAATGTGGGCTTACAGAACCACCCATAAGTCCGAGACTGACCATACTCCATTCACCCTTTCTTATGGCTTCAAAGCCATCATTCCTGTTGAACTTAAGGTCCCTTCTCATCAAATGACCTACTACAACCCCAGAACAAATAGAGATCTCCTCTTAGAATCTCCAGACTTTGTAGATAAGAACCGCGAAGAAGTTGGTTTATGGGCAGATACATATTAGCACTGAGTCGCCTGATACTATAACACTAAAGTCCCACTCAGAACCTTCGAAATCAACGGTCTCATCTTGAAACAAAATTTCTTGTCCCCTCACACATGAATCTAACTTGGGAAGGACTGTATTTCATTGAATAGAGGCTTGGAGAAAGAACTTTCAAGCTAGCGACTGTTTATGGCGTCACACTCCCAAGGGCATGTAAGTGTGAGCATTTATGACACTATTTCACTTAGTTTATTCTTTTTCATTCAGTTGTATTCAATTTTTGAACTTGCTTTAGCATTTGGTTTTCCAGATATGTAATAAGAAAAATTATATCATTTCTTTCCATGTGGCAAGTAATGTTTGAAATTTCCTTCAAATACATGATTACTGTAACATTACATATTAGGTAAGATACTCAGTTAACGAATATTGACATATCTGATTAGGTTCCTAGAATTTAGAGCCAGCCGATTATATAAGTTCAAGATTGAACTAAACAAAATGAACATGGTCTAAAGCCTCATTCAACAATTTCCGTCACAACCTGATTGATAGTTTACCAAACGAGAAATGGATGTGACTTGACTGTCCGATAACCAAATTAATCCCACCGAGTGATGGGATAGACATGAACCAAAAACGATCGTGACACGATCGATCGCTCACTAAGTCAAACCCCGGACTTAGGGGTAAGTCAATCAATTAAGGAAAGTATGGTCTAACTATTTTTCGAAACAACTCAAAATCCCCAGAGTGTGGACTGGAGTATAAACACAAATTTGGTGTGATCTGATTACCTTCCAACTAATTCTTATCCCCATAGTGGGGATATGAGTACAAATAACTAAATGAGTGTGTTTTAACCACTCATTATTCCATAAGGTCTGACCTAAAACCAGCAAGAGGAGTATAAACTCACGAAGGATGAAGTTTGACCATCCACTATCTAACTCCGCTAACCGAAGATTGGGGGCAAGGATATAATCACTTAAACCACTGAATCCAATAGCGTAACATTAGGGCTTGAGCCTGTTTGGTACAACTTGAGGCCAAGACCACAAGGAGGCCTTGAGTAAAAATTAATGGACAATTATCTGAATTAATGAGCATCGAGTTACAAGTACGATGAATGGAAAAGTAATAGCTCGACTACTTAAGCAAGTTTACTTAAGAGTTCAACAGAACATAAAGAACTTTTATTTAACCATTAAACTTAGAAACCGTGGTACAAATATGTCCAACAAAAAGAAAAAAAGCTACACAAGCTATATGCAAACTAAGCCGAAGTGACTGCTATTTCTTTTGCCTTTTCTCCCTTTTGGCTTTCTTCGGAGTGGATCTACTCGAGCCACCGCCTATCCCTCTCTTCAATCCTTCACAACCCTTGGCATGAGGGCTTTTAGAGGTTGGAAGGAGTTCTCTTGGAACCGACCTATCGGGAGTAATGACTTGCAATTGGATGAGATATGGATCGTCAACGCCACATCAATGGGTTCAACTTTAGCTTTTTTCTTCAATGACTCCTCTCCCTCGATGCACTCCTTCAAACTGAGCTCATCACTGTGTTCGGAGGCACCAGTGATCACAACATCATCAGACTCATCTAGGAACGGCTGATCATCAGCCTTTTCATCAGCCAGAGCATCAATAACTTGAGCATTGGGCCCTAGAATGTTGGTAGCCCTTGGAATTTCAGTAAATGTCGGTTGTTGCTCCACAGTGGCACCGCTTCTTAGAGTTCGGTTGGGAGCTGGAAGACTTGTAGATTCGTAGGAACAAGAAAATAAGCCCATAACTACTAGGCATAAAGAATGAAACCTCTCGAAAATGGAGAGTAGAGCGGAATACCTATCTCCAGTTGACTTTCAATCATTGCTGGAGTACTCCCTTCTTTAATGGGGGTCAGCACCTTTGATTTATAACTAAGTCTATCCGGATCATAGCTTGGATCTTGTCTAGGGTCGAGCGAAACTGATGCTCCAGCTACTTGAAGTGAAGGGGGAACTTTGGCATCAAACTCCAAAAATTTAGCAATGTTTTTCCCTTTGCCGAAGGGTGCTAAAATATCAATGTATCGGAGCCTTGTAGTGACAGGATCTAAAGGTTCATTCCCATGAAGGATCTCCCATACCAGTGTTGTCTCGTCCAAATCAGCTTCACCAAAGGCTTTCTTCCTTATTTCAAGGATATATTCCCAAGCCTCGGCAAGCGATTCTAGGTATCCCTCCCTCAAAAAAACTCAAGTCACGATGTGTTAGGACCTTAGCATTATATACAATAATCAAAGGATCGAAGATGTCCTTAATCTCATTTCGACCAGACTCTTTAGCATCCTCCAACTAGGCCTTAATTTATGCTCTTACTTTATTACGACCAGCCACTCTTACTTCTTCCTTTAGGGCTTCAATTTGAGTGAGTTTCTTGTCAAGTTTAATTTTCAGCTCTCGAGCCTCGACGAACTCTTCGAAATTTCTTTGAGGCTCCTTCTAAGCTTGATGTTTTTCTTCTTTCTATTTCTTAAGAAATTCTTCAAACGGTAGGCTAGAGTGTTTTTCTCTTTTTAAAGTGTGCCCTTATCCAGAGCAAGCACACCGCTGCTGTTAAGGGCAGCTTTAGCTCTTTTTTCTGAGACTTTCCAGATGGCTAACCGCTTCAGATGTTTCTTTAGTGCTCTTCTCTGTCGTGGCTAGCTTCATTGTCAACTCTGTGATCTCATTATCTTAGTGTTTGATTATGTCTTTATCAAGGATCGCCTCCAGTTTAAGGCTATAGATTTCATGTTTCCTTTTGGTAGACACTTTAGAGATTTTCTCAGCTAAGTACTGGAATGCTTCATGCTGCACAAAATCATTGTTGGCATATGCAGGTGAACTCGCTTTAGCACTCCTTGGAATTGTATGAATAGAAGGAAGAAACTTTAGCCCATCAAAAAAAGATTTTTGGAAAATTGAACTACAATCATGGCAGTCAAAGCTGGATCAGAAGTAACAATAAGATGTTTACTCGACCAGTGATTGCGAGGCTGTCAAGAACCAAATGAACCTGAATAATTTTCGGGTGGTACAACAGTTTGGGGAAGGTGAGAAGACGTCTGATCGTCACTGTGTATAGGAGAATTGGGATAAAATTCCTGATGAAATGACTAAGATTTGGACTTGTGCTTAAAGGATAAATACTCCCTTGAATGACGAATTCTATCCCGAGTGTAATCCCTTTATCGACGGCCGTCCAAGTCTGGACCGCGACTGCATCCGTATTGTGTTGAGGAGCCATTCTAGCGATCAAAGGCATGGAAATGAGACATAGCACCTGCAAACTAAACTAGAACATGTAAGCAACCATCAAATAAAAGATAGAGAAAAATCATATAGTGAAGCACGCGTGATAGTGAGTATCCTAGTTTCCGCCCGACGGACCAGTTACTATAGCCTTGATCATAGGAGTGTTTTCCCCTTTGCTAGCAGGAGAAATGTCATTACCAATCCTGGTAGGATAATTAATCCCCCCGAAAATAATTTTGGGAAAGTCAAAGGTCATGATATCGTTCGAGATCAGGAGACTCGAGATTCCTTCTATCGAACTTTCTAAAGTCTGAAAGGAAGATTCTTCTTCAATAGAGATGAAGATGAACTTGGACTTTCTAGTTGTTTTCTTTTACGGAGTTTGTACGATAGCTTTTTTCCTTTTCTTATTGGAACATGAGTTTGTGATGATTCGAATACAGACGCATTATCCGGACTTGCATCATCATTGCTAGGCATATTGGCATCTCTAATTTCACCTTCTTCGGCATCGTCTTAAGCCTCCTCGACTGGGGGCATTACAGGTTTATCAGTGTCGCCTTAATATTCCATAATGTTTCGTTGCAATGCAATGCCTCCCAAAAGCCCGATGCCACGACCTTCTTCTAACAGCCTAAAACGAGATAACCACTCATCGATTACAAAGGATCTGATGTCCCTAGACTCAACTAGGGTGGCGTAGAATGTAGTAACCTCCCTTGAATAATTATCACCTTCAGGTCATGGATGGACACCTATAAATTTTCAAAGTATTTATTAGTTTAGGGTATGGCTCGGGCTAAAGAATTTGAGAATAAAGTGAAGGCAACACTTATGCCCTTCAAAAATCGCATCGTGAAGACAGGCGGACAACAAACGTAGAACTGTTTATGTTTAAAGACACTTAGCATGTTCCATGCACCAGTCGAAACTTGATAGTTGGGTGAAGGCTCGAGGAAAGTATAAGAAAGGCTTCACATTCGTTATATGAAATTGTAGATAAACCTGATGTCTTCAAGAGAAGGTAGGTGGAACAGAACATGTACAAATAGCTTAGAAAGTGCCATAAAAAAGCATAGTTGATCGGATGTAGCAGAGCAGGAGCTATTCCTAAATAATTTAGTATCTCTCGGATAAAAGAATTAAGTGGAAGAACACATGTAACGACCCAGAATTTCTATTAATTAAAATTTGAATATTTAATTGATTTTTAAAATTAACAAGTGAAATTAATAAGTCGAATAATTTATTTTCCGAATATTGGATTTAATTTGATAATTAAATCGATAATTTAATAGTTGAAAATTCCAGATATAATTGAAAATTGAGTTAAATATGATTGAAAATGATTTGTAAAATTTTATTTTATCATATTGGAGTTAGAATGATGTTTTAGAACTTTTAAAATCAAATTAAAAGTTAATATGTGAAAATTGAATATTTTAATATTTAATTATCGACTGAAAAATAGCCAATTTTCGAACAGTCTCAGAATTGGACGAGACCAGTTCCATTGGATCCGTAATAGTTAGTTATTATCGAATTTCAAATTTCGTAGCAAACGGAGTTGTCGTTTGACCGTGGCGGCTCGAAACGCATCGAAATTGTTTTAATATTAATTTGGCGAGTTAAAATAGTCATTTTTCAAACAGTCTCAGATTTCGACGAAACCAGTTTCATCGGATTCGCAATGTGATATTATTGTAAGGTTTCAAATTTCATGTCAATTGGATTTACCGTTTGTCCGGTGCAAGCCAAAACGCCTAGAAAATCGTTTAATCGGTTTAATTTAAATCGAACGTTTATTGTCATAACTCGCACAGATGATCGAATTAGCTTTGTAACGTTTGCGATTTTTCGTTGACGAAAACCCGCAAACGTTACATTTGGTATCAGAGCTTATGGTTAAGTGACAACCATGGCTCTGTTGGGTATTTCTCATTAGAGATGGAGTCAGTAGTACTCTAGAATGAGTTTGAGTGTAGTAATAGATACGAGCGCGTATTTGTTAGTGAATATAAATTGTTTTATATTGTGATGATTGGTTTGTTGAGTGGTATATGGATTTTAGTCAACACGAGTAATTAACGTTGTTGGTAGGGATCTCTAAACACTTAAATAGAACAATTCGACACGATATTGTTTAAATTGGGTAAATGAAATAATTTTACCTTGATTATATTTTGTATATAAAGGAATAATTTTTCAGAATTATTAAAGTGTATATGAATTGATTGTTGGTTGTTGAATAAGTTAAATAAAAACAACAATTGTAAAAGAAAATTTGTATAAGCAAATGAATTATAAGTATGGAATTATAATTAAAATAATTTACACTTGTGAAATAACCTTATATATAAGAAGTGAAATTATATAAGTAAAAGGTTTGTAAATGTGATTTATAATCTGAAATGAAATTCCAAAGAAGTATTTTGAAATGACTTGGTATTTTGAAAAAAAAAATTGTTTTGAAGAGATGAAAGCTCTAAACTCTTTTCGGTCGCTGGAAAATAATTCCGATGATGATTGCAACATCATCGGTGTTCATTTTCGGGTTTCCAAAAGAGGGATTGCTGCCAATTGTTTACAAGAAGGTTATTTGGAAAATTTAGGTTTGGTTTTGGAAATTCAAAAGAAACTGAATTGATTTCAAAAAAAAAATGGTTTTGAAAAGTTGAAACGACTCTGGAATCCTATTTAAAAATATTTATAGGGATGATAAATGAATTGATAACTTATAGAATTGAATTTTGATAGAATAAATTTAACTTAAAGGATGAAGTTAAATTAAAGGAAGTACAAGTAAATCAATAAAATCCAAGTTGAAATAAATTTGAGTTGTCATCAAAGATACGTGATTTGAAATTTAACAAAAGAAAAGTTAAATAAATTGATTTGGATTTGATAAGATGCTTGAAATGGAATATAACTTAAGTGAAGTTGAATAAAGTTGATTTTTGGTGTCGAAGTAAATTAATAAGTGAATTAATGAAGTGAAGTCATTAAGAATTTGAACTTGAGTTATATAAATGAAATTCAACATTATATTGTTAAAGGAGTTAGCAATTGAATTGATAAATGGATTGAATGTTAATCAATTAAATATAAATAATTGATATGAAATAATGAATGTAAGTGATAATTCATTAAAAGCTAATGTTATTAGAAATTGAATAAATTGAATGAAAGTCAATTTAATATGATCCAATTGGAATTAAATGTGTTGAACCAAATTGAATGAAAAGTGAATAAATTTGGTTGTATTGAATAAACATTGGTTATTATTTGATTGTTGATTGATTGTATATAAATTCACTAAGAGTTAATGAAATTGAATTAGCGAAATTGGAAGCTATGTGATTGAATTCAAATAAATAATATGTAAATTTGAATAGAATTGGATTTGATTTGAAAGTGAACTAATATGAATGCAAATTAGTGAATGCAAACTAATTAAAATTGAATATGAATGAATGTTAGAAAATCCAATGTTAATAATTCAAATGTGATTTAAATTGAAAACCAATTCATTGAATATTAATGAGAATATGAATGAAGAATGATTTGGTTATGGATGATAGTTGGTTGATGGTTTCATTTGTTGCTTTAGTTGCATTTGCTATATTGGCATATATAGATGTTGCTAAAGGATGTATATTGATATTATTTTCATATATACATGTTCTCATGTTGTTGTTGAGTGTTTAGTAGGTGCGGATTGCGCATTGCTTCGCATTTGGAGCTCGCTTTCGCGCTATATTAGCCATATATGCTCGCTAATAATAAATAAGGTACATATCTCGGATTACATACCGTACTTTTACACTTTTTTCCCTGCAGGATGCCTCATCACTTGATGAGATGTATATTTGTGATATATATACTGTCATTTTTTCTTCGGATCGAGCCGCGCAAAGGAGACTATGGCGAATTTTTTCGAAAATTTAAGGCGTTAGAAAATTTTTGAGAAAATTGGAAAATTTTGTGAAAACTATAATTTTGATTTGGAGTTGAAAATTAAACGATATAGTTTGGTTTTGAAAAGATAACTAAGTATAGATTTGAAAACTTAGTAAAGTATGGTAAGAAATTTAAATTTGTTTTGGAAAGTTAATGAATTCTGTAACTTTTCTTACTTGGTAATTTCGAGGACGAAATTCTTTTAAGGGGGGAAGTCTGTAACGACCCAGAATTTCTATTAATTAAAATTTGAATATTTAATTGATTTTTAATATTAACAAGTGAAATTAATAAGTCGAATAATTTATTTTTCGAATATTGGATTTAATTTGATAATTAAATCGATAATTTAATAGTTGAAAATTCCAGAAATAATTGAAAATTGAGTTAAATATGATTGAAAATGATATGTAAAATTTTATTTTATCATATTGGAGTTAGAATGATGTTTTAGAACTTTTAAAATCGAATTAAAAGTTAATCTGTGAAAATTGAATATTTTAATATTTAATTATCGACTGAAAAATAGCCAATTTTCGAACAGTCTCAGAATTGGACGAGACCGGTTCAATTGGATTTACCGTTTGTCCGGTGCAAGCCAAAACGCCTAGAAAATCGTTTAATCGGTTTAATTTAAATCGAACGTTTATTGTCATAACTCGCACAGATGATCGAATTAGCTTCCGAAACCTGTTCCATTGTGTCCGGAACGCGGGGTAAACCCTAGAAACGCCGGTTACCACGCGTAAATCGAAGTTCGAAAAACCCGGGATGAATAGTGTTTCGATATTTCTCTATATAAGAACCTTTCCATTCACAAAAAGAAAATAAAAAAAATATGCTAGGGTTTCACAACGTAGCCGCCATCTCTAGAACCAAAGGCCAGAAAGTGTCGAATTTCATTCATCAATTCCTTGCAATCCATTCACTTGTAGCAAATTTGTTCAACTACAAAAACGTTAAGCGTTCCGAGATCTTCGATTTCATACGGTTGAGATCTGAAACAACGTCGTATGGAGGCTTCAATTTAGTCACGTTCGCGGGTCGTTTGTGCACGACGTTCGAGGTTAAATGATGACCGGGTGACGTCGGTCGCTGGCCATTGGTGCGTGGTGGAAGGGGCTTCGATGTGGAGGTGTTTGATTGGCCTGAGGTGGTCGGTGAATGGAGTTAGAGGTGGTCAAAGCTTTGGAGGCATGGGTTTGGTTGCGTTCGAGAGTAGCCTGGGAGGAAGAAGAGGGATGCGCACGGGCCAGATGCATGGAAGAGAATGGGCGGTCTAGATGCAATAGGGTTTGAAATTTAAAATTTTAATTGTAAAATAATTATAGTTTAAATCGTGTAATATTCAAAATGTTGTATCTTTTGCATACGAGGTCGAAAACGCGCGAAACCAGTCGCGTTGGATTCGTATGGACGAGCACTACGCGATGCAATTGGATTGGAGTCGTTTGGAGTTAGTGAGAATTTCGGGTAAAATTAAACGTCCGTTTAATTTTATTCGAAATAAAAGCTGAAACGAAATTGAAATCAAGGTGAGAACTTCTCACTCAATCGAATCGGTTTCGATTTTAATTTTAAATAGTTAGATTTAAAATTCTTGAATGTATGTTTGAATGATGATTGTTATCTATTGATTGTTAAAATAGACATTATGCGCCGTTAGTAAGTGGATGTTATTTATTAAAAACATATACCGCGAATATTTCATAAACAGTGAAATTGGTATTATTTATGTACTTGGAATTGATTTTACCGCAGTATATAGCGGATGAGACCCTATTGCGCCGTCTATTAAGCGGATAATATTATAAATCTCATATACCGCGATAATTCCGTACTGGAGCAGAATTGGTATTGTGCTAACATCATTGGATGCAGGGAAACAGGTTGGAGGGATCCAACTGGATTCCTCAACTGTATTGATTTATTTACAGATATTTTGATATTTGTTGATTATCATATCGATATATGATATTTGGATGTCGTGATTGACTATTTGGTGCTGTTGCATCATCGGATCTATTTTTGAAGTTTTAAAATAATGATTTTTGGTTTTTAAAGGAATTTTAAAGTGATTTTCAAAAGTATACGTTTTATTAAAATTTTGAATTGATTTATTTTAAATAAATTAACGTTATAAGTTTAATGTTATAAAAGTTATAATTTTTGTAAAATATAACCAAATTAAGATTTTTGAAATAAATAGTGATTAATTTATAAAATGGTTTAATTGGGAATTTTGAATTATTATAAACGGTTTATATAAAAGATTTATGAAATTGATATTTATAAATTGAAAATACTGGAATTATAAAACAAGTTTTTATAAGTAATAAAGTGAAATAAAAAAAATGGATTTCATAAGTGAATTGAGATTTATAAATTTATGAAATATGAATATATAAAATGAATAGATTTTGTAAAATAGAAGATTTATAAGTAATTATCTTATAAATCGGATTTTGGCATTTAAAATGAGATATAAAAAGGATTTTTATAAATAGAAGTTTATAAAAATATATGGAGTTTTTAAACGTTGTTTATAAATCCGAAATCAATTGAATTTGATAAGTTGGATATAGGAATATATGAAAAAAATTATATTCACGATTTTGGACAGTGAATATATTATTAAATGAAATGGATATGTTTTTGGGGAAGGAACATTATGAAATGAAGTTAATGATTTTAAAGACGTTTTAAAATGCATTAAGTATCGAATACATAGATTTCAACATTCATTATTGAAATAGACGTTTTCGAGAAATAGAAGGAAATGGTGGACTATAACACTGTTGTTATAGTAAATGGTTTCTGAAAGGAAATGTTTTGTATAGTATTGGGATTTATATATCTATTTAAACTTTGAATTCCTATACTAGTGATTTTGGGTCGTCGTAACGATGTTTTACGTAACATTCGTTTTGGCCCAAACAAATGTGTTTAAGAGAATGATTTCTTGAAGAATGAAATATATACTTAATTTTCGATTTAAGTATATTGAATATTAAATTCCAAGTGTTGAAATTGAATGGATTTGTGAATTACTTATTAATAAATAAGTACGGAAATGTTTTCCAATATGAACTGAATATTTTGAGACCTTATCTTTTAAAGATAAATTTAAAATGAATAATAGAAATCGATTTGGATAATCGTATATTCATAGATATTTTGGGATTGTAAATTCACTATGGAATTTATAAAAGAAGAGGGAATTTGTTTAAAAATAAACGTTGATTTATTTTTAGAAGTGTGGGAATAAATTTACGGATTTGGAACGTAAATATAAAGTAAATCGGTAAGGATTTATTTAATTGGTTTAAATGAACCATGTTGAAATGAAAGAAATTCCGCGTAAGGAAATTGATTGAAATTTGTTTTCAAAAGTGATAAAGGTGAAAAGTGATTTGAAAATTTGTTTTCAAATGGTTGAAGTGTGCAAAATATATATCTAGTAAAGATATTTTAGAAAGTAAATAATTTGGGAAATTATTTGGGATTTGGTGATGTTGAACACGCCTATTGATAGTTAAATAATCCGACTATTAATGTTTACCTTTAAATAGGTATTTGTTGTGATTTGTTTGAATTTGAATGCCACACTTATTTTTGAATAAGCGCTCACTATTCGGGTTAGCCGGGAAAGGACCTTGGGGTCGTATAACCCATTCCGAGTATGTGATACGTCGTTATGGACTGCATTTGATGACCGGTGTTGAAGACCGGATGTTTGTGAAAACGAAAGGATTACCGTCGAGTTACTCTACATCGGCTGATCTCCGATATAGAGGTTTTATCACCCTTAGTGACGGGAAGTCCGGTCGTGATTAGTGAATATCCGGATTGCAAGGACTTCTTTGGAAGTGCCTTCGGTTCTGTTCGAGCCCGGAACAGACTTGTATGGATTGTATGTCTGACATTACAAATTGAGATATAAAACTGATTTCTTTCAAATATATTTCTGTTGGTGGCGGAGAATTTATTCTCTTAGCTTAACACCCTTCTCTGAGACGTACGAGCTCAGAGGTTATATAGTTCAAGGTTATTAGTGATATACTCCCAATTTGGTAGTGTGGCATGCTGAGTGTTGCTGTGAAATGATCATTGTTTGATCATTTGTGATAGGATCATTTATTTGATCATTTATCTTGGTGATCATTTCTATGATCATTTGTTGACCTAAAGCACGGCTTTTGTATAAAGTGTGGCTTTGTGGACGAGACTTCGTCGGACCTCACACCCCGCAAATGGTCAAAACAGGAAGGATGCGGCAAGGTTATTAGGGGGTAGCGCCCCTTTAGTGTATGTCATTCCTTCTGGATAGAGGTGGTATCATGGTATGGAGCCCAGATATTTAACCTATGTTGTTGCTGCATATTTTGTGGTTGTTGGAAATCGAGGATCCTCGGATAGATCGGTTACGATCGGGGGATGACATATTCGTGTCAGTAGTTACCCAGTTAGGGGTAACCCGGCCTTGTGTTGGCAGAGATCCGGTTTGGTTCTCGGGACGTCATTCCAGAGGCGTTTCCATGTGGCAATGGAAAGTTCCTTGGCCTGACCATTTGTTGGAAATCCAAAGAAACAATACGATCTTGTACGGTTTTAGTTGTAGAACCTGCCATGGAATGTGGCGGTAACCTGCTATTGAACATGGTAGCTATAGTAGGCATACGATAATGGTCCTATGTTGGCTAAGATTTATATTCTACTTTCGAAATTGTTTTCTACACTATGCACTAATAATAATATCAAATGTTTCTTTTTAATGCGTATCAAGCGTCTTTGACTATCATAAGGAGAAATCTCCTCCGATTCTGCGTTTGCATTGTGTGTGTGTGCGGGAGGCCTTATGGTAGTCTCATTTTTTAAAGCATTGCGAATTGACTTTAAAAATATTCTTCTATTTTGATTTTAAAGATAAATAAACTGTTTTGAGTTCTCACACCAGTCACATGACTGACTCGGAGTTTATTGTTTTCCTTCCTAAACTCTGGGTGCCCACCAATTTCCACACGGGCAGTCAAGAGTTAAGGTTTATCAAGATATTTTGGAATTCAGGAGTTGCTGGAGGCAAGCTGGATGGCATGGCGTATTACTAGTATATAGTATTTTTTTCGCTGTTTGTTGTTGTTGTTGTACACTCTGATGATGAAATGTAATGTAATAAGATGTAATGTAATAACTGATATAGTTCTTTGTTTAAAGATTATTCATTTGTCTATTATATGTTGTTCCGCTGCGAATTGTGAGATTCTGATGTTGTTCTGTTATTTCTTTCTGTTCTGTTCTCTCTTTTTCTATCTTCTCCTACTTTTTCTTTTCTTTAACCCTAACATTTCGGTTTTTCGTCAACGAAAAATCGCAAACGTTACAACACATCTAGCCCAGCATATAAATTTGATACATGCCATATACCCCTCTAGGGGCAAGTGAGCCTTTCCATTCATGTAAGGGACTGGACCATTTCCAAATGGGATCCTATGTTTAGAGCACAGCTTATAAAGAGTAACCTCACCAATTGTGGAGGCCTGGGAATCCATCGAGTTATCTAGAAATATAGCAACCTCTATAGTGTTAGGGGCAGGATTTATCTCTTCCATCGGAAGGATTGGAACATCAGAGAAAAGGTCAACTATCAAAAATCTTTGTTTGTTCAGTTAGATGTTCAAGAGAAATTCTATCGGATACAGTCATAGAATTTGACTTGGCACCTGGATTGTTGTGCTTTGAAGGTTATCCAAAAGACATTGCGGCTAAATGCCCTGAACATATGGAGTTCATATCAACTAAACTTATTAGATAATCAAGATTAGAAAAATGAATATGTTCCCCATGCTAAATGTAAACTAGTGTGGTACAGAGATAAATAGTTCCAAATTAAAAGCATAAGTAAGTAACGAGACATTAGATTTCGAGCAAAGTGACCATCAACGCTGACCATCTCAACTGACGTTTAGATTGATTGGTTGCGTAAGCTTTGGGATCGATTATCAACTTGCTAAAGTATGAAATTCATTATTGAAGTCCATATGTTAAGTTTTAATTCATGTTCAAGTCCCAGTAGTTTACATGTTCAATTTCAAATTCAAAGTTGGATAAGTAAGTCATGTTTTCCGTTATAGTCATAAATTCAAGTTCTTTAAGATAGGATTGTTTTTTATTATTCATGCAAGTTAATATGGATTGGTTTTCTCAAGTGTCCAAGCTCAATTAAAAGGCATAGAATCAGCTATGTCCCCATAGTTGATCCATTTATCTTAATACAACTGATCCCTCTCAAAAAGCCTAAGACTGATCCCTCTATTCTCTAACACATCCTATCTATCCTTACTCAAAGACATCAGTAACCAATCCCTTATGCTATAACCAACACAACCGATTCTTTAGCCGAGCACTCCACCATTGATCCTTCCTCAAACACACCAACACCATTCTCTATGCTAAGCCAACTTGACCGACCCCTATGACTTGCATATGTACTGATCCCAACAATTAGCCATTTTCATGTTTCCCTCGAATCTTTACTCTAATCCCTTAGTCAATCCGAAATACTGATCCTTCTCCTCCATACTCTATCGCGACCGGTCCCTCCATACTCCATCATGATCAGTCCCCTCATGCTCCTAACACAACATACGACTAATCACTCTACTTCCTTCATGTTTCAATTCTCTCCTTTCTCCTCTTTTACCATCCTATCGAAACTATCATCTTGTCACAAATCAAAGCTAAATGTAATAAAACCTACCGAAATGTATAAATATGGACTACTGGAAGGGAGATGTTGAATTTCGATTCAAATTAAAGGCGGGGTGATGGTCCAGACTAAGAGAGAATGGAGATAGCATTTGATTGGAAGGGAAGGATTCAGAGTTCAAACTGAAGGGAGAGGGTTTGGAAGTAAGTTTAAAGAAAAAAGGAGAATGAGAAATAAAGAAAAGTGGAGGGACAGAGGAATGGAACGTGGGCTAATAGGGATCGGTCTTTTTTAGCTTCTCCACGAAACTGAAAATGTTAAGTCCCAAAAATACGTTGGGATCAATTATGATCCCTCACCTTGGGGATCTAATCCAATCCCTATGCACATAAAAAAAGGAGGGAGAGAGAGAAGATGGGAAAAAAGGGATCGACTAGAGCAATCTTGATCCCTATAAACATAAAAAAGAGCAAAGGGATCGTGTACGATCCCTATGTGCATGCAAACATTTTTATAAAAACTATATAAAGTAAATAAATGTAATATGCAATGAAATTACATCTAATTTAATGAAAATTGGCGATGACTCGTGAGTATGCAAATGCATCTGGGAGCCAACAACAAGAATGTGCACATAGAAATGCACGTATATTTTAAAAATTCAAGTTTTCAAATCGATAAATTGAATTCTCATCTGAAGCTTTTAAAATCGAGGCTGGATCAGATAGCCAAAGCTTACTAGCCCCGTAGAACCGAATATAGATAGAAACTGACGGATTATAATCCTGAATTTATACTATTGGAAATCGACCAAATGTCATGATGATTAAAGAGAGGTGAAACACTTTAGGAATATAATTCGACGGAGGGATAGCGACTATTTAGAAAACTAAATGGATTTCTTTTCGATGACTATAACTTGCTTCGATTCAAAGCACGTCATGTTCAACACAAGACATACTTTGGGGGACAAGTGTTATCCAACGTTTTGACCCAGCTATATCTGAACTGATTGGACAAGTTAGACTTAACTTTCATCAAGGCCAATAAGCCCAGTGCAATGATTGTGAGATCCAAAAATCAAGCACAGATGATAATATGAAGCCATGATCATAATATACAATGCGGAATATTCAAAGTACAAAATATTGTATAATCTAGAAAAGGGATCGGCTATATCCCTCTCAACCAAAAGGATCGGTCTTCTTCGGCCAAACAAGTGCAACTCAATGGGAAACAATAGATATCTCGAGATCCAGAAGTCTAATGAATATGAAACTTTGCAAACAAGATGTGGAACACCTAGAGAGTTCACCAGGGGTCACACCCTAAAAAGAGCAAGCAAGAGGGATCAGTGCTCTTCCCTCAAGAGGGATCGGTCAGAATTAGGATACACAACATGTTGCAACAAGGATTGATTAATAACTCAAGTTTTACTGATCCAATTGGCATGAAACTTGGAGGGTGGGCATATTACAATATGGAGAAGTTCCCACAGGGATCACACACCAAACTCCTTCAAAGTAGGGATCGGCCCCGATCTCTATTTCTTGGGATTTGGGTCATGCGATCCCTTAGGTGGACCCCTATGGTTTTGGAGCTTCTTTTGCTTAATTTATAGGGAGATATTTTGCCATCTTCTTCTATAAATACAGACTTGATTGTTCATTTTCAAAATATTTACGGTGCTTGTTGCTTTATACTCTATTGTGACTAAGGATTTTCGTCCGATTCCTATTGTACTCAGTTTATAAAGCGATCAATAAAGTTATCTCTTCAAATGGACATAGGTAAACCATGTCGAACCATTATAAATTTTTGTGTCTTTGTTATTTTCTTATTTATTATTATTTTATTCTTATATTCTCTTTGCTTGCATTTATATTTTTTATTTATTCCTCTACAAAATTTATATTGGGTGCGTGTGCCAACTTTTGGTTCAAACAATGATACATATGACCTTCACTTAATAATCTTTTAAAAGGATCTATCAAAACATTCAAGAAGTTTTTTCAAAAGCCTTTTTATCAAATTCTTTCTCATAAGGTAGGGTTTAAAAATTGGCTTTAACCATTTTTTCTTTGAATTTTACCACTTAGTCCTCTTAAAAATCTAGTTATATTCTTATGGATATCAATATACACCTTCTTACGGAAGCATGTTCCATTCCTTCTACATACTTTATTTCTGAATCTTTACCAATATTCTACCTTATACTATTCAATTAATGCTTCACATTTTATTCATTACCTCCATAAATGTCACTTAGTATTAAATGGTTGTTATCTTAACGGACGTTCCCTAAAGAAATTTACTTGCTTATTCAAATTTTACTTATTTAACTTCTTCCTTGTCTTTCTATTATTACATTAATGGACTCACTAAGCTATTTAATATCTTGTAGCTCCTAAATTATTACACATTTTTCGTCTAATTAATTTTGGAGTTACAATCTTTCCAACTACATTTTCTACTCTTATTATTTAATATGCTTATAAGGTCCACAATTATAAGGAAGTTTAGGTCTAACAAAGGATTCAAGTACTATTCAGCTAATGGGGTACTTCTACATGTTGTGGTTATGCTTTTAAGTCCACTCCTTGTGATATGAATTTCTTCCTGTAAGTAATCGGAGTAGGAGTATAAATTTAAATCTATTTATTTTTTCAATTCATAGTCACTTCGTCCATCCTTTTGGAATATGGTCGCAACTACTTCTGTAGTCAAAATTTATAGAGTTAGGCAGATATTCAAAATAAGCGTGTGTGTGTGTATGTGTGTTAATAGTAAAACCTTATGAGAAACCTTTTCAAAAATAACAAGTATGCCACTCATACATATATTTTTGCCATCGATCGGGTAACCTAAGCTCCGGTACCAAATGTAACAACCCGCCTCAAAATAGGAATAAATTCTGACACAGAAAAGGCCCAACGAAACTTAGACCCATTCCAAAGCTAGCTTTTAATTGGTAAAAGGAAAAACAATACAGAGCTCTCTGTCTATTGTTTAAGAACTCACGGCCAAAGGAACAAAATATAATAACAAATAAGTACCCATTCTATTTCAAAACAATTACTATAACATAATGTTAATATAAACTATTACATCAATTTGTTCAAAAGTACATTTCATGGGTACAATTGAAAATAACATGAAAAGATAGACAATAACTACTACAAGCTTCACTCTCGCCATCGCCAAGCATCATTAACTCCTTTAACCGGTGTTATAATGCGGAGGGAGTCAGAACAACAAGTGTCTGGTGAATAAAAATCTCGAGCCTTACTAATTTAGGGCTTGGTCAATAAATTGCATAATAAGAATATGTCTTACATGCTTAAAATCATTTAACACTTCATATATGGAAAGGAGGCGGGCCCTCAATCAACCACTTAATACCATCCATTTTCATAGTAGGTTTCCCAATCCCATAACCCATAACCAACATGCTAAATGTCTAGCAGTGTGAGAGATAGAATCCAAACACTTAATACCTTTTAATGGAAAATAGGAAAACTCGGACAATTTAAGACCTCGATTGAGGTAGGCCATATCAGTTAATACCTATTCCCAAGGCGAACTCCACATAGGTATATATCTAGTTGACATTGCATGAAAATCTCTTCGGACACTTAATACTTCCTATTAATGCGGACCTTTCTGAGATATCTTTAACCGTGCCTAAACCCAATCCTGTCCATTTAATACTTCACTTGGGGAAGAAGGCAGGCCTTCAAATAACTTAATACCTCCAAAACCGCAAAGCAGGTCCTTCGTCTTATGACTCATACCTATGTGACGTCTCATATTAACCCGACTATTCGTAGTTACTGGTAGCTATATCACCTCGATAGATTTATCCGATAGAATTAGGACTACCCCTGTTTCATCATAGTTACTTATCACAGATGATGTCTTACTCAACCCCAAAGTCACACGGCTGGCAGCTAGGTTAGTTGGGCACACTTCCATGTGTCTCTTTACCGACCTTGCACAATATGACTTATTCATATTTACAACATTCTTAATATATTACTACACACCAACCGTGCCCACTAATTAGGCTATATAAGAATTCCTTCTTATTTTTCCTTAACAAATCAATCGCCTTCCTAAAGGGATTTAATAAAACTTATTACCTAATTAAATATACAATTAATACATTATAATTGTGCGGTATTTACGGTAATTAATATATAAATAAATACACGCTTATTATTTTTATGCATGTGGAGATTACAACCTAGCTAATGATAAATGGCACTTCCTTTGCAACAACAATAATATGAGTCCTTTTGCCATATTATCAACGATGCCATATTTCAAATATCCATAATATAGGATTTCAATATCCTTAATAAAGGACTTAGTATTTATATCCAAAAATTACAATAAACAGACTTGTACATTATAAAAATTTCAGCCCAATCTATCAAATCAAATCTTGGAATAATATCAAAAATAGAAATTGTAATTCTAGTTTCAACTACTATTCAACCCCTCTTTTACAAAGAATTAAGCAATGAAATTTGTCTTTTATTTTCGTATGGAATATATGGTATAAACTACGAATGAATTCATACTTTACACCCTATTTCTTGATAGAGATTCATAATAAATTAGAGGAGTGGAATAGAATTTGAAATCACCAAAACTGCAAAAACTATATAATTCCAATAGTTCAATGTAAGCAATTGAGGATTTCAACAAGAATTCACATTTTGAATTATAGGAGTATTGAGGGTTTTATTTGTGTAGACCCAAAACCATTAGGCATATTCAAATCCATAATATACTAATCAGTTACTGAAATAAAAATGCTAAGATTTCCACTCATAGTTTGTCCTTGGCTTTGCTTCTCTTTGGATTTGAAACACCTAATATAATCTCCTTAAGATTTATTCCTTTTGATATATAAAACAAGGGATTTGCATATATATTAGATTCAAAAAGGTTGAATTAGGTCTTCAATGGTGATCAGAATTAGGTCTTCAATGGCGGTCTTCTGGTCGTTCATTCGTCTTCCGTTCTTTCATCTTTGCGTTTCTACTGTCTAGATCTAGTTAGCTTCTTCTTCCTTGCTGCAGTTTTTCAATTCTTCCGCCGCTCTTCCATGCCTAGCCCCCTCTTCTTCCCCCCCTCCTCCCATCGCTGCTTCCCATACGCCTTCTTCAACTAGATCTGGGAGGATATTTAATGGCGTTCCAACTGTGACTTCGATTCCTATGTCTCCCATGTTCTCTGAAATCGAGTTTCCCCCTTTGCCAACTATTAAGTCTCCGTTCCCTACATCTGTCGAATGCCAAAGCACAAGCCCTGAATTGGATATAACTCTGGTAGGTGCGGCGTATTGTCGGTCTGCGTCTTTGAATGTTGTTGTAGCTGATAAATGTGTTTCTAGAGTTGGTTTTGGACATGCCACGGTTGCAACTGCTGCCGATATTTCTAGTAGTGCTTGTTGCACATCATCTGTTCATCATATTGCTGCTGACAATGTTATCCCAATCCTCAATGTTATAAGTACTGGTGTCACCTTGATTGCAACCTCTTCCTATGTTGATGCTCGCTGCCCCATTACTGTGGCACAGTTGGAGTTGAAGAACGTCGTCCTACTGCACCATATCCATCTGCACACAAAACTTGGTCTTCACTTTTTACAACCTTGCCCCATAATGCGGGTGTTTATGAACCAGTTGAGTTTGAAATCGTTGAGGAAAATGGAGTGATGATCCCTCCCCCTAATGTTATGCAAGCCGGTATGGACTTTTAGTCAGAATATGTGGTTGGCTTCTTTTTGGACTCCATACATCGCCTTCATGATGTGGCTGCTGTTTGTCATAGGGCCTTGAGGCTTCACGGTGATCTCCGTGTAAAGATGGTTGACTCCTTATATTTCCTGTTGTTCTCCACCTCTGAGGAACGTAGTCGTATTCTTGAGGCTGAGCCTTCTTTCTTTGATGGTCAACACCCTGGTCTCCAACGGTAGCAAGTGCACGTGAACAAGTTTTTTCTATCCCTGTTTGGGTTTATTTCTCTCAAATTCCTTCTGCTCTACAGCCGCTGCTTGGATTGAATTGGCTAGCTTGCAATGTTGGTAAATTGAAATGTTTTGACTCTAATACAGTTGCGTGTGAAAAGCTTGTATACGCTAAGGCTCTGATTGAGGTTTCTCCCCATAAGCCTCTTCCTATCACTATTCCTGTTCAGCTAGCTGTTGGCCACGTGGTGGAAGTCTGTGTTCCTTATGGATGGGTACCTGACATTTGTTCCACCTGTCACTCCTTTGGCCATTTAGTTTCCGCCTGCACGCAATCTGTTGTTTCTGCTGCTGCACCTAAGATCCCTCTGCCTCGGCCTCCGCTAAGTAAATGGGTTCCCAAAGTCTCTCTAGTTGCTTCTCCTTCTGCAGTTCCCATATCTGACCCGGGCCCGCCTCCTTCTATTGCTCGGCCTGCTTCCCCTTCGGCCTCCATTGTCCCTTGTGATGGTCCTGCGGCTCCTATTGCTGTGCCGGATCTTTCTTCGCCTCGCCTTGTTTGGGCTGAGTCTGAACATTGTTGGGTTGATCGTTGTTCTGCTATGAGATTCAACCCTATGGATGATTCCTATTTTAGATTTGTTTCTAATGATCTAATGGACCTTCGATGCCTTTATTATAGACTTTCTGGTGATTCCTTGGTCCTTGACTTGGACGGTTTGTATGCTGAGATTAATTCTGTACTACTTGCTGATACTATCTGGGATCGATCTTTTATTTACACTTCCGATGCTGTGATCTATGATCCTTCTCTAGTTGTTCTATTTCGCCCCTATTTTGGTCTTCTTGGGAATGGCTCTCTAGTTCCTTCCTAGGTGGATGAGGACGTTGATGATTCTTCCTCTTCGGAGGAGAACTAGTCATGTTATTTATTTTTAGTAGTTGTGGCATGTCTGTCATACTCCTGTGCTGTATTTTCTTCTTTCTATTATAGTAGTTAAGGTGCATCTACCTTACGCCTGTATTTCAAATTTTTATTGCGGTCGTAATAAAAAGTGGACGGTCCACTATAAAACTGGCTGGCCTTGCCAAAAAAAGGTTGGAGAATGAGAGGGTTAGAAATTAAATAATAAACAAAGATATGTATTAGGATTTCTTTCCTAAAATCCTAATGGAGTTTTCTGAATCAAAGAAGAGATGAACTGATAGAGCTTCGCTATTGTTCCTAAAATATTTTGAATAAAAGTAGGGAGGGTAGGGTTCTATTTATAGAGGTTGAAAAGCACCAGAACCAATGGATGAAACTAGGGTAAAAATGGAGAAATCTGGAATATTTAACCCTCAAGAAACCCTAACCGCCATCCTAAGGATCTGTCAACTGTGTTTTATGTACTGGTCAACCTCTAGGGGTCGACCGATCGTGTCTAGTAGTCGACTGCTTCACTTATTTTGGTTACACTATTTAATTTTCTACTGCGTAATTATTTTGTTCCTTAATTATAGTTTTAAGGTTAACTGTTAATTTTAACATTTACTTAACCCCCAAGTTTAACCTTAGTTAATTTTCAAATTTTAAGTTTCAAATTTATTTATTCATTTGAATTTGGATTCGAATTAAATTATTTTAAAACCGAAAACTTCAAATGCTCTTAACTTCTTTATTTGAGCTCCGCTTTCAGGATATGATATATAGAAATTAACTAGAATTTAGCCATAACGCAACGACATAACTTTCATGGTCAAATTCTAAATTTTACAAAAAATATATTTTTACTCTTACTTAATTAATTTACTTATTAATTCTTTCTGATTTCACGAGGTATTACAATTGCGGATCTTGATGGATTATCGATTGAAGATGTATATTTCATCTAGACAAGTGAGAAGTAAGAATCTATACGTTACAAGCATCTAGAAGCAAACCGGATAGAAAGAGTTGAGAAAAGTTCTTGCATGTAGGTTTATATTTACCATTACAAGATGATAGAAGACTTTTTGATGAAGATGGGTTAAGACTGAGTAGGGAAGAGTGAAAGTCCAAAAGAAAGAATAAGTCATTTCTGAGTCTAACCCCATATGAAAGAATTTGACAAAAGATTTTGAAAATTTCCTTGAAATGTTTAGAATGGGTTTTTCTAAGGATTTATTGGGAAGTTTTATTTTGAAAAAGCAACGAGATTTTGAAATTCTTAGTTTAAAATTGGTTGAAATTTCGATTTAAAGGTTTTTGGCAAAATGGTTTTTTGTCTTCTAAAAGAATAGTGATAGAGCATAGGTTTGGCTAGATGATTTTTCCTAGTATTTTACTAAATTTGAAAGTTCCTTTTTAAAATTCTTTCTAAAGAGTGGATAAACAGAAATGGTACTCGATTGAAATAGGGTAAAGAGAATAAAAAAGTAAAAACAATCGATAACGAAGATAGGAAGAAAATTCCCGTATATGAAACATATGAAGAATAACAGCTGAAATAGATTGTTTCTTTTTTCACATTATTGAAGAAAAGTCCAATGACTAAAGAAATAGGCAAACGCACTGTAGTGAGTCAATATTGGAAAATTTAGATAGAAAAAGCATTAAGAATTTTTATAAAAATAGGATTAGTAATCCAGTTAAAGATTATATAAGAGAAAAGCAATAGGAATAGAGTAGGAAGTATGGATAAATTCCATTGATAAGTAGTAATTTCACATATCTTTTAGATAGATGCTTGGATAGATGTTGCAATTACACGTATCGTTTAAAAGTGTCCCTCATATGCTATTAAAATCTCCACCAAAGGTGGAAGCAGAAATAGCATGAGTATTAGAAAAATAATAAATGGTAGTTATTTGTGTCTACTCCAATTCTCATTATTTAAAGTTATAAAGGATGTTTTTGGAAAAATGGTTTGGTATGATAATTGAGTTTTTGAATATTTTCAGTTAAAAATCCGACTTTTAAAGAAGAAAATCTTTGTGGTAGAAAGTCTTTGGGAAAGGAAATTTTTCGTGGCACCTTTTGAAAATGAAGCAATTTTTAAATTTGATAAAATTGTTTCTAAGTCTTTATTTTCAAAGATAAAGGTCATGTATTAGGTACTTTATGATTGTGAAATTTTAATTTTATAAAGAGTAGTGAAACCAAAACCAATTTTTGATATGGAGTAGATTGGGATGACTACTTAGGTAAGACGGGTTAATGATTTAGGCTATGAATGAAATAGTTATGGATGTTTGTAGGATAGCAAAAATTAATCCCCATTGAATGTTAGAAATATTAGCATGAACTTACAAAATGTTTGATTAACATGTGTGAAACCATAAAAAGAACCCTCAAAGAAATGTGGTATGGTATCAAAGTATACTTTTGCAAGTCTTATGATATATTCGCATGAAAGATCAAGGAAAGTAGGTAGATACCAAAGTCTGAGAATATTGTTAAGAGATTTTGATTGAAAGAAGATAGTATTATTATAAGAGAAGAGAGTAATGAGATGGAAAACATATATAAAGATGTAAGAAATTTATTCCATTAAGCTAATTTTCAGATGAGTTATTCTAAAAGTGCACGGTTTATATTTCATACCCACAACATTGTGGGAATGCACAAATTATCCCATAATCAGGAGTAATGATTGAAGTAAAAGGTGGACATTGTTTATTTGAAGCCAAGGACTAAGCTAAGACATGTGGGTTATAGTTGAATAGAATATTAGAAATGTCTATCTTAATTGAGTAAGGAGTGATAGGTCCATAACATCGTTAACACAAGTTAATGATGAAGGACAGCTTCCATCAACCGTTTTCTTTTAGGTTTTTTGGTAGTATTTGCTAGTACTCTTCCTTTAGATATTGGAAAAGCATATGTTATGATATGAGAAACGTTTCTATTTTACTACCGTGTTGATGATTTGGTTAAGCTTTGACTGCTATATATATTGGGAAACAACGTAAATAAGGAGATCATATAAGAACACTCGACTTGTGATAAATGATATTAAAGCTCGAAGTTAATTAATATTAGCAACTAGAAATTAAGAATGCTTTCATACTGAAAACTTTAGAATTTTGGGAAAACTAAATTTTAGAAAGTGGAGGATCGGAATGGTTGTTGTGAAATCACGGGCTACTATCCCTATGCCTTAAAAGATAAAATTTATACATAGGTTTGTGTATCGTTGTTATGAGTAGAAGGAAAGGTTCCTCAAATCTAGGATTAACCGCACAATGTTAGAGTCAACAATATGCATTAACTCACTGATCGAGTCCGGATTACATTTGAATGTAGCTTGATTTGTTTAAAGGATAGAGCGACATATGTTTTGAAAAAAATTATTTTCAAATTCTTTTGAAATTTTTTTTAAATGCTTTTAAGAAGTAGGATTCAAATGCTTCTGAAAAATTTTGGTTCAAGTGTTTTCGAAAAAAATGGTGTTTAAATGTTTTTTAAAACTCAAATTTTCAAACCATTTTGCAAATTGGATTGAAAATGGAAAATTATCTTTAGAGAAAACAAGAGAATCTTTTATTTTCAAAGGCCAAATGCTTAGCATAGGTGAGGATTGACGTGTTTGTGAATATGAATTTTATGACAAGGGTGATAGTATATAAACATAGAAAATAACAGGGAAAATGTTGTTTTTGCTTTGAAATTTCCATTCCATACCTTATTGATAGTGAAACGAAACTTGCGTTTATGATAATTATGTTTTAACATCCAAAAATAGACCTCCTTATGCGTGTTGTACTTAGAAAAAATTGGATAAGAAATGGAGGCAAAAGAGAAGGTTCCATGGTACAACGGAATACCTATCCAAAAAGAAAGATGGAAATGTAAAATTTTCCATCTAAATTTCTTTTCTGACATAGGAGTATATATTTAGAAAATCTAACTTTTCAAAATTTTGAATGTTAGAAATTGTGTGAAGGTTTTGGATGGTAGGGACTAAATGCAAAATTGTTTGAACCGTACTTCTACTTGTAGGAGTGTGGAAATTGTTGTGTGAAAAGGATTTTTGATTTTTGAAAACTTGCATATATATAGAACTACTAGTATATCCACGTTGTTTGCATCTTATTTTTAAAATGTTTTAAAAGAATGCATTCATATAGGAGGTGTCGATTCAAAATCATTCTGCATGCATGTTTTATATATTGTGATACATCATGCACTTGTACACGTCTGGCTGCAAAATTGGTTGTGCAATAGTTGGTTGGATAGCTTAGATAGGTTGTGCACTATGTTACATGATTCAACCCCTGGGGAATTTCGAGGACGAAATTCATTTAAGGGGGGATGTAACACCCCATAAAATAAATGATTATTAATATGGCTCCAAAAATGAAATTTGAGAAAATGACAGAATTCGATTATGAAACTTGCACATGTACGTTCATGGTGATTTTTGAGCAACTTTCATATTTTAACTTTCACGATCGAAGCTCAAATGAAAAATTATTAACATTTGAAGTTTTTGGAACTAAAATAATTAAAAACAAGAAAAAAGAAATAAATAATAATAAATGCATGACCCCATCAATTGACCCCTTACATGGGCCGGCAGATCGCTAGCGGTCAATGGCGTAAAGGATGCGGTTGACTGGTTGGGGGGTGGCGACTAGTGTTCGATCATTGGCCAAACTACTTGGATTTAATTATTTTTATCTAACAGTTATGGTTGATTTGGGTGCATAGAAATACTGGCATGAATCCTCACTTCTTTTCTCATTTTTTTTATCAATGCGGTGAAGCTATGTCATTTTCTCTTTTTCTCTATTTCTAAAAATTATAAAATATTACCCACATGGGGAGAAAATAAAAGAGAAGAAGAGAAGAAGAGAAGAAGCGAATAAATGTTGTAAAAGGAAAAGGTAATTTCTATAATTATAAATTTATATTTCCCTTAATCTTATATCTCTTCTCAGATATATAATTCTAATAGTATAGATGTATATCTTGTTATGCATATTCTTCTAGATTGGAAAGGGAAAGGAGTCAAGTAAAGGAATGGACTCAGATTAGGAGATTTGGAAAGCTTAAAAGGTGGGTGGAAAATTATATAATTTATTTATAGCATTCATATTTATATCGTTGAATTTTATTTATTTATTATGCTTATATAAGATCTAATGAGTTGTATGCCTAAATCAACATATATAATTATCGCATACATATTCTGTAAGTTTGCTAATTGGAACAGGAATGGTATTTACACCATAATCTGGAAATTTGGAAATCAGTTCCTAATTTTGTTTAGGTTGAATGTTAATAAAGTCATAAAGATTATTCCAGATTTATATATGGGTTGTAAAATGTTAGTATTAATCTAGATTGCCCTCATTTGACTTGGAATTTATGAATTTCCATATTTTAATTTATTGGGAGAGGGGTATAATTTAATTGTATTTATTTCCATTTAATTTCCATAAATTATATAATTCCACAAATGTATAAAAAGTGCATTGTTTAAATAATGAAGAATATACCAAAAAGGGAAGAGATGTGTAAATTGCAGATGTTCTTTCCCATAGTTTGCATTGTCTATTTCAATAAAATGAAAGGGATGATTCTTTTTAATCTAAAATGAAGCAAAGGTCCTAGTTTTGGACAATTTATGGAAAATTATAACCGTAATCCTTTTTGGAATGGTGGCACTGATAAATTAAAACGTGGAAATGAATGTTTTGATTCAGGAATTGATAGTTCGAAATATGACTGTATATACATGTATAACTGTGTTTATTGATTAAAAGTAAAAAAAAATATTTATAACATAATTTATAATGATGTTCGTATTAGTTATTAATAGTGTAGTAATTATAGGACTAGGAGGTTGAAAAAGGAAAGAAAGGTAATTCCAAGAATTTATGGACAAAAACTGCAAATTTAACGGGCAATGAACTTGTTGTTAATAAAGAGTTAGAGGAATTAAATAAGGACTGAAGAAGAGTTTAACATAGCATTTATGGGGAAATGAATAGGCATAATATGTTGAATTAGAACAAATAAATAAATGTTATTAGAGATTGTCCAATTGGAATAATAATAATAATAATAATTTATTATAGATAATTGACATTTATGGAATATAGTAATTAAGTGGATAAGATAAGAATTAAACTCCAGAAGGTGGTATAGTTTTCCTAATGGGAAATTATATAGCCTTAATTATATGTTTTGGACAAGCGCAAATTAGTGGGTCTAGCCTAATATTTAGGCTTAGGATAATTGGTTTGGTTTAGTGGGTTAGGATGCGAGGTCAGTGGAGTTACACAACAGAAGTCTGCCCTTTACCTAGAGGCTAGCAGCAGTTATGTGTACTTACTACAGATATGAGAGTCCAACCGTAATACCCATGAGAAGAGATACGCGTTTGTGGATAAGTAGGGGAAAATATACAAAGGGTTTGCTTCAGATTTGAAGTGTTAAATGGCCTCGTACTTTTAAGGAAATGGGGTCTCCTTCATTTCTAATAAGAGGTATTAAATAACTAAAATGGGTATTTACCTTGACTTAACATTAGGCTCTAAACGCAATGTCAGTTGAGTAAGGTCGGCGGGCTATATCACTTTTTTGTTGGACCGATATATAGTATAGGGCTACCATATAGGCTATGACCACCAGCAGTCCCGAGTGGTCGGTACCAAAGACTTAGGTTATGTCCCAATGGATTTCACTTCCTACTAGTGTAGAATCCATATAGGATATGCACAGACCTCAATGTTAGTTTGTTAGATGTTTCTTTGTTGGAAGTGGGCTATTTAACCATTAGATGAGTCTTTGAGATGCATTAGTAGTACGATAACCAAATTATAAATTACAAAGTCTTATATAGTGGTCATTAGTCTATATAGTTTGGACCGATTGACTACCGTTTACGTTGAGGAGGGGCTGCTTTGGTGATTGAGGTATTAAATGGTCGTTGGGTCTACCCTGCCCTATTTAAGAAGTATTAAGTGGTCAGGATTTTTAGGTAGTACAACGTTTATATATATGTATGTATGTATGTATATATATATATATATTTGTGTGTATGTATATAGGCACACACACACACATATATATACCTCGAAGGAGGTTAAGCATGTCATACACGCACGTAGGAATGAGTCGATTAGCCGTAAATAATAAACATAACACTTAAATGGAAATCAGTCGACATAAATTAGTATTATAGGTAAAGTATGTAAATTTTTTCCAGTCATCAAAACATTGTTCTGACCCTCTCCTTATAACTACCCACATGATAGATTAAGAGGGACAAGCCACTGTGCATGACAGGAACGGTTGATGGTGAAGTTTCTTTTTCATGCTTGGGGCTGACAAGGCAATTATATATCTAAGGAATACTATTGATTCCTAGGTAGTAGCCATAGGCCGTATTTTTTCTATTATACTTTTTAATTCCATTGTGAGTTAATCTTGATTGCACTTTGATATACTTGCGTTTATTACAGTTACCAAACCAATGATCCGTGCCAAAATGAACTTGGGTTTCAATTTAGTCGAAATTCAGGCCCATTTACGTGCGGATTGTTACAATGGGTCAACATTTAAATATTCACTGATAAATGTATTTTATATTTCTCTATCAATATTTAGTTTATTTCCTTTCTACATTTTAATTGATAAACATTTTGTCAATTTTATTTAATGCATAAATTTATCGAAGTAGATTTTTTTAATTATACATCGAAGATGTTCTTTTAATATTAGAAATGTTAAATGTTACAATTTCATTTTCTATTAAGGCTCCCACTAGTTTTTTATGTTTCTCCAAACCATAATATGAAACGTAGAAGTCTTTCGATTTCAATGGGTGCTATGACTCGTCTATCTTGGGATTCAGACCTTAAGCCTACTCAACAAGTCATCGTCCCACAAATGATGGATAACTCCTTATTGTTAGTATCATATAGAACTTCTAACTCATGGTTCCTTATCCCAATCTCATTTTAATCTTGAGTTTTCTCAACAAATCGGAAGATATTATTCACTCGTACCTACCATTTCGTGACGGTCAAGTATAGTATATGTACCTTGAGTTTGCTCAACATAATACACATATTGTTATCTTACCTCTTCTAGTCAATATATTAATAATGCTATACGTGACATCTCTGGCTTAAGTTTGCTCAACAATCAGAGAGTATGCAAGTAATTTATTAATATATAAATGGTATAAGACAACACTAATATTAAAGATTCATATCTTCAATGTATTTAATAGAGTATACTGACTTATGAAATAAAGTTTTTCTTATGAAATACCCTCGTGATTCTAGTCTTGGACACATAAGAAATCACGGTATACATACTATGTGTATGTATTTATTCTTTATGTTTATTTGGATTTCTTATCGTTCCACCTTTAATTCATACATTCGTATTATATACGTTTCAATTATCATATAGCTTTTATATTTTAACTAATTTATATAATAATCTTATGTATCACATTATATTAATTAAATCTTTTTAATTAGTTTTAATTAACTAACTCTTTAATTAATTTTATATTAGTATTCCAATACAGATTTTATATTTATAGTATGTACTATAACTTTGTAGTGCTACACACACACAAACACACACACACACATACACACACACACACACACACACACACACACACACATATATATATATATATATATATATATATATATATATATATTATATACGTATTCTATAACCTTTATAGTACACAACATAGATCTTTTTCTGCAACTTAATTACAACACATATATCTTATATATGCTTATTTTCATTTAATCAATTAACCTTTAATTAATTCTTTTAATTAAACGAATTTCAGTTAAATTATATTAATTTCAAAATTTTATTTATATACATGCGTGTATACTTATGTTATCTAAACACTTTAAAATAACATAACATATATTAATATATACAATACATGTATATAAGTATTAACTAATCAATTTATTTAATTAATTAATTTTGTTAATCCTATTAATAAATTTTAAATTGAAATCAGTATTTAAATATTTCAACATTTTGAAAATATCATTATTTTTTCAAATATTTTGAAAACTTATGCTATATTTAAATTTTATAATATACAAGTTTTTAGTTTAAATTAAGTTTTAAATTTAAAAAATTTTATTTTAATTTTCAGAACAATTTTGAAAATTAGCCCAAGGCCCAATTCAAATTAGGCCTTTTCTGTTTAGGAAACCTCTAAGATCACTTCACTTTTCAAGTCAAGTCAGTAACCAGGTAGGATAAGGTACTTGATTGTCCAATCCCAATCCTAGACGTTACATTTCTAGACACTGTACTTTGTGGGAAAGCTTAATTAGCTAGCTCTAACATGATTAGTTTAGACCACGTAGGTTATTGGGCTATAATACCATTCTTGGAACCGAACTAGTCAAAACAGAAGAAATGGGTGAATTTCAATTTTTTTACCATTGGATCTTTCTTGAGCCTATATAGTCCAAATGTATATTAGATCCAATCTAATAAAATTTTAAATAAAATCTCATTTTGTTTAAATTGTTAAAATTGAGATTCAAAAAGTAACTTAAATTTATAGATATTATAATCAATGTATCAAATACATTCATTTATGTGAAATGTAAGAGTAAAATATAAATAGTGTTTGTATGTGTAAAAGGAAAATGCCTAAATGAATTTAGAGAAGGGAACCTTTTGTTTTCGTCTCTTACCCAGTGCAATTAACTAAAGGAAGATATCACAATATATGAAGGGAGAGAAACTTTTCGTTTCTCTTCTTTTCAATTATAATAATTAATGTGTTAAATGACATTTATAACTTATCAACAAATTTGCACATCTTTATTATCCAAGTTTTGATTAGTGAAATGTATGCATACATCCATAATGATTATAGATACATACGTACGTACGTAAGTATACGTGTGTGTGTGTGTGTGTATTGAAAACCTATTGGTTGCTTTAAGTAATTTAAAATCAAAAATTTATATTAACATGAATGATTTCACTTAAAGCAAGGTTTTGGTGACAGAATGTTGTATTAGTGCATAAAAATCCTCTTACAAATTTAAATCAAACTAAATATGTTACAGCCCTGCTTTCCACACCGAATAAATAAATAATATGATTAAAATAAAAGTGTTTGAATTCGATTATGATGATTATATGTTGAAAATAAATTTTTAGTTAATTAATTTCTATTATTTTGATTTAATAATTTGAATTAAAGCAATTAATTATTTTTAGATAATTTATTGAAATTAAATAAGATATTTAATCAATATGAAATATTCTGAAGAATAAATAATTTTCAATATGTTTAGAATAGTTGAAAAATAAATTTATTTGTAACGATATGATGAATTATTAAATAAAAACAAACAGACATCCAATTGAATGAAATTGGCGATCATCGAAATATATTCATAACAGTGAAGTGTAAATTGATTTAAATCAAATTGAAATTTAATCCAAAGATTAAAATTTGAATTATAATGCATAAGAAAATAATTAAAAATGAATTGAAATAAATCGAGAGCGAAGCAATCCCAGCCCAAAACCCATTTCCTTTCTCCATGCTTCTAAAAACTTCGCCTACTTCTTGATTCAAGTCCAAAACCCTATTATTCAACCAAACCTAATTTTACCTTAGACAATCAAAAATCATGATTTCTATATATAAAATAATCGCATTAGGTGATCGAGGCCTACATCGACTATCGATAGAGGCGCTCGGCCATAATATTATCAACGATGTAAGGGGATGCCATGTAGTGGCAGGCGGCTAAATTAACATTGCGACGTTCAAGAGGTTGCAACATAGAGGTATCACGATGTGACAAGCGACATGGCAAAGGGGTCACAATTGATTTAGGAAGCATGCACGTAGGATTGGAGGAGGCGAAGACATGCTACTCGAGGGAGCCCACGATGCTGGGGATGGAAGAGCGACAATGAAGTTGGGCTAATGCGTGCATAGGTGGAGATGTAAAAGGATGGCCGCAAGATAGACATGTGGATTTGCTATTGCAGCAAAGTGGAATAAGATAATGACTAGGTGGAGGGCTTGAAGGAGGTGATAGCTAGTAGCGATGAAGGAGGCGAGTAGTGAAGGCTAAAGTTGGTATGCAGATGGGAGTCGCCGTTGGTAACTCAAACGGAATTTTGGTGAGTTATCTTGCTCACATCCATGCCCATGTCATATAAACTAATGTGCATTCACCCATATATTTACTTGATTTTCTGGGTTGAATGGATTATTGATTTATTAGATGAAATTGATCGTCTGTAAATGATTGATGATTGATATGGTTGAACTAGTTAAATTTATGTTGCGAATGGTGAATGCTTGTTATCGTGACGATTATTTACCGATTGTTGATTATATTCCCATTATGTAATGTTTAAGTAGAAAATAGATGTTTGTAAATAATCGAATGATTTTTGAAATTAATTGAAATTGAAGTAAAAGAATTAAAAGAGGAAGATTTAAAATAACTAAATTATTTTGAGAATAATTTATGAATTTCAAAATGATGTTCTTACTTAATATTTAGGTTCTTTGGGATTAATAGAAAATATGAAAAAGGAATGATTTTGAAAAATAAAATATAAGTGGAATAATTTTGAATATTTTATGACTTAAAATCATTTGGAAATGACGACTTTTAAAATTTTATAAATAAGTGAATTTTCAAGGAATTAAATTATTTATTATTGATTATAAAAATATTTGAAGAGCATTTATGAAATGGAATTTGAAGTTATATTTTTTAAAAGTGACGAGTAATTTAAATTTAACGGATGGTAAGTTTATGAAATAATATTTTTAAGTAATTATGAGTTGAATGTAATTTATTTTATTTATTAAATGAAAATTATTTTTTATGGGGTTTGAAATATATTTATGAATTGAATTTTTGAAAGTAGTATATAATTGTGTTGATTATCAAAGTATTTTGTGAATACGTTATATGAGTTACAATCTGAGTTTGATGGGTTACTTTTCAATAACAATGATTTTCAAGAGGTTTGGAAAATAAATGAAAATTTTAGACGTTGATTTTGAAAGTATATACTTGAGTTTAAAAATATTTATGGATTGAGAATTATATTTTGATTTGAAGTTTTTAAAGACATTTGAAAATATAAACTTCTTCGTAGTGTTTTGATAATATATTTAGGGTAGCAAAAATTTGAGATGAAAGAATTTTGGTGGTTTTAAATTCATTGAAGGGATTGAATAAAGTTATTTTAAAAATATGTGTTTTTAAAATATGGATTTTGAGGATTATTATTTATTTTGTTAAGAAAGAGAAATGAACAAAAGAGAGAGAGACGTTTTGTAGTTAAATTATATTGAATTGTTTTATAAAAAAGGAAAAATGAAGTGAAATATATTTAAATGAAATCCTTCATTTCATTAATCACTAAATGAATAATATATGTATGTATATATGAATGATTGTTGATTTGATTGCTATGAATGAGATGAAGTTCAGTTACCCATTGTGTTGAATTATAAAGTAGTGAAAATAAAGAATAATGAATTGAAGCAAAAAGTAAGCGATGAGTCGTGATTTTTTCATGCCTTATTCTACCGTACCCACCATCCCTTCAGCCATACCATCGTCTGCTGCTATTCCCAGTCCTTCACTTGTCACATTCACCTTGTCTGCCTCATCTTGACTTCATCCACCGTCTGCTTTTGTCCTTCCTCCCCCATCTACTTCCTCCCCTCCTTTGCCTGACACTTCTCTTCCAACCAACACATCAAATACTGTTTTTCAACTTGCTCCACCACCACCGAAACACCCTGACCTCCCCTCCAATCCACCTATACCCACCCAAACCTTCTTCAAGACTCTCCTTCTTCATGTTACCTACCACTATCCAATAATTCTTTATCTAACTCTATACCATTACATGAGACCACCACTGCTCCTCCTTGGTCCTCATTGTTCAAAAAAAAGCCTAGAAATGCACGAATATATATTCCCCGATCATTTAACTTATCATATAAAGGATGTCCTCTGCCTATACCCATCGAAATACAGACCGAGGGGATTAATTATTGGAAGCATCACTTGGTGGGTTTTATCTTGGATGAAAACTTTCCTTACATGGTTGTGATCAATCATCTATATATGGTATGGAAGCTGAATGGCAAATACAAGGTGAAATCTGACAATACAAATTTTTATTTTGAATTCACTGATGTTGAAGACAGACATAAAATATTACAAAGTGATCCTATATTTATTCGAGGTAAAATGTTCATCGTTACTGAATGGAAACCCATTTTTAAGACTTCTTAAGCACAAATCAAGTCTGTCCCGATATGGGTACATTTTCACAAGATTCTGATGCTTGCATGGACACTGTTAGGCATAAAATGGCTTGCATGCCATCTAGATGAACTCATATGCTATAATGAAGCTACTAAAAAAATGCAAAGATTTGAATATGCTAAATGCCTCATTGAAATCAAGGCTAAGAAACAGTTGTCTGAATTTATTGAATGTGGTGAGGGGGAAGATGCTACCGTATGTTATGATTGGAGACTACTGATATATACACCTTGCAAATGTTTTGGCCATGATATAGATTCATGCATTGGAAGGAAACAATATATAAACTCAAATATGTAAAAAGGAGAGAATGAAAATGGCCCTACTACTGTGGTTTCAAATCCAGATAAAGATAACAGTGACCATGATCAGTCCTTCAAGACATATGAACGTGATTCCTGGAAAACAAAAGGAGGAAAACAATGGATTTGAAAGGGTACAAATAATAATCTTAATAGAGATAGCCATGAATTTGAAGTGGTACACATTACTGGAGCAAACAAACAAGATGAAACTCAGAATAACACATTGGAGATACATGAAAATGGACATGCACATGCAATCTATCAAGAAAATACTACATGTGACTGTTCCTTCAGTTACTGACAAACTACCCACTGACCATCTCAAACCCACTCAACTACATGACCGGACTATCCTATCTACTGATAACACTCCTTCTACCACATCTACAACCAAAGACCTTAATTTATCAAACAGTTTCAATATACTTTCTGACCTCTCAACTGAACAATGCCAACTTATCAACTTAATGAATACACTTCAAAACTAGTATAAAACATTCTATATTTTGGGAGCGATTGTGAAGTAAAATGTCATAAAGCCTAACTTTCAATCCTAAGATTAAGTCCAAGGGAGACGTTAGAGTTGACATCTCAAACGATGCTATCGTACGGAATGTCTTTCTTAAGGAGTATCCCAAAAGAGAGGACATCGTTAGCATTTGTCAAATGACTTATATAGGAACCTATAGGGAGATTCGAGACCTGTTCATGATAATCAAATCCATGTTGTGATTCATGATCTATTCAAAATGATGGAATTCATTTGGAGATTCATGTTCTGTTCGAGTGATGAAGACTCAAGTGAGAGATGATGAACGTAGCCTCTATAATGGAAATGATTAAAACCAGAGATAGGGTGCATAGCCAAAGGGAATGTAACATTTAGAAATCTTAAGGGTGCAGGTGACTCCATCTAGTATTACTTACATACATGCTTATGGGAGTGATACATTTGGAACCATGGGTGTTTGGTCGTGGGCTAGGTATGTATTTCCTATAGCACATTCCATAGAGATATACGTTTCTCAAAAAAATGTCTTTGATTCTTATGCATTAGTTTGGATTCAGCTTGATCCGATTAGATCTCTATGAAAAATTCATTATGCGAATGCGCCTTAGCGGTATTGACTATACATCTATATTGTTGTGGCATTCACATAGCAGCTATTTGATATGATTTATATGCTACACTCTAGACATTATCTATCATATCACCATATATTAAACTTAATGAATGATTGGTTCCTTTGAGTGAAATGCCTTTTGGGAATTTATACGGTCTTAATGGTTAGTGTTACTTGTTACATATTTCTTGAGTTTCTCACGGTGGTTTACCTGACTAATCCAGGAGTTATTTTCTTATAATTTTCAGGTCGGCCCATGTACATTTCCAAATTTAGCTTTTGATGCTTTAGTGCTTAAAGAGACGAGCTAGATGTTTACTTATTGTAGTATTCTTACTTCCACTACATTGTTGATTGTATGTATCAGTATTGTGAGGACATGTGGTTATAATTATTCGGGCTAGTGACAATACTTAGGTTTTGTAACTTTGAAACTTTTGTATTCAAAGTAACCCTTTGTACTGTACTTTTGATAATATATATTACCGTTTCGTCGTGAGATTCTAATATTGTGTTCTCTCTTTCTTGTTCTATTCTAGTATTTTTATTTTACCCTAACTTTTTTTGACTTTTCGGCACTTGGTTGTTCAGCACACGAACACCATTGATGTATTTTGTATCGACATTCAAGGGTCGAAAAGTCGTTTTGTTAGATTTGGTATCAGAGCGAAAGTTTGAGTGAACAGCTTAGCTTTAGTTGGGTTTTGCTCATTATTAATAGGGTAAGCGACACCCTAAAATGAGTTGAGTGTATTATACATATGAGAACGTATTTGTATTTTGAAAACTAGACTTTTAAAATTATTCCTTAGGAATATTTCCTTCTGGTAACTCCTTTTTTGAAATAACTCTATTCTTTCGTGTCCTAAAGAAGTTTTGCCTTAGTAAGGTGGTAAGAACTATGAGTACTAGAGCTTCCAATGCTAGAGATGGTTAGGGTAGTACTATCATGAATGGCGGGAATCGAGCACCGAGGAATGTTGCTCCCGTTGAGGAATCAAGGGTGAATGTCATAAAGGAGATCATGCAGGTTAGGCCTTAGATGAGTTCTAATTCACTCTACTAGAATTATGAGAGGTTAGGGGTAAGAGGTTTAGAGGCATAGAGACTATTATAAAAGTCCAGTCTTGGCTTAGATTATGTGATCGGATATTTAGAGATATGGAGCTAAGTGACATAATAAAGCATGTAGGTTGGCCTCATGACATATGATAGATGCAGCCATGGATTGATGGAGTGCTATTACAGCGCATGTCCAAGAGAATGACTTCTCTTGGATCTAATTTAAAGATGAGTTTGAGAATAAGCTTGTTTTGAAAGCCGAAAAGACTTTGTTATTTTGGATTTTTCTAAATTTAAAGCAGGAAGCCAAGACTATGGCAGAGTATGAGAACCGGTTCATTGCATTGCCTTGATTTGGGTTAGGATTAGTTGATATGCTACTGAAGAAAAATGAGATGTTCATCATGGGTTGCACCCTGAGTTCCAGTGGGATATGACTTATCATGTCATGGGATTTTTTATTGATTTGGTGAACATGGCTTTATGGTATGAGAGATTAGCACCAAAGACATCTATTTCTACACCTGTTAGGGACAACAAACGGAAGTTTCAACCATCGAGAGATATTCCTAATGTAGTTTGTCGTAAGTGTAGGCAGAAGGGACACTTTGCTTGGAGTTATAGGTCAGGAAAAGAAGGGCACATGTGGCTAGAGCATAGTTAATGAAAGAACCGACTGAGAATATTCCGAAGCAAAAGGCACAGTTTGCACCATAAGGTTGTTATGGTTTCCATCAACTTGATCATTTTATTGGAGATTGTCCTATGCTCATGAAAAGAGAGCAGCCTAGGGTCTATGCTATTTCTGCAGCAGAGAAGGGAAAACATATTCTTGAAGGTACAATATGTGTTTATGGCTTTTCAATTCATGTTTGTTTGACTCTAGTGCTTCTCATAGTTTCTTATCTTATACCTTGATGATAGTTTAAATCATGCTCGGTCAGTTTAGGAGCATTGCTTTTTATTGATTTGGGCAACTAGTTTATGAGCAGTTTTACCTTTCTACGTCATAGGTTGGATATACAGTAATTGTAGATACATTGAAACGAACACCTTGTGAATTAAGTTTCATGGTTTGACTACAAGGCATTCGGTGATAATATTAGTTTAGAAGTTAAATTTAGTAAAAGATGTTTACTATGATAAAAAGAAAGATATAATATGTTAGAAATAACTATTTGTGAAAAGATTTATATAAGTATAGTTTAAAAAATATTGTTTATAAATGAAAAGGATTTTAGTAAAGATTTTGAGAACTTAAATTTCGGTACCTTTGAAAATGTTTTTCAAGATTTTGGGGAAAATAATATTAGTATTTTTTAAAGTAAATATTTAGGAATTGGTTTAGATCAAGATACTTTGTATTATTATATGAAGTACTTGATACCCCTTTAAAATGGTTTTTGGTTTCCAAAAGTATGGTTTGGATGCACTGAACTCACTTCTGTCGCTTGATAGTAATTTCAGTGATGATTGTAGCATCATCTGTGAGTCAAAGGAATAGGGATTTTAAGGCTAAATTAACACTAGAGAGGGGTGAATAGTGTTTAATGGATTATATGAATATTTTTCAAATTCTTTACGATTCTACTTGGAATGATGTAATTAACAATCACTAAAATGATCATAGAATCAAAGTGCAGATAAAATTGAATGCAGTAAAAGTAAAAAGAAAAACACACCAATATTTTATAACGGATCGAAGTTACCCTACATCGAATCCTACATAATTCCTTGTACAGATTTCTTTTCAAATAGCAAATGCAAATACAATCTCGATTTCAGGCTACGAGATACACCCTCCAGAATCCCAACCTCGGAGTAGAGTCGCTTGATTTTTGGGCTACAACCACACCTACTAGATTTACGGGCTACTAAGCACACCCAATTGATATTACGGACTATAATCATACCTACAAGTATATTAGTCTGATTTGATACAATTTTACAGACTCGGATCTTACAATTGATCCTATAACTCTTGAATAATACTTTGATCTTGGTTTGAGTGAGAGAGATGAGAGAAAATAGAGAGTAGATGAAGGATAATCAAACTAGTGATGATTGAATTTGATTCTGATCATTTTTTGCAGAGTTTGGGTATATTTTGATTTAGAAAATGAGAGAGTAGAAAGAGGAGAGAAGAATAAGAAAGTAGGTAATAAAAATTCGTTTGGGAGTCCTGCATATATAGGGAAACAACGGTCATGACCCTTCGTGAAGAGACACGACAAAAAGACACTTCCATTCAAATCTGAATTTTGAAAATTGTGACCTTTATTTCTACATATACAGATATAGTATATCGACATACTCTTCACAAAATTGAAAAAACAATAAAAATATTATTTTGAAAATCTGTTGCTTTGTAAAATAATTTGATACTTTGTAGAATCATTTAATTATAGTTTATACACATTTTAATCAAAATATAACTTAATAAAACTTTATAAAACAATTTTGAAAGATTTAATAAGAGTATTCAGTATAATGTAAATAATATATATAAAATCAATATAGTTATAAATTATAAGTAAATAACTGAAATCAAAATATAAATATCAAAAACAAACATAAGGAAGATATATACTAAAATACAAAAAATAGATTAAAAAATACTTAAAAATTTAATATAATATCTTTGTAGATATAAAGGTTAAGAAATTACTTTGAGAAATATTTTGAATAGATGTTTGCAAGGATTATTTTGAAAACCAGGATATTTGAAAAATATTTAAAACTTATTTGAAATAGAGAGAGCGAGTGAGTAAGTGCTATTAGGGTTTCAACAAAAATTCTATGACTTAATAACTTATTTAGAATACCTTGAAATCTTAAACTCTTCAATACTCATGAGTCTTCAATTATCGTCATCTTGAGTCTACTCTTGATATTGTAGTCTTTTTAATTAACACATGTCTAATATCCTACACTATATACTATATATACCTTGATAAAACATTAGTATCTATATTTTATATAATGTCCAATAGCTGTTATCATCAAAACCAATACCTAGGTACTAACAATCTCCCATTTTTGATGATGACAACTCTGCATATAAAATATAATATAACTTCTCCTTAATCTATGCCTGGATTTTATATATATTTCTACCCCATTATCATCAACAAAAACAACCACCAAAAACTATCACTCTGACACTAAATCTTACTCTAACCCTAACCCATCCCCCGCTAAATAAAATATTATTGACCATTGACATACAATAATGATGAGAATGATTTCAATAAGTGATATGATATAACCATGAAATGGAAAAATGATATAAGAAATGATAAGTAATAACACAAATCATTAATAGTAATTAACCGATGTATTCATTCAGTACCACACCATAATCCAATCACATCTTAAAATGTACGTATAAGTAAGTAAGACAAATATTAAATTAAATATACACACCACATAATCAAATTAACGAAGACAAGTACTAACCTGAGCTAATTTCCTAATGATCGAGGATTTTTGAATAGGATAAAATGGATAATAAAGGCAAAAGTTCCCCTTTTGTTCGATGAGATTTCCATCTCGATCGAAGCATACTTCTCCGACAAATCAGACTTGTCATTTTCCTCCATGTAACGACCCGTAAATTTTCGATAATTAAAATAGCTAATTTAATAAGATTTCGTGATTTAGTGTTAGAAAAAAATTGTAAGTCGTTAGGAATAATAATAAATGTTGAATCCATTGGGTATAATAGAGTAACTGATTGATAAGTAAAATCTATTTAAATCAAATATTGAATATTGAACAGGTAAATTGTTTAAATTAAATATTTAAAACTTATTGAATAATTGAATAATGGGAATTGAATAACCGTATAATGGAAATGTTTGTTCTATAATTTTAATTCGTTTCAAAAGTTAAATTTTTAAGTTCGTTTTGAATATCTCAAAAGATAGTGATTCAAGAATAATAAAATTTGTTTAAATTTAATATTACAAATGTTTGAATAATTAAATTCCGAATTTGATATGATTAATTTGATATTGAAATTTAATATATGGAAATAGAGTGAATAATTGAAATTTGATTTAATATGATTCAAATTTGTTTCCAAAGTGAATGTAAGTTATATTGGGATTATAATAGAGTTAATAAGATTTTAAAAATTAGAATTTATTGGATAATTGAATAACGAGTTTAATATGATTAAAAATGATTTGTAAAATTTTATTTTATCATATTAAAGTTAGAATGATGTTGTAGAACTTTTAAAATTGAATTAAGAGTTAATTTGTGAAAATTGAATATTTTAATATTTAAATCGACTGGTGAAATTAGTCAATTTTCGAACAGTCTCAGAATTGGACGAAACTAGTTCCATTTGGATCCGTAATAGTTTGTTATTATCGGATTTCAATTTTCGTAGTAATCTGAGTTTTCGTTTGACCGTGGCAGCTCGAAACGCATCGAAATTGTTTTAATATTAATTTGGCGAGTTAAAATAGTCATTTTTCAAACAGTCTCGGATTTTGAGGAAACCAGTTTCATCGGATCCGTAATGTGATATTATTGTAAGATTTCAAATTTCGTGTCAATCGGATTTACCGTTTGTCCGGAGCAAGCCAAAACGCATAGAAATTTAGTTAATCGGTTTAATTTAAAATCGATCGTTTATTTCCATAACTCTCACATACGATCGCATTAGCCTCTGAAACCTATTCCATTGAGTCCGGAACGCGGGGTAAACCCAAGAAACACCAGCCGGCACGCTTCGTTTGTAGTTCGGAAAATTTTCGGTGAATAATGTTTTGCAATTTTCTATATAAGGATGTTTATATTCTCATTTGCAAACCAAAAGGCAAAACCCTAGGGTTTCAATGCCCAGCCGCCTGCAACAAATTGAATGACCAGAAAACACCGTTCTTTCCCCTTCGATTCCTCTCAACCGCTTCGTTTTCACACTCCGGCTTCTACACGAAAGTTGGAGAGCTCATCGAGCACTACGAGTTCAACGGTGGAGATCAAGTTTGGGCGAACGATTCAACGGCAATTTGAGTGCAAAGGTCCGTCTGTTCGCACGCATCTCGAGGTTGGAGGGGGGGCCGAGCTCCACCTGCTCCTGGCCGAAGGTAGAGGGGAGTGAGGCCTTCGATTTGGCACTTTCCGATCGTCGTCAGGAGGCTTGGTTTGGTCGCGACCTGGGGTTGTTCGAACGTGATGATGGGTTTTGGCGTGCATGTGTTTTACTGATGGGAAGAAGGTGATGAACGCGTGCGGCCTGATGTCTTTGGTATATAAAAAAAATGTTGAAAATTTAAGTATATTATTAATTGTTCAATGTTTAAAATACGATATCTTGTTGATACGAGGTCGGATTGTGACGCAACTTTTTGCGTTGGAATCGTATGGACGAGCACTATGCCATGGAGCTGGATTGGAGTCGTTTGGAGCTAGTTTGAATTTCGGGTAAAATTAAACGCTCGTTTAATTTTATTCGAAATAAAACGTTGGAACTACATTGAAATCAAGGTGAGTGTTTTATAACGCTCACAACGTACTGAATATCTTTATGCTAGTTAAATTTAATATTATGAAGTGATAAGAATTTTATTTTTCGTTGTTTGATAAAAATTTAATTGTCATATAGATTGTCATTTGAATGCACCGTTGAAAAATTTAATTTGACAGTTAAATTGAAATTAAAAATTGAATTGCGATTATATTACCTGACATTGATAACTATGAAATTGCCATGAATTGTATTGTCTATTGGATGATTTATTTCGATGGATGCTATTGGTTAATATTTAAATGTTTGGATGTTATTTACTTATATATATAACCTGTTATGCATACATATGACACTATGATTTGATTTAAGTGATATATATTTATCCCTGACATTTAATTGAAATAAATAATTACTTGGCCATAGGATAGAAAATTATATACGGACAACGGATTGGCTAAATTAATAATTTTTAAAATCGTTGATTTGAAATTTATTTAAATGTTTGGATTTAAAAGTTATAAATAGAAATTAATTTATAGAAATCGAATTTATCGAAAAATTGAGTTTGGAATGTTGAAATAAATTTTGGTTAAAGGAAATTGTTAAATAATTTAAGTTGAGACTTTGAGATTAAAAATCGGGATATGATTGAATTTCGAAAATGTATTTGTTTTAAAGATTGAACATTATTTCGAGCTTTGAGTATTACTAAGTAAAAGCGATATAAAAAGATATTTTGAAATTGAGCTTGAAATTGAATCATATTTGTAATTGGGTTTTAAATTTGAATATTGAAAGATAATTTTGTTAAGTATTATAAATTGATATTTTGAAAAATCAAGCTCCAATCGATATAAATTGAAATTGAATTAACTGAAGGTGAACGTAGAATTGAATTGATTTGAAGTCAAAATTGAGATTGTTTTGAATTGAAATCGAAATTGAATTGGTAGAATGGAAATTGAAATTGATTTGAATTGGGAAGTTATAATTGAAATGGTTTGGTTTTGAAGCCGTTTTATTTGTTTTCCAAATTACCGACTTATATAAACCATTTTTGAATACTTAAACTATTTTAATCTATTTTAAATCTACTTAACCCAATTTAAATTATTTCAAACTAATTTATCTACTTTAAATCCATTTTAAGACTTTAAGTATTTTCAACTACTCTAACTATTTAAACTACTTGAAACTATTTTCTAAAATTCTAAGCTGGTCAATAAGGTGAAATGTTTATATTTAAATCTTGATTTTAAATACGAATTGGGTTAAATGAAGTTGCAACCTAAATTGAAATTCGAAATGATTTGGAAATCGAAATGAGATATTGAGGCGAAAAATGTTCTTGAAACGGAACCTTACATTTTGAATATATATGATGATATTTGAAATAGATTTGATTTTTGAAGCGAATATGGTATTTTGATATCAAATTATGAATCGATTTGAAATGTAAAAGAACCATCGGTGTAATAATACGTAGTTATTAAAGAGACCGGGATCGGATATGGACATACTCTCTGTCGATACCGAAAACCACTTTAATAACTATTATACGTGGAGTGTTGATCCAGAATGAAGTGGATGGTTTGGTGAACGCGTTGACTGAAGAAAGAGAACGATATTGGATGACCACTGACATGACTAAAACAGGAGCCGCGCCGGGCCATTGAGGTTCGCCATCTCTAGCGGACACACTTCTTCGATACCATGTCTATTACATTTGTGATGTGATTTGGGTGCACCCCTTGATTTGGGAGTGTTGTTTCGCGGTGTTGGGGTAGCTGCTGGCTATGCTCAACATCAGTCTGGATCACGCAACTACTAGTATCCTAGTTGGTATCGCCTCATGTACCTTTTCATACTAATTATCCTATTCGCGACCACTACGTTATGTTTTGTGTTATACCTATGGGGTACCCTCTGATAACCACCAGTTTACGGTGGGGCTTACGGTGTTGTATAGACTATGGCATTATAAAAATGTGTTAAGGGGGATTATGGTAACGCCTTAACGCTATTTTGATACTTTATATTACTGGTAGGCATTATATACTTAGCGTACATTACTACATAGTAGATAGTTTAACGGATCCTTATGAGATGGAAAATCCCGTAACATCTCTTGAGTTATTGCACGCACGTTGACACTGGCTATGAGATGTCATACCCCGTAAACATCTCTGACGCCGTTACACTCATATTTATTTACGATTGATTTAACTTTCATAAGGATATTTTAGTCCTGACTCGAGTGTTTTGTCTTTTCATTATGCTCGGGTCAGTCCTGAGTTTTCAGATTTTGAAGATCTATTCTGGAGGATGAAGACGAAGATTTGGTATACTATTACTATTATTACCCTTGCATCATACTATCTGCTGCATTATTTTAATTGTTCTGTTGTATATATATAACTCTGATAAATGTTGTATAAATAATTATCAAAGTATAGTAAACAGCTTCATGAACTGTTTAATTGACTATTATATTTTATCGTTCCGCTGCGAGATTCTGTGTTGTTCTTTTCCTTTATTTCTCTTTCTTTTCTTTTCTTATTTACCCCAATAACCATCTGCCCTTTTGAATGGTTTTGAATCGGCATGTGTATTTGATCGTCGGTTTAAACTGTCCAAAAAGGCGGGTCATTACAGTTGGTATCAAAGCTTTGGTTTAGCGATAACCTTAGCTCTGTGGGGTCTGACTCTTTATAAATAGGGTAGTAATACCCTATGATGAGTCACTGAGTGTATATATATGAGAGAGCGTATTTGTTAGTGATATAAAATGTTTTATATTGTGTCGATTGATTTGTTGAGTGGCTTATGGATTCTGGTCAATACGAGTAATTAACGTCATTGATAGGGATCTCTAAACACTTAAACAGAACAATTTGACACAGTATTGTTTTGAGATTAGGTAAATGAAATAATTTTGCCCTAATTATATTTTGTATATAAAGAATTTATTTTCAAAAATTATTGTGATCTATCTAGCTTATTTGGTTGTTAGAAATGATATATTGGTTATTATCATTAATTGGATATAGTAATTTAAAAAATAAGGTGAATTACAAAATGAAAAATGATAAAACAACTTGTGGAATGTTTAAAGAAAGAAAATCCTATAAGAATATTTATAAAGGTGACTTGTGAATTAAAATAGATTTAAATTGGAAAATATTGAATTTAAGACCCGGAGATTTTGAAAAATGGTTCTCAAAGTTCTGAAGAAATATATTGTGATATTAGTGGGAAAATGTTTATGGAAATATTTTGAAAGGATTTTTAAAAGAAGGAATGAATTCGGTACTCCTCTCTTATGTCGCTGGAAAATAATTTCGGTGATGACTACGCAGCATCATCGACGTTCATTTTCGAGTCTCAAAGTGGGGGAGACTTCTAAGAAGCTTTGTTTTTCTTCGAAATTATTTTGGGTAAAGGGGTTTTGGTTTAAACTCTAAAGGTATGATTTGATATATTAAAGATATAAGTGTATATGTTTATTTCAAACGACTTGAAAAGAACCGGGCATTTAAATTTCTAAGTTATGTTAATTAGTAATTTTCAAATTATTGAAATAAAATATGAATAACCGGAATTTATAAAATAAGAGGATTAAGATATCTAAGCTTATTGTTTTGGGAAACTTTAAAGTTGAAAGGTAAAGAGGATTTAAATAAATTAAATTTGAACATTCTAATTAAGTAAAAATGAAATTCTATGAATTAGTATAATGCAAAAAAAATTTGCATTCTGATAACATATAACAAAACTTACCAAATATTAAAAGTTAAAATGATGTTTTGGATATGTAATGAGATATTGTATAGATAAACAGAACCAGAAAGTAATTGAAATATACAAATAAGAAAAACTCAAAAGGGAATTAAAATGTATATAAATGGAAATTTTGGTTGTGATAAAAATGTTATAAACTTAAATAGGGCATGAAATGATGAATGGATAAATGGAACAAGTAAGTGGACTTAAGAAAGAAGATAAATGAATCGTATTATATCTTTGTAAATTGGTTATAGAAAATAAATATAAATTGAAAAGGGATTGAAAAAAAATTAATTTGTAACCTTTAAGATAACTGTAAACTAAGAAAAGTCATTTATGAGAGGTTAGACTTTTATAGGATGATTAATAAACTAAAGTGCTGGTTAATAAAATGTTCCATAAATAAATTTGTTATTAACTAAAATTATGAAATTGAAGTAAATGTAAACAAAAGAGTTTGGTATGGCTAAGAATCAATTGGAAAATGAAATTGAGTTTAATTAAATTATATAGAATGTTTAAAATGAACTTGAGTAAGCAAATTCTATGATATGATGTTTAAGAAAAGATAATGTTAAAAAAATATGCTATGTAAAAAAATGAATATACTAACTGAATAATAGATTGTGAGTAATTAAGTGGGGAAAAAAATATAGAAGTCAATAAAATAATTTAGTATAGATAAATTGGATAGAAATCCATTGGAAGGTAATACGTGAGACTGTACGTATATTATTTTATTCGCATAACGATTTGATCCAAATTCGAGCGCAAAATTTCGAGATGATTTATATCGATCCAAGCTAGGATTTTTCACTCGATTTTCGACGGCGAACCCTGGATATGGATTTTTAATTTGATTCTGAAATTCTCTATCATAGCATATGGCTATGCAAGGAGAGTAACAGTTTCCAATCAAGGAACCAAATCTGAGTCCGCACTAGAGAGTCGTGTGAACGATACTAGTTTGGAAGTGAAATTGTGTGATCGAATAAGCGATTAGATTGATATTGCTCACGGATGATATATGTATGGCTTACGGACTTAAATAAAGTTAATATTGGAAATTTAAGATGCCAAATATAAAATGATTCTTTTAAAATTATATAACAGGATATATATATAAAAGAGATAAACCAAATTGAATGTAAAATTAATAATTTGGTTATGTTGGGTATGATTTGGTTGTTATATGATTGTTAGTTGATTGTATATAATTCATTAAGTGTTAATGAAATTGAAAGCTATAAATCATTGAAATCAAACTGGAAGTTAAATGAATTTAAATAGGATTTAATTTGATTCAAATTGGAAGTGGACTAATGTAAATATAAATTAGTGAATGTTAACTAACTAAATTGAGAGTGAATGTTAGTAAAAATCCAACATTAATGAATCAACTGTGATTAAAATTGAAACCCAAGTCAATAAATATTAATGAGAAGTGAATTTATATTGATTGGTTATGGATTTGTTGGATTAGTTGGATGATAGTTGATTGATGGTTGCATTTGTTTCTTTTGTTGCATTTGCTATGTTGGCATATGTAGTTGTTATGTTGCTATATGATGTATATTGATATTATTTGCATATATGCATGTTTCTCATGGTTTGTTGAGTGTTTAGTAGGTGCGGATTGCGCTTGCTTCGCATTTGGAGCTCGCTTTCGCGCTATATTAGCCGTATATGCTCGCTAATAATATATAAGGTACATATCTCGGATTACAAACCGTACTTTTTACACTTTTTCCCTGCGGGATGCCTCATCACTTGATGAGATGTATATTTGTGATATATATACTGTCATTTTTTTTCCGATCGAGCCGCGCAAAGGAGACTCTGCCGAAATTTTCCGTAAATCCGGGTGTTAGAAAATTTTTCAAGTTTTAAAAATTTTATAACTTGTTTTGATAACTAACTTTTAAAGTTAGAAAGCCGTTTGGAGTAACTTAGTGGAAGCGTGGTTATGACTTTATAAATGGGATTTCATTGTTTTATAAGTTGGTAACTTGGAATAAAATATATCTAATGTTGAATTCTATACTTAGTTCCTTTTCCCTTCTTTTCCCTTTTCGGGGACGAAAAGTTTTGAGTGGGGGAGAGTGTAACGACCCGTAAATTTTCGATAATTAAATAGCTAATTTAATAAGATTTCGTGATTTAGTGTTAGAAAAAAATTGTAAGTCGTTAGGAATAATAATAAATGTTGAATCCATTGGGTATAATAGAGTAATTGATTGATAAGTAAAATCTATTTAAATCAAATATTGAATATTGAACAGGTGAATTGTTTAAATTAAATATTTAAAACTTATTGAATAATTGGATAATGGGAATTGAATAACCGTATAACGGAAATGGTTGTTCTATAATTTTAATTCGTTTCAAAGGTTAAATTTTTAAGTTCGTTTTGAATATCTCAAAAGATAGTGATTCAAGAATAATAAAATTTGTTTAAATTTAATATTACAAATGTTTGAATAATTAAATTCCGAATTTGATATGATTAATTTGATATTGAAATTTAATATATGGAAATAGAATGAATAATTGAAATTTGATTTAATATGATTCAAATTTGTTTCCAAAGTGAATGTAAGTTATATTGGGATTATAATAGAGTTAATAAGATTTTAAAAATTGGAATTTATTGGATAATTGAATAACGGGTTTAATATGATTAAAAATGATTTGTAAGATTTTATTTTATCATATTAAAGTTAGAATGATGTTGTAGAACTTTTAAAATTGAATTAAGAGTTAATTTGTGAAAATTGAATATTTTAATACTTAAATCGACTAGTGAAATTAGTCAATTTTCGAACAGTCTCAGAATTGGACGAAACTAGTTCCATTGGATCCGTAATAGTTTGTTATTATTGGATTTCAATTTTCGTAGCAATCGGAGTTTTTGTTTGACCGTGGCAGCTCGAAACGCATCGAAATTATTTTAATATTATTTTGGCGAGTTAAAATAGTCATTTTTCAAACAGTCTCGGATTTCGTCGAAACCATTTTCATCGGATCCGTAATGTGATATTATTGTAAGATTTCAAATTTTGTGTCAATCGGATTTACCATTTGTCCGGGGCAAGCCAAAACGCATAGAAATTTAGTTATTCGGTTTAATTTAAAATCGATCGTTTATTTCCATAACTCCCACATACGATCGAATTAGCCTCCGAAACCTATTCCATTGTGTCCGGAATGCGGGGTAAACCCTAGAAACGCCAGCCGGCATGCTTCGTTTGGAGTTCGAAAAATTTTCGGTGAATAGTGTTTTGCAATTTTCTATATAAGGACGTTTATATTCTCATTTGCAAACCAAAAGGCAAAACCCTAGGGTTTCAATGCCCAGCCGCCTGCAACAAATTGAATGGCCAGAAAACACCGTGCTTTCCCCTTCGATTCCTCTCAATCGCTTCGTTTTCACACTCCGGCTTCTACACGAAAGTTGGAGAGCTCATCGAGCACTACGAGTTCAACGGTGGAGATCGAGTTTGGGCGAACGATTCAACGGCAATTTGAGTGCAAAGGTCCGGCTGTTCGCACGCATCTCGAGGTTGGAGGGGGGGCCGACCTCCACCTGCTCCTGGCCGAAGGTAGAGGGGAGTGAGGCCTTCGATTTGGCACTTTCCGATCGTCGTCAGGAGGCTTGGTTTGGTCGCGACCTGGTGTTGTTCGAACGTGATGATGGGTTTTGGCGTGCGTGTGTTTTACTGAGGGGAAGAAGGTGATGAACGCGTGTGGCCTGATGGTTGCAGTTGGAGATGTGCGGCCCTGATGTCTGTGGTATATAAAAAAAATGTTGAAAATTTAAGTATATTATTAATTGTTCAATGTTTAAAATACGATATCTTATTGATACGAGGTCGGATTGTGACGAAACTTTTTGCGTTGGAATCGTATGGACGAGCACTACGCCATGGAGCTGGATTGGAGTCGTTTGGAGCTAGTTTGAATTTCGGGTAAAATTAAACGCTCGTTTAATTTTATTCGAAATAAAACGCTGGAACTACATTGAAATCAAGGTGAGTGTTTTATAACGCTCACAACGTACTGAATATCTTTATGCTAGTTAAATTTGATATTATGAAGTGATACGAATTTTATTTGTCGTTGTTTGATAAAAACTTAAATTGTCATATAGATTGTCATTTGAATTCACCGTTGAAAAATTTAATTTGACAGTTAAATTGAAATTAAAAATTGAATTGCGATTATATTACCTGACATTGATAAGTATGAAATTTCCATGAATTGTATTGTCTATTGGATGATTTATTTCGATGGATGCTATTGGTTGATATTTAAATGTTTGGATGTTTATTTGCTTATATATATAACCTGTTATGCATACATATGACACTATGATTTGATTTAAGTGATATATATTCATCCCTGACATTTAATTGAAATAAATAATTACTTGGCCATAGGATAGAAAATTATATACGGATACCGGATTGGCTAAATTAATAATTTTTAAAATCGTTGATTTGAAATTTATTTAAATGTTTGGATTTAAAAGTTATAAATAGAAATTAATTTGTAGAAATCGAATTTATCGAAAAATTGAGTTTGGAATGTTGAAATAAATTTTGGTTAAAGGAAATTGTTAAATAATTTAAGTTGAGACCTTGAGATTAAAAATCGGGATATGATTGAATTTCGAAAATTTATTTGTTTTAAAGATTGAACATTATTTCGAACTTTGATTATTACTAAGTAAAAGCGATATAAAAAGATATTTTGAAATTGAGCTTGAAATTGAATCATATTTGTAATTGGGTTTTAAATTTGAATATTGAAAGATAATTTTGTTAAGTATTATAAATTGATATTTTGAAAAATCAAGCTCCGAATCGATATAAATTGAAGTTGAATTAATTGAAGGTGAATGCAGAATTGAATTGATTTGAAGTCAAAGTTGACATTGTTTTGAATTGAAATCAAAATTGAATTGGTAGAATGGAAATTGAAATTGATTTGAATTAGGAAGTTATAATTGAAATGGTTTGGTTTTGAAGCTGTTTTATTTGTTTTCCAAATTACTGAGTTATATAAACCATTTTTGAATACTTAAACTATTTTAATCTATTTTAAAGCTACTTAACCCAATTTAAATTATTTTAAACTAATTTATCTATTTTAAATCCATTTTAAGACTTTAAGTATTTTTAGTTACACTAATTATTTAAACTGCTTTTAAACTACTTAAAACTATTTTCTAAAATTCTAAGCTGGTCAATAAGGTGAAATGTTTATATTTAAATCTTGAATTTAAATATGAATTGGGTTAAATGAAGTTGCAACCTAAATTGAAATTCGAAATGATTTAGAAATCGAAATGAGATATTGAGGCGAAAAATGTTCTTGAAACGGAACCTTACATTTTGAATAGATATGATGATATTTGAAATGGATTTGATTTTTGAAGCGAATATGATATTTTGATATAAAATTATGAATCGATTTGAAATGTAAAAGAGCCATCGGTGTAATAATACGTAGTTATTAAGGAGACCGGAATCGGATATGGACATACTCTCTGTCGATACCGAAAACCACTTTAATAACTATTATACGTGGAGTGTTGATCCAGAATGAAGTGGATGGTTTGGTGAACGCGTTGACTGAAGAAAGAGAACGATATTGGATGACCCCTGACATGACTAAAACAGGAGCCGCGCCGGGCCATTGAGGTTCGTCATCTCTAGCGGACACACTTCTTCGATACCATATATATTACATTTGTGATGCGATTTGGGTGCACCCCTTGATTTGGGAGTGTTGTTTCGCGGTGTTGGGGTAGCTGCTGGCTATGCTCAACATCAGTCCGGATCATGCAACTACTAGTATCCTAGTTGGTATCGCCTCATGTACCTTGTCATACTGATTATCCTATTCGCGACTACTACGTTCTGTTTTGTGTTATACCTATTGGGTACCCTCTGATAACCACCAGTTTACGGTGGGGCTTACGGTGCTGTATAGACTATGACATTATAAAAATGTGTTAAGGGGGATTATGGTAACGCCTTAACGCTATTTTGATACTTTATATTACTGGTAGGCATTATCTACTTAGCGTACATTACTACATAGTAGATAGTTTAACGGATCCTTAAGAGATGGAAAATCCCGTAACATCTCTTGAGTTATTGCACGCACGTTGACACTGGATATGAGATGTCAAACCCCGTAAACATCTCTAACGCCGTTACACTCATATTTATTTATGATTGATTTAACTTTCATAAGGATATTTTAGTCCTGACTCGAGTGTTTTGTCTTTTCATTACGCTCGGGTCAGTCCTGAGTTTTCAGATTTTGAAGATCTATTCTGGAGGATGAAGACGAAGATTTGGTATACTATTACTATTATTACCCTTGCATCATGCTATCTGCTGCATTATTTTAATTGTTCTGTTGTATATATATAACTCTGATAAATGTTGTATAAATAATTACCAAAGTATAGTAAACAGCTTCATGAACTGTTTATTTGACTATTATATTTTATCGTTCCGCTGCGAGATTCTGTGTTGTTCTTTTCCTTTATTTCTCTTTCTTTTCTTTTCTTATTTACCCCAATAACCATCTGCCCTTTTGAATGGTTTTGAATCGGCATGTGTATTTGATCGTCGGTTTAAACTGTCCAAAAAGGCGGGTCATTACAGTTGGTATCAAAGCTTTGGTTTAGCGATAACCTTAGCTCTGTGGGGTCTGACTCTTTATAAATAGGGTAGTAATACCCTATGATGAGTCACTGAGTGTATATATATGAGAGAGCGTATTTGTTAGTGATATAAAATGTTTTATATTGTGTCGATTGATTTGTTGAGTGGCTTATGGATTCTGGTCAATACGAGTAATTAACGTCATTGATAGGGATCTCTAAACACTTAAACAGAACAATTTGACACAGTATTGTTTTGAGATTGGGTAAATGAAATAATTTTGCCCTAATTATATTTTGTATATAAAGAATTTATTTTCAAAAATTATTGTGATCTATCTAGCTTATTTGGTTGTTAGAAATGATATATTGGTTATTATCATTAATTGGATATAGTAATTTAAAAAATAAGGTGAATTATAAAATGAACAATGATAAAACAACTTGTGGAATGTTTAAAGAAAGAAAATCCTATAAGAATATTTATAAAGGTGACTTGTGAATTAAAACAGATTTAAATTGGAAAATATTGAATTTAAGACCCGGAGATTTTGAAAAATGGTTCTCAAAGTTCTGAAGAAATATATTGTGATATTAGTGGGAAAATGTTTATGGAAATATTTTGAAAGGATTTTTAAAAGAAGGAATGAATTCAGTACTCCTCTCTTATGTCGCTGGAAAATAATTTCGGTGATGACTACGCAGCATCATCGACGTTCATTTTCGAGTCTCAAAGTGGGGGAGACTTCTAAGAAGCTTTGTTTTTCTTCGAAATATTTTTGGGTAAAGGGGTTTTGGTTTAAACTCTAAAGGTATGATTTGATATATTAAAGATATAAGTGTATATGTTTATTTCAAGCGAATTGAATAGAACCGGGCATTTAAATTTCTAAGTTATGTTAATTAGTAATTTTCAAATTATTTAATTAAAATATGAATAACCAGAATTTATAAAATAAGAGGATTAAGATATCTAAGCTTATTGTTTTGGGAAACTTTAAAGTTGAAAGGTAAAGAGGATTTAAATAAATTAAATTTGAACATTCTAATTAAGTAAAAATGAAATTCTATGAATTTGTATAATGCAAAAAAAATTTGCATTCTGATAACATATAACAAAACTTACCAAATATTAAAAGTTAAAATGATGTTTTGGATATGTAATGAGATATTGTATAGATAAACAGAACCAGAAAGTAATTGAAATATACAAATAAGAAAAACTCAAAAGGGAATTAAAATGTATATAAATGGAAATTTTGGTTGTGATAAAAATGTTATAAACTTAAATAGGGCATGAAATGATGAATGGATAAATGGAACAAGTAAGTGGACTTAAGAAAGAAGATAAATGAATCGTATTATATCTTTGTAAATTGGTTATAGAAAATAAATATAAATTGAAAAGGGATTGAAAAAAAAAATTAATTTGTAACCTTTAAGATAACTGTAAACTAAGAAAAGTCATTTATGAGAGGTTAGACTTTTATAGGATGATTAATAAACTAAAGTGCTGGTTAATAAAATGTTCCATAAATAAATTTGTTATTAACTAAAATTATGAAATTGAAGTAAATGTAAACAAAAGAGTTTGGTATGGCTAAGAATAAATTGGAAAATGAAATTGAGTTTAATTAAATTATGTAGAATGTTTAAAATGAACTTGAGTAAGCAAATTCTATGATATGATGTTTAAGAAAAGATAATGTTAAAAAAATATGCTATGTAAAAAAATGAATATACTAACTGAATAATAGATTGTGAGTAATTAAGTGGGAAAAAAAATATAGAAGTCAATAAAATAATTTAGTATAGATAAATTGGATAGAAATCCATTGGAAGGTAATACGTGAGATTGTACGTATATTATTTTATTCGCATAACGATTTGATCCAAATTCGAGCGCAAAATTTCGAGATGATTTATATCGATCCAAGCTAGGATTTTTCACTCGATTTTCGACGGCGAACCCTGGATATGGATTTTTAATTTGATTCTGAAATTCTCTATCATAGCATATGGCTATGCAAGGAGAGTAACAGTTTCCAATCAAGGAACCAAATCTGAGTCCGCACTAGAGAGTCGTGTGAACGATACTAGTTTGAAAGTGAAATTGTGTGATCGAATAAGCGATTAGATTGATATTGCTCACGGATGATATATGTATGGCTTACGGACTTAAATAAAGTTAATATTGGAAATTTAAGATGCCAAATATAAAATGATTCTTTTAAAATTATATAACAGGATATATATATAAAAGAGATAAACCAAATTGAATGTAAAATTAATAATTTGGTTATGTTGGATATGATTTGGTTGTTATATGATTGTTAGTTGATTGTATATAATTCATTAAGTGTTAATGAAATTGAAAGCTATAAATCATTGAAATCAAACTGGAAGTTAAATGAATTTAAATAGAATTTAATTTGATTCAAATTGGAAGTGGACTAATGTAAATATAAATTAGTGAATGTTAACTAACTGAATTGAGAGTGAATGTTAGTAAAAATCCAACATTAATGAATCAACTGTGATTAAAATTGAAACTCAAGTCAATAAATATTAATGAGAAGTGAATTTATATTGATTGGTTATGGATTTGTTGGATTAGTTGGATGATAGTTGATTGATGGTTGCATTTGTTTCTTTTGTCGCATTTGCTATGTTGGCATATGTAGTTGTTATATTGCTATATGATGTATATTGATATTATTTGCATATATGCATGTTTCTCATGGTTTGTTGAGTGTTTAGTAGGTGCGGATTGCGCTTGCTTCGCATTTGGAGCTCGCTTTCGCGCTATATTAGCCGTATATGCTCGCTAATAATATATAAGGTACATATCACGGATTACATACCGTACTTTTACACTTTTTCCCCGCGGGTGCCTCATCACTTGATGAGATGTATATTTGTGATATATATACTGTCATTTTTTTTCCGATCGAGCCGCGCAAAGGAGACTCTGCCGAAATTTTCCGTAAATCCGGGTGTTAGAAAAATTTTCAAGTTTTAAAAATTTTATAACTTGTTTTGATAACTAACTTTTAAAGTTAGAAAGCCGTTTGGAGTAACTTAGTGGAAGCGTGGTTATGACTTTATAAATGGGATTTCATTGTTTTATAAGTTGGTAACTTGGAATAAAATATATCTAATGTTGAATTCTATACTTAGTTCCTTTTCCCTTCTTTTCCCTTTTCGGGGACGAAAAGTTTTGAGTGGGGGAGAGTGTAACGACCCGTAAATTTTCGATAATTAAAATAGCTAATTTAATAAGATTTCGTGATTTAGTGTTAGAAAAAAATTGTAAGTCGTTAGGAATAATAATAAATGTTGAATCCATTGGGTATAATAGAGTAATTGATTGATAAGTAAAATCTATTTAAATCAAATATTGAATATTGAACAAGTAAATTGTTTAAATTAAATATTTAAAACTTATTGAATAATTGAATAATGGGAATTGAATAACCGTATAACGGAAATGGTTGTTCTATAATTTTAATTCGTTTCAAAGGTTAAATTTTTAAGTTCGTTTTGAATATCTCAAAAGATAGTGATTCAAGAATAATAAAATTTGTTTAAATTTAATATTACAAATGTTTGAATAATTAAATTCCGAATTTGATATGATTAATTTGATATTGAAATTTAATATATGGAAATAGAATGAATAATTGAAATTTGATTTAATATGATTCAAATTTGTTTCCAAAGTGAATGTAAGTTATATTGGGATTATAATAGAGTTAATAAGATTTTAAAAATTGGAATTTACTGGATAATTGAATAACGGGTTTAATATGATTAAAAATGATTTGTAAGATTTTATTTTATCATATTAAAGTTAGAATGATGTTGTAGAACTTTTAAAATTGAATTAAGAGTTAATTTATGAAAATTGAATATTTTAATACTTAAATCGACTAGTGAAATTAGTCAATTTTCGAACAGTCTCAGAATTGTACGAAACTAGTTCCATTGGATCCGTAATAGTTTGTTATTATCGGATTTCAATTTTCGTAGCAATCGGAGTTTTTGTTTGACCGTGGCAGCTCGAAACGCATCGAAATTGTTTTAATATTAATTTGGCGAGTTAAAATAGTCATTTTTCAAACAGTCTCGGATTTCGACGAAACCATTTTCATCGGATCCGTAATGTGATATTATTGTAAGATTTCAAATTTTGTGTCAATCGGATTTACCGTTTGTCCGGGGCAAGCCAAAACGCATAGAAATTTAGTTAATCGGTTTAATTTAAAATCGATCGTTTATTTCCATAACTCCCGCATACGATCGAATTAGCCTCCGAAACCTATTCCATTGTGTCCGGAACGCGGGGTAAACCCTAGAAACGCCAGCCGGCATGCTTCGTTTGGAGTTCGGAAAATTTTCGGTGAATAGTGTTTTGCAATTTTCTATATAAGGACGTTTATATTCTCATTTGCAAACCAAAAGGCAAAACCCTAGGGTTTCAATGCCCAGCCGCCTGCAACAAATTGAATGGCCAGAAAACACCGTGCTTTCCCCTTCGATTCCTCTCAATCGCTTCGTTTTCACACTCCGGCTTCTACACGAAAGTTGGAGAGCTCATCGAGCACTACGAGTTCAACGGTGGAGATCGAGTTTGGGCGAACGATTCAACGGCAATTTGAGTGCAAAGGTCCGGCTGTTCGCATGCATCTCGAGGTTGGAGGGGGGGCCGACCTCCACCTGCTCCTAGCCGAAGGTAGAGGGGAGTGAGGCCTTCGATTTGGCACTTTCCGATCGTCGTCAGGAGGCTTGGTTTGGTCGCGAACTGGGGTTGTTCGAACGTGATGATGGGTTTTGGCGTGCGTGTGTTTTACTGAGGGGAAGAAGGTGATGAACGCGTGTGGCCTGATGGTTGCAGTTGGAGATGTGCGGCCCTGATGTCTGTGGTATATAAAAAAAAATGTTGAAAATTTAAGTATATTATTAATTGTTCAATGTTTAAAATACGATATCTTATTGATACGAGGTCGGATTGTGGCGAAACTTTTTGCGTTGGAATCGTATGGACGAGCACTACGCCATGGAGCTGGATTGGAGTCATTTGGAGCTAGTTTGAATTTCGGGTAAAATTAAATGCTCGTTTAATTTTATTCGAAATAAAACGATGGAACTACATTGAAATCAAGGTGAATGTTTTATAATGCTCACAACGTACTGAATATCTTTATGCTAGTTAAATTTGATATTATGAAGTGATACGAATTTTATTTGTCGTTATTTGATAAAAACTTAATTGTCATATAGATTGTCATTTGAGTTCACCGTTGAAAAATTTAATTTGACAGTTAAATTGAAATTAAAAATTGAATTGCGATTATATTACCTGACATTGATAACTATGAAATTTCCATGAATTGTATTGTCTATTGGATGATTTATTTCGATGGATGCTATTGGTTGATATTTAAATGTTTGGATGTTTATTTGCTTATATATATAACCTGTTATGCATACATATGACACTATGATTTGATTTAAGTGATATATATTCATCCCTGACATTTAATTGAAATAAATAATTACTTGGCCATAGGATAGAAAATTATATACGGATACCGGATTGGCTAAATTAATAATTTTTAAAATCGTTGATTTGAAATTTATTTAAATGTTTGGATTTAAAAGTTATAAATAGAAATTAATTTATAAAAATCGAATTTATCGAAAAATTGAGTTTGGAATGTTGAAATAAATTTTGGTTAAAGGAAATTGTTAAATAATTTAAGTTGAGACCTTGAGATTAAAAATCGGGATATGATTGAATTTCGAAAATTTATTTGTTTTAAAGATTGAACATTATTTCGAACTTTGAGTATTACTAAATAAAAGCGATATAAAAAGATATTTTGAAATTGAGCTTGAAACTGAATCATATTTGTAATTGGGTTTTAAATTTGAATATTGAAAGATAATTTTGTTAAGTATTATAAATTGATATTTTGAAAAATCAAGCTCCGAATCGATATAAATTGAAATTGAATTAATTGAAGGTGGATGTAGAATTGAATTGATTTGAAGTCAAAGTTGACAATGTTTTGAATTGAAATCAAAATTGAGTTGGTAGAATGGAAATTGAAATTGATTTGAATTAGGAAGTTATAATTGAAATGGTTTGGTTTTGAAGCTGTTTTATTTGTTTTCCAAATTACTGAGTTATATAAACCATTTTTGAATACTTAAACTATTTTAATCTATTTTAAATCTACTTAACCCAATTTAAATTATTTTAAACTAATTTATCTATTTTAAATCCATTTTAAGACTTTAAGTATTTTTAATTACACTAATTATTTAAACTGCTTTTAAACTACTTAAAACTATTTTCTAAAATTCTAAGTTGGTCAATAAGGTGAAATGTTTATATTTAAATCTTGAATTTAAATATGAATTGGGTTAAATGAAGTTGCAACCTAAATTGAAATTCGAAATGATTTAGAAATCGAAATGAGATATTGAGGCGAAAAATGTCCTTGAAACGGAACCTTACATTTTGAATAGATATGATGATATTTGAAATGGATTTGATTTTTGAAGCGAATATGATATTTTGATATCAAATTATGAATCGATTTGAAATGTAAAAGAGCCATCGGTGTAATAATACTAGTTATTAAGGAGACCGGGATCGGATATGGACATACTCTCTGTCGATACCGAAAACCACTTTAATAACTATTATACGTGGAGTGTTGATCCAGAATGAAGTGGATGGTTTGGTGAACGCGTTGACTGAAGAAAGAGAACGATATTGGATGACCCCTGACATGACTAAAACAGGAGCCGCGCCGGGCCATTGAGGTTCGCCATCTCTAGCGGACACACTTCTTCGATACCATATATATTACATTTGTGATGCGATTTGGGTGCACCCCTTGATTTGGGAGTGTTGTTTCGCGGTGTTGGGGTAGCTGCTGGCTATGCTCAACATCAGTCCGGATCACGCAACTACTAGTATCCTAGTTGGTATCGCCTCATGTACCTTGTCATACTGATTATCCTATTCGCGACTACTACGTTGTGTTTTGTGTTATACCTATTGGGTACCCTCTGATAACCACCAGTTTACGGTGGGGCTTACGGTGCTGTATAGACTATGACATTATAAAAATGTGTTAAGGGGGATTATGGTAACGCCTTAACGCTATTTTGATACTTTATATTACTGGTAGGCATTATCTACTTAGCGTACATTACTACATAGTAGATAGTTTAACGGATCCTTAAGAGATGGAAAATCCCATAACATCTCTTGAGTTATTGCACGCACGTTGACACTGGATATGAGATGTCAAACCCCGTAAACATCTCTAACGCCATTACACTCATATTTATTTATGATCGATTTAACTTTCATAAGGATATTTTAGTCCTGACTCGAGTGTTTTGTTTTTTCATTACACTCGGGTCAGACCTGAGTTTTCAGATTTTGAAGATCTATTCTGGTGGATGAAGACGAAGATTTGGTATACTATTACTATTATTACCCTTGCATCATGCTATCTGCTGCATTATTTTAATTGTTCTGTTGTATATGTATAACTCTGATAAATGTTGTATAAATAATTGTCAAAGTATAGGAAACAGCTTCATGAACTGTTTATTTGACTATTATATTTTATCGTTCCGCTGCGAGATTCTGTGTTGTTCTTTTCCTTTATTTCTCTTTCTTTTCTTTTCTTATTTACCCCAATAACCATCTGCCCTTTTGAATGGTTTTGAATCGGCATGTGTATTTGATCGTCGGTTTAAACTGTCCAAAAAGGCGGGTCGTTACACTCCATGTGTTCTTCCTCTTCTTGTTCTTCCTCGTCATTGCTGCCTTGAATGGGGTTATGAATGGCCAATGCAGAATCATCTTCGTTAACTATTGGAGTTGTTGGACTATCCAATAGATATTGTTGCAAATTATAAAGAATAATATTTTGTTTCTCTTGTTCTTTGGACATACGTAGTTGTACAACTTGTATTTAAGTCATTATCTCAAGAACATTCTTCATTTCTCCTTCCAATTTAATAACTTTGGCCATAGTAGTGTTTTGGAAATGGCCTTGGGTGGGAGAAGGAAAGGAAAATGATGAAATATCTAGAATGTTTGGGATTTGAGGAGGCCATGGTTTATTTTTTTTAGAAGTTTAAAACAAAGAGAATACAAAGAAATGAAGAAGAAAGTCAAAATTTTGTTATTATATAACCAATAATTTAAATTTTAGAGGAAAATTTAGAAAACAAAAATTACCATTATACGTCTAAATATCCTCTAGTATGTCGACTACATGTTATAATTTTGATTATATTTTTTCTTTATATTTTGTAATTTTTACTTCATTATTTTTATATTTTCGATAGAGAACAAATTACTAACTCTCTTCTTAAGTTAGTAAAAGATGTTTGATTCAATGGTTTTGTTAATATATTAGCCATTTTATTTTCAATGTTTATAAATTCAAGTGATGATATTTCTTTATTTACATTATTTCTTAGAAAATGATGTCTTATATCAATATGTTTAGTTCTAGCACGATGAGTCGGATTTTTAGATAGATTACTGCACTTATATTATCATAGTATATTGGTGGTTTTGTAAAATTTAAACCAAAATCTTTTAATATATGTTGCATATAGATAACGTATGAATAGGATAATGTTGCTGAAATATATTCTACTTCTATCGTAGACAGAGATACAGAGTTTTCTTCTTACTAAACCATAAAATCAAAAAGTGTCCTAAAAAGTGACATGTTCCACTTGTACTTTTTCGGTCTGATTTGCAACCAGCATAGTCAGCATCACTATATAAAATTAATCTAAAGGAGTCTTGTTTTTGGGTAAAAGCATCCTAGTCTAATGTGTTGATTACATATCTTAAAATTAATTTTATGGATTTTAAATGAATTTCTTTAGGTTGAGATTGATATCTTGCACAGAGACAAACACTATGCATTGTATCAAGTCCACTAGCAGTTATATAGAGTAGTGATCCAATCATTCATCTATATAATTTCTGATCTACATCTTTTGAATTATTTTCTTTATATAATTTTCCGTTAGTTGCCATGGAAGTTGGTTTTCCACTGGTATTGACATACCAAATTTCTTAACTAAATCTTTAGCATATTTTTCTTGACTAATAAAAATTTCATTACTTAGTTGTTTTATTTGTAATCGTAGAAAATAAATTAGTTCTCCCATATGACTCATTTCAAATTCTTTAGTCGTTATTTCCAAGGATTCCTTATTTAGCTTATCGTTGGTAGATCCAAAGATGATGTCATCTACATATAAATTGAATATCATTCTTATCTCTTTTAATAAAAAGTGTACTATCTACTTTGCCTATTTTAAAATTTGATTGTTATAGATAGGATTTAAGTCTGTCATACCAAGCTCTTGGAGCCTAAACATGATTAGGTAGTTTTGCATCTTCAGAAAGTGGTGGTTGTTCTACATATACATCTTCTTTAATAAAACCATTTAAAATGCACTTTTAACATCTATTTTATATAACTTTAAATTATTTAGATTAGTGAAAGCAAATAAAATTCGTAAAGCTTCTAATCTTGCCACGGGTGCAAAGGTTTCATCCAAATATATTCTTCCTTCTTCTTGACAAATTATGCAACTAATCGAGCCTTAATTCTCACAACTTCTCCTTGCTCATTCATTTTGTTTCTATATACCCATTTAGTTCATATTATGGATTTATCCTCAGATCTTGGGACTAATTTCCATACATCATTTCTTGTAAATGGATTTAATTCCTCTTGCATAGCAAGAATCCATAAATCATCAGTTAAAGCCTCCTTTGGATTTTTAGTTAGTTGAAATAAAAGCAACGTTACTCATTTTATTTAGCTGATTTCTAGTGTAACAATAGATTCAATATTTCCAGTATATTTTCTACAAGATGATCTTTCAAATATCTTATTCTTTTATTTGGATGTGTGTTTTCTGAATTATTATTATTATTGTTTCGATAATCTTATTATTGCTAATTTAGTCTGGGTTATCAATATTTTCTTCTTCGTCAATATTCGGATTATAAACTTCAAAATTTTCATCAATTGAGACATGTAATGTCTCTTCAAACTATTAGTTTTAGTATTGAAAACACTATAACCTTTACTTCTATTCGAATATCCATTAAAGGTTCCTACATCCGATTTAACATCAAATTTATCCAAATTATCTTCAGTATTAAAAATAAAACATTTACTAACAAAAACTCTAAAGTATGATACTTAGGCTTTTTATTATAGAATAATTCATATTGTGTTTTCCTAGTTAATGGTCTTATTAAAATTCTATTTAATATATAACATGCAGTACCAACTACTTCAGCCTAAAAAAATTTAGGTAAAAATATCATTTAGCATAGTTCTAATGCACTCTTGAATCGTCTTATTTTTAAGTTTTACCATTCTATTTTGTTGCGGTTCTCTTGATAATGAAAAATTATGAGTTGTGTAGAAATTTTCTAAGTTTTCATTTTCGTATTCTCCACTGAAATCACACCGAATATGTTCAATTTTACTAGTTGTTTGATTTTAAATTAGTTTAATAAAGATTTTAAACATTTCAAAAGCATCAATTTTAAGTTTTAAGAAAATCATCCGGGTGAACCTAGAATAATCATCTACGATTACAAATACATATCTACCGTGATTTATAGATTGTATCTGTGCAGGACTAAAAAGACCTAAGTGAAGAATTTCAAGTGGTTGAGAGGTAGAAATCATATCTTTTGATTTAAAAGAACTTTTTCTAAGTTTTCCTAATTGACATGCATTAGATAAATTACTAAATTTAAAATTCATTTTGGAAAGACTTCTAACTGGATCATTTTTAGTAATTTTAGATATTAGTTTGAAATTCAAATGACCAAATCTTTTATGTCAAATCCAAGGATCACTTGATTCAGCCGAAAGACATAAATTATCATTTGATATTTTATACTTAATATATATATGTTATGTTTCTTAATACCTTCAAAGACAATGTTCATATCATTATCTTCAATGTGACATTTATCTTTTACGAATTTAATTTTGAAACCCTTTTCGCACAATTGACTAATACTCAACAGATTATGCTTTAAATTCCTCTAACAAAACATTAGAAATAGTAGGAGTTTTAGAATTACCGTCATTTCCGATGCCAATAGCGTATCCTTTAGAGTCGTCTCTAAAATTTACTGATCCACCATCTTTGTAAACTATATCTTTCAAAATCTTTGGATTTCCATTCATGTGTCTTAAGCATCCTCTATCCAATATTCATTTGTCCTTTTTGATCTATAGAGTTTGATCATCAGGTGTTTATTCATCAAAAGCCATGTAACACATATGTTCTTGCAATTTAAACCTTTTCAAAAGATCTTGTGATTTTTTATAATCAATAGATGCAAATTTATTAAATAATATTACGGTGATTTTGCAAATTTTATTTTAAAAAATAGTGTTAGAAATATTATCAAAAATTGCCATTGAAACTTTTTCAAAAGTCGGATTATATATACATTGAAAACCAATGCTCTGATATGAAATGTGAGTCAGTGAAATAGAGATCTTAAAGCTAAATTAACACTAGAGGGGGGTGAATAGTGTTTACTTGACTATATGAATATTTGTCAAATTCTTTAAGATTCTACTTGGAATGATGTAATTAATAAACAAAAAAAAATCACAGAATCAAAGGCATCTAAAAGTAAATGTAGTAAAAGTAAAAAAGAAAAGAACACATCAGGAATTTATACTTGTTCAGAGTAACCCTACAACCAATCCTGCACAATTCCTCGTATGGATTTCTTTTCAACTAGTAAATGCAAATACAATCTCATTTTCAAGGCTATGAAACACACCTTTCAGAATCCCGACCTTCGGCTACAGTCACTTGATTTTCAGGCTACAAGCACACCCACTAGATTCATAGGCTACAATCAAACCCACAAGTATAGTAGTATGATTTGATAGACTTTTCAGACTCAAATCTTTGATCTTGATTGTAATTGGTCTTATAACTCTTGAATAGCACTTTAATTTTGGTTTGAGTAAGAGAGGTGAGAGAAATCAGAGAGTAGAAGGAGGAGAATCAAACTAGTGATGATTGAATTTAATTCTGGTTGAATTTAGGCAGAGTTTGGGTATATTTTGATTTAAAAAATGAGAGAGTGAAAAGAGGAGAGAAGAATAAGACGGTAGATAATAAAAATTTGTTCGGAAGTTTGGTTTATAAGGGAAACAACGGTTATGTCCATTCATGAAGAGATACGAAGAAAAGATACTTCCATTCAAATTTGAATTTTGGAAATTATGGCCTCTATGCTGACATTCATAGATAGAGTATGCCGACATACTCTTTACAAAATTTAAAAAGACTTTAAAAATATTATTTTGAAAATCCGCTGCTTTGTAAAATAATTTGACACTTTATAGAATCATTTAAATATAGTTTATACACATTTTAATCAAAATAAAACTTAATAAAACTTTGTAAAATAATTATGAAAGATTCAATAAGAGTATTCAATATAATGTAAATAATATGTGTAAAATCAATATAGTTATAAATTATAAGTAAATATTTCAAATCAAAATATAAATATCAAAAATAAACATAAGTAAGATATAAACTAAAATACAAAAAATACTTAAAAATACTTAAAAACTTAATATAATATCTTTATAGATATAAAAGGTTAATAAATTATTTTGAGAAATATTTTGAATAGATGTTTGAAAAGATTATTCTGAAAACAAGATATTTGAAAAATATTTAAAATTTATTTGAAATAGAGAGAGAGAGAGATAGAGCGAGAGAGAGATTAAGAAAGTGCAATCAGAGTTTTAACAAAAATTCTATGACTCTATAACTTATCTGGAACATCTTGAAATATTGAACTCTCCAATACTTATGAGTCTTTAATTATCTTCATCTTGAATCTACTCTTGATATCGTATAGTCTTCTTAATCAACACCTTCTAATATCCGCACTATATACTATATATATCTTGATAAAACATTGGTACCTATATAATGTCATATAGTTGTTATCATCAAAAACAATACCTAAGGTACTAACATCATCGACGTTCAATTTTTGGGTTTCTAAGTAAGGGATGCTACAAAGTTGTTTTAGTAAAACGGATTTTAATATAAATCCCAAAAGTACGATTCGATATACAAAGTTATATGTGTATAATAATTCAAAATGGTTTGAAATGAAAAACCAGTGTTTAGTTCTAAAGTTTTCTTGTTAAATTATTTCATGGACACGTGTAGCATATGCATTAGGAAAGTTTGCTATGTTCATCATGATATGATATATTGTTTGGTAGTCTTTATTTTTTAAAATGAAACGAAACTTTTTGGTGATTTTAGACTGATGGAAACTTTCAAATTATTATCAAACTTGTGGATAAGTATTTTATGGAAATATAAAAGTTGAGTTTATATAACACTTGAATTTGTAAAGGATGGCAACATAAAACAGGTTCAAATTGTTGATCATCCTTGTTGAGTAAGAATTTGATGTTTAGTATATACTTTTAGGATGTAACGGAGTGTTATACGAGTATGAAATTAAGTTGTAAAATGTTCATAAATTTGAAGTTAGGTTTTTATGAAATGGTTCATAAATGGTTTTAGTATTGAATGACTTACTATTTGGATAAATGAACATGATTAAAAAGGAATTGATATAGTTGAGAAACCAGTAGGGTAAATGTGCTAGTTATACGTAGATCATTTCATTTACATAACTGTTCTTGATCCAATACTCGAATACATGTTTTTGATGTAATTTACACCTGTCTAAACAAGGAATTTTCGCTTGATTTTTGATGGCGAACACTTGATGCGGGTTCATGATAAGATCCCAATGTTTTCTATCATAGCATATGGCTATGTAAGGAAGACAGAGGTTTCTAATCAAGTAACCAAATTGAAGTCCCCGCTAGATGGATTGGATGATGTATAATAGTTTGAAAGTTAAATTTGTACGGTTGAGTAAGTGATCAGGTTTGATATTGCGCATGGATGGTTGATGTATATCTTACCAGCTTTAGTAATGTGTTATGTTGACTTATGAAGTGTTCAAGAAATAATTCTTTGATTTGTTATGAGGTAGCATGATTAATCATCTAAGTAATTACCCAAGGGTGTTGAGCATAAGATATGCTTAGTAAATTGTTTATCATCCTTAGTCGATGGGAGAGTTTTGAACCTGAGAAAACCATAAGCTTTGCTTGCTAGCGATTGTGAATTCTATTTGAGTACTTGTTTGCTTGTTCCATTTTCAAGGTTAGAAAGTGCCGTGGAGTGAGGATGCTTGGGATGGTATCAAGAAGATGGGGGGCAGTTTGAAGGAGTATTATCCAGAGCTGCCTATAGACTAAAGGTGCCTTCTTATCTTAATACCACATATCTTTTGTCATGTACTCACCACTCAAGGTGGAGTCACTTAGTATGCATTTTGATTTGCAGTATAATTTATATATAGTTTCAATAGTACTCTATATATGTACCTTATTTCGTCTATCTTCTTTGATTATCATTCTTGTTTGAATTTTGAGAAAGAAATGTTCTATGTGGGGAAGAATATAGCAACCTAGAAATTCGAACACTTTGTCTTCGAATGTCAAAACATTTTGAAATATAGTGTGAAGTGTTATAATATGATTTTATAACCTTACTAAACATCATTTAATTAATAAATAATTATAAGAAACTTATTTTTGAAATTTTTTGCAAAAATATATTCATCGAAAAAAATTCGATAATGTGATTGAAAATCAGTTTATAGGTAAACAGCTTCTTGATCGATATAAGTTATTCGAACTCATTTGCATTTGTCTAATGATCAAATGAACTCATTACTAACTAATTAACACACGGTCCTCTTCATAAATCAATGGAAGGTTCTAGAATCTTGCAAATGGATAAGAGATATTATCATGAGAAGGGTATAGAGTATTTAACTAAAGGAAAAGTGATGTAAAGGAGAAGTGATGGGAGGTGAGCCTTCCATGGCATGATAGAAGGTGCAAACAAGGAAAAAGAGAACCATTCTCGAGCCTATATAAGGGGAGGCGTATCCTTGTATAATATTTAAAATTCACAAAGCTAAAAGCAAGCTTCTTTAATGTCTTCTTCTTCTTTAAAGTTCTAAAGAAGTTTTTTGCAATAAAAACTCCAAATCAACTCAAATTTGAAGTGAACCCTTATTACCATATTACAACACCTTCTACATAGTTTGTTTTGGAAAAAGTGAAGCACGTCTCACCCTCTTAATACGTCATGAGCAATTTGTTGAAAGGGAAGGCAAAAGGAAATGAAGCAAGGAGGGGGAAGGGAAGGAAAGGTGGTGGCAAAGTTGGGTTTGGATTTAGGTGCTTGTATCTTGGTTGTTTGTTGGATAAAAGGTGAGTTAACACACCTCTTTGAATGAAAATATGGCCCATATTTATTTGGATTTGATTATGTTTAAGTTGTTGAATTGTTAGTGACATTGTTGAAAACATTTGTTTTGATTCCTATTTTGAAAACAAAAGGCATATATGATCAATGTCTATGGACTTGGAATGGACTTGTATGACTTATTTAAAGACCTTGAAATTAAGCACATTGGCTATAGATGGACTTGGGTTTAGATTGTACTCGAATTTGAAAGTATACTTATAGGATAGTCGTTATGGATGCACTTTGGAATTGTCTTGTTTTCGGCGATTTCTACGGAATGTTGTAGAGAGGTCTTCAGGGTTGCTTGCCATATTTATAATGTTTTATATGTATGTTTGTTTCTATAAAAAGTTTGGATGGTAAAAAGTTAAGTGACATCCCGAAAAGTGGCCAAAACTCTACTTATGCAAAATTGCCCTGTTTAGACTTGATTTTAGAACTTTAAAGGTTTGAAAAGATGTTTAAATTTAAGTATTTGTTTCATTATTTTTGCAAGTGTTTTCTAACTATTATTAGAGTATTTTAAAAAATATCTTGAGGTATTTATGAAATTTTAAGAATTATTTGTGAATTTTTGAAGAAAAGGTTTTTAATGAAAAATTGTTTTTTCAAGTTTTTAATTAAATTATAAAGTTGCTATTTTCAAGTAATATTTTGAGAAATGTTTTTAAACCTATTATAAGTATATTAAAGTAATTTAAAATCAATTTTAACTATAAATTGGAAAATAGGTTGATTTTTTATCAAAGCACCAATATCTTATATGTAATAAAAAATCTTTGAAGAGTTTTACTAGAGATCTAGTTTATAAATAAATTACTACACTCATATATATCATTTAAGAAGGATCTTAAAAATATGAATATTTTTTTAAGAAAAGTGTTAGAATTGCATGATGGCCAAATGGTTAATAATTTAGTTACTTGTTTGAAACATAATTAACTATGCTTAACACCAAAAGCCGACGAAGTAGGCTAAGTTATTTGCGAGAGTTAAGGTTGATGTTCGAGTAGGGATATGACCAATAGAACTCTAACCTACTGGGCTTCCTACTTGATCGAGGAATAGTTAAGATGGGAACGTCAAAAATGTGTTAATCGTGTTAAGTTCTTACGTGTTTATGGAAATCATTAATATTATACTTAACACTAAAAGCCGATGAGGTAGACTTATCTATTTGTGAGATTTAAGAATGAAGTCTCTAGGAAAGGCTTTGATATACAACCAATGATCTAACTTACATGGCTTCACTCTTGGATGAGGAACAGTTAAGTTGGAATGTTGGAAACGAGTTAAATATATTAATATTGGTTTGTATAAGTAATTGATTTTAACTAGGTAATTGATTAGTCGATTATCAAACTTGACCTAATATTAACTTAGGAAGTATCTAAAAGTTTCACGATTTTATACCAATGAGAAACCCCGGAGAGGAGCACTGGTAAGAAACATCGCTAGCTTTTGCTTACTTCTGAAAAATCAGAATTTAGTTTACTGAAAATTCATCGAATCAGTTTTAAAGAGACCGGGATTGGTAGGTGTTTTACTTTTTGAATACCACTTCAAATCCAGTATACGAGTTTTGTATTTTGGAGGCGCTTTTCAAGTGAAATGTTATAGATTTGAACTTTCAATCCTAAGATTAAGTTTAAGGGAGTGGTTAGCATTTACATTTCAAATGATGTTGTGTTGTGAGACTGTCTATCTTAAGGAGTTTTCGAAGAGAGAGGACAACGTTAGCATTTGTTGAAGGACTTATGTAAGAATCTATGTAGAGATTCAAGATCTATTTGAGATGCTCGAATCCATGTAGAAATTCATGATCTGTTCAAGATGATGGATGTAACAACTCGCATATTTTACGATTGTATATTTAAATATTTTATTTAAATAAAGCATCATTAGTCAGATTAAAGCCCGAAATGCTACTTTCTCCAAACGGTCGAATTAGAACTCAAGACCACTTCCATTGATTTCAAAATGTTGTTTTCGACCTATTAAGTATAAACATCGATATGTTTGGAGTTAGCTTGAATTTTGACATTTTCACTTAGGGCTTTGGGTTTAGGTTTCAGCCCAATAACCTAACATAAGACCCTAGCTCCAACCCCATCTCCTCTTCATTCATTCTCATTTCCTAACACTTCAAGCTTTTGTAAAAATGGGGAAAGAGAAAAGGAAATAAAAATTCCTAAGTGCTAGCTTTGATTAGGAAACGCAAATTCAAGTCCAAAATCCAAGAGAAGCTTAGGTAAGCATCCTCTCCATCTTCTCCATCTCAATCCCTCTTCCATCTTCAGAAATTCCTAAACCCTAACTTAGGAAATATTTTCTTATGAGCTTAGGTTGAAGCTTCTTGAGTTGAGATTGAAGATTGGTTGATCTTGCCTTGTTTTAAAAGCTTCTCCTTCATTGTTTTTGAGTAAAAGGTGAGTTTTTGAACTCACATCTATGTTTATATCTTTGGTAGTTGTTAGGTAGTGATTCCTAACACCTATTCCTTGTCCATTGGCTTTGGATTGAATTGGTTTTATGAATATTCCAATTTTTGGTATTTTAAGGTCAAATCTTTAAAAATCCTAGCTTTGATGTTTGAACATGTTTTTGGTGATGCATCGAAGAGCCTATAGGGCTGGGTTGCCGATTGGCGTTGACCCCTAGTACCCATCGCTCGTCCGATCGCAATTTGTTGGATTTTTTCCCCACTTGGGGGCTAGGCTGAAATTACTAGAAATTCTAGTTTCGTCGACTGAACCAGGAAGTCAGTCGACTGAACCAAACCCAGGAAATTTTCTAGGCCAGTATCAGTCGACTGACCACTCTAGATCAGTCGACTAAGCCTGGAAATCGAAAGTTTCCAGGCATGATTTAGTCGACTGACCACCCTGGTTCAGTCGACTGAACTTGGAAATAGAAATTTTCCAGAATTGTGTCATTCGACTGACCACCCTGGTCCAGTCGACTGAATCTGCTGTATCAGCCCAATTTGCATATTTTGCTTGGGTTTCCAATTTTAATCGATTTGTGCTGATCCAATTTGTTGTTATCACCTTTGTTGACTTTGATAACTTTTTTTTTGGATTTTTAGGAATATCTGTAACAGCCCTGGTTTTAGCGATTACTTGTTAATATTAAATTATAACGGCAGTTATAGTTTAGTAGTGATAATTATTAATAAATGGATAATTTAAATTGTTTATTGGGAATGAACAATATTTTGAAAATAAAATGAGGAAATAAAGTTTAAAAAAAATGTTTAAAAGTGTAAATTATCATTTCATACGATAGAAAATATTCAATTTCATAAGTATATTAAATTACAATATTCGTTTGAATTAAAAGTTAAAAGAAAATGAATTTAAATATGTGATAGGTGTGAATTTTGATTAACTACAACTATGCCTTTTCTTTTATTTTCTAAGTATTTGGCCATTAGCCTGCTAATGGAAAGGAAGGAATGACTGAATTTTGGGTATACTCATTACTCATTCATCTTCTTGAACCAGCTCAAAGTGTAAAAAAATAAAAAGAAAAGTGGGAACTTCATTAAATCTTACCAATTTTCTCAAGGAATACTTTAAACTAAAATCTTTTCGCAAGATAAGAGTTGATCAGAGGTATAAACAACTCCAAATCTTAGCAATTTCACCACCTGTTCTTGTGTAGTGAACTCCTATCTAATTTTATTGTGTATTTTTGGCCTTGCATGCTTCTGTATAAACTCCTATAGGTAACGGAAGGCCTAATCCAAGCTAAAGTCTACATCTTTCGAGCAATAATCCAATTTTCTTTCTGTAAGCTTGCCAAGGTGAGTTAACCTCACAATATCTAGCTCTAATTCTGATTATTTAATTTTGATTTTGAAACGATGATTTTTGTGTCTATAGTTGCAAACTTAGGATTCATTCTCTGTTAAAACTGCTCACCATGAGATGAATTTGCTGCATTGATTTTGTTCATTTTCAATTAATTGGTTTCGTTCCATTGTGTTTTGTTTCGAATATCCCTATTCACTGCTGCCTTGAAGTGTAGTCACGTCCCTGTATGCAATTGTACACATTTAGTGGGATATAATTGCAAATCATCTTTATGTGAATTGTATCATTTCATTTGTTGCAGTAGTAGGTACGTGCTTTGAAAACATTGCTTACGCATGTATCTTGTACCCTACTACCTTGGTTTCGTCCTTTGTATTTCCTTTGGTTTTGAAATTGGTAAACATATAGCCTTATGAATTCTATGGTTATAGACAACTGCTGATATAGATGTATCTTATTAGTATTAGTATTATTACTACTATTATTATTCAAATTAGTTTATCTAATAAGTGTTGTAACAAAAATATTTACAAATCTAGAAGTTATTAGAGGCATGAACACCTACATTTCTAAGTATTAGTATAAGTTAATGGTGAACAAAAATGTGCTGTCACCTGCTATGCACAAACAGGGACGTATGAAAATAAAGTGTTCTTTATTTTTTTTGAATTAGAAAGCTTGCTATGAGACTATGCTTCATGATAAATAAATGCAAACTGTCAATGTTAATAGGACATGAAAAAAAAAATTGTATCATGTTGCCTTAAGAAATATAGTCATGCACTCTTATATAAATACAATTTTGCATGTAATTGCTACCTTGACTTGTTAACCCATGTGTCATATTTCCTTGAAGAATAGTCCACGTCTGTTACTAGATTTGTGAATATGTCTTGCCTTTGTCCATCTTTGCTAAATGCATTTACATCTCTACTTGTTACTAAATGCATGTACATAAAATTGTGAATTGAAATTTGCCTTGTTCATATTTTATTTGTCCTATTGCATGTACAGGTTTAGTAGCTTAGTTTGACTTGTACAAATATCTTTGTTTATTTATTGTCCTTTGCTTTGAAGTATGGCTGCCCTTTTCATTTCTTGCTTCAATTTTCGTTTTTATCCCATTGCCTGGGAAACAAAGTTTTATTTTATAACTTTGCTATAAAACTTAAACCTCACTTTGTGTACGCACACACAGATATATATATATATATATATATATATATATATATATATATATATAAGTTGCCTGTTGTATATTTTGCCTTGTCACATGTCCCCATGCTTTGCAATTAGCCTTGTCACACGTCCCCATGCATTAATTGCTTGAGTCCTTTGCTTTGCGTTGTTTGTTCTTTTATATGTCCTTATGGATGATTTTTCTTTTCTTTTATGTGTTGTCTTTAATTATTATTTTTCGTTCCTGATGTTTATAAACTCGGCTGCTACTTTTGTCCTTATGGATGCTTTGCCTTGCCTTGTTAAGTTCATGTATGCAACTTCTTTTGTTTCCTTGTTATATAAATTTGACTTTCACTTTTTAATGATGTGTTTTCTCTCGAAATCTTTTAGATAAATTTCTAAAATTTGTTTTATAACCCAATCTTCTCAAGTAAAATCTTTTATAATTAATTTTATTTATTTTAGTTACTTTTATTCTATTCGAACGTATGAAAAAGAGAATTAAATGATTTAGTAAAACACGTCGTATGGGACATGTACGTTTACTATTTCGGTTAATTGCAGACTTGTACGGTCGAAGCTATTTGAGAATATTGATTCTGAGATGTTTTGCCATTTTATGGCGTATTTTGAGTTTTATAATTTCTATTTATTTGAATTATCTAAGATGACCAATATTTGGCAAATATTTTGGTTTGAGATCTCTTATATAGGAGTATGGTCAATGAGATCCATCACGATGTTTTATTTACTTGCCAATGATATAAGGAAAGTCTTGAGTTTATGATTTCATATTTTGAGATATATGGTTTATGAGGAACCATCATGATGTTTTCACTTGTTGATGAGATGAGACAAGTTACGATGCCATTTAATACTTGTCGATGAGATGAGACAAGTATGGATAATACTTGTCGATGAGATGAGACAAGTATGGTGTCTCTTTATCACTCGCCAATGAGACTAGGCGAGATATAATTTTTTGAGATTCATGTTGTTTTTAGTGTGGCATCAACTAACGGGTAGTAAACCGCTAAGTGCGAATGTGTGGTATGGGACACACGTTAACACTTTTCGGGTTCCTATCCGTGAGTTTGTGACACATTCACGATGTTTACCTAACAGAACTGCTTTGAGAGGTATTAGCGACCTAGTCATGAGGATGAACTGCTTTGGGGGGTGTTAGCGTCCTTGTTAGGGCTGACAAAACGTCTTGTAGAGGTGTTAGCGACCTCGTCACGAGGATGAACTGCTTTGGGAGGTGTCAGCGACCTCGTCACGAGGATGAACTTCTTTGGAAGGTGTTAGCGACCTTGTCAGAGGCTTCGGCTGTTGGAATTAGGCACGTGCAACATTGCTTTAGCATTTGCAATTGGGGATCTGGCCAATCCGGGGTATTCTGAGTTTTGAGTCCATCATTTTTGGCGCATTAGTGTTGAGATTTTTCTGAGTTTTGAACTCGCATCGAATTCTTTATTTAGTTTGAGAATTTATGAGTTTGGATTCGTATCCAGTTCCCTGAGCTTTTGAGATTGAGTTATATATGTGAGATTTAGCTGTCTTGGCTTACTTTTGAGTTTGAAATCACTCAATATTATGGAGTTATCTTGCGTTTGTTTTCATGGCTTCTTTTGAGATTTAGATGAGTTTTCTTCTTTTTGGAATAAAGGTTCATCGAACCATTTGATTAATGCGTGAGCTTTATATGAGATGACTTGTGTACATTATGGAGTTATCGTCGATGATATGAGGCACTTGTGTTTTATTTAGAGTATTGAGTTTGAGTTACCTCTATCGAGATGTTTAGTCTCTTAAGTAGCATTCGTTACTTAAGTGTCGAGCTTATGAGTTATCTATTCATCCTTCTCTATCGAGAAGAAGTATCTTATGTCTATTCTGCTTCATATTATCGTTATTAACTGATTTGTTTAGCTAGACTGACCCGAGTATTTTTACTCGGGTCAGCCCGAGTTGTTTCAGGTATTCGCTTTTGGGCATAGCTTGAAGTTGAGGTTGCATATCGCTTATTTATCGCTTGACTAGTTATTTCTTCTGCATACTCTGATGTATTTATATTTGATTCGATATATATATAGTGTGGTCGTATACCACCTTTATTGTATTCATATTGTATTGTACCAAACATGTATCAGTGTATATGTGTGTGTATATATATATATATATATGATGTTGATTATTGTTCTATGATGTGCTTTACATTTAGTTATTGTATTTTGTTCTGAAAGATCCGTCAACCACCTATAGTTCTGGATTAAGCATTTACTGTTTATGTCGATCCATTGAGATAGAAAAGAAAAATTATATTGCATTTATCGACGTATTCAGTAGATGTTTAAGACAAAGTTATAGATGGTCGCCCTTAACCAGCCCTATTCTCCGCTTTAGTAGACGGAATTACTCGTTAATTCTCTTTACTAAGGTGGGTCTCGGGATGGGGCGTTACAATATCCATTTCGATGGATTTGGTATCGATTTCTTTGGATTTGATTCACATCTTCAAACAATCATTTTTGGTGATTTGTCACTTTAAAATGCAAAGCTTTCTATACTAGTAGTAAATATCAAAACTCTTTCATCAAAACGATTTCAACACTATTTTCAATATCAAGCTCGTTGATAAAACCGTTTTTCAACCTATTAGTATATACAAACCTTTACCTCATTCATACGAGAAATCTAATTAAACAGCTTAGCAAAATAAGTGGTATGAAACGCTTGCGTTTACTTTTTCGGTTAATTCTTAGACTCGTTCGATTGAAACTCTTTTGACAATCTTCGAGTGAAAATCTACAATTTGTTCGTAAATATTTAAGTCAAGCCGGTGGTTATGGGACACGAAGCTAAACTCATTTATTTATAGCTTAGTGTAATTGACACTTCTTGTTGATCCATGATGATCATTTTGTGATTTAGACTAGCGATGTGAGATGTCTCTTTGTCCATGTGGGGGACAATTCCTCGTTATGTTGAGCTTTGCCTCTCTTTGTCCACGTGGGGGACTATACCTCGATTTGGAGGAACTTCGGCTTGTTTGGAGGAGCTTCGGCTCGTTTGGAGGAGCTTCGACTCATAGTCCGCAATGGAGGACTATACCCTGTTTGGAGGAGTTTCGGCTCGTTTGGAGGAGCTTCGGCTCATTTGTGTTTTCTGGATTTCTAATTAACGGCTTCTGGAATTTGTGTTTCGCTAACTTTTGAGATTGGCATTAATATTCTTTATCAATGTCTGTGGTTTGGTGAACAAATTAAAGAATATGACATTCTTTTCTGTGTTTGGAGGAGCTTCGGCTCGTTTGGAGGAGTTTAGGGTAATAGTCCGCAATGGAGGACTATACCCTGTTTGGAGGAGTTTCGGCTCGTTTGGAGGAGCTTCGGCTCATTTGTGTTTTTTGGATTTCTAATTGACGGTTTCTGGAATTTGTGTTTCGCTAACTTTTGAGATTGGCATTAATATTCTTTATCAATGTCTGTGGTTTGGTGAATAAATTAAAGAATATGACTTTCTTTTCTGTGTTTGAGATTTCTTGAGACATTGTATGATTTTTTTTTGTTATTGTTAAATGTCTACTTGTCACAGTATGGCATTATTGTTATAATACGTTTTAGTCATATCTCGTATCCTATCTCAATTTATCTGATATTTATAGCTAGACTGATCCGTTTATTATTTTCTTGTTAAATAATACTCGGGTCAGACCGAGATGTTACAGGTGCTTCTGCTTGACTCCTTATCTGGGACCATCATCTGACTTTTGTCTAACTACTTAGTTTAGTAGTTTTGTCAATATACATTCGAGATAGAGACTCCATGATGTATACATATTCTTTTGTGTAGCACCTGTATCTATTCTTTTGTGATATTGTGGATCTTGTTTGACCAGTACTCTTATGTACACTTCTATGTGTTATATTCATATCTATTTCCGCCTCTGTGGATATCTGTGACTGATTTGTGTTATGCTTATTTCTATATTTATTTTCGAAGATCATATAGCCACTGTATAGTAGCTTTGAGTTTGTATCGGTATGTCGGATTTCCTCTTGAAATGAAATGCATGTTATACTATCTGACATATCGGTGCTCGCACAAAGCAATTACATGGATGGTCGCTCCTCAACAGCCTTATTCTTCGTGCTAGTTGACGGAATTACCTCGTAGTGTCCTTGGCTAGCGTGAGTATAAAGGTGGGGTGTCACAGCTTGGTATCAGAGTCAAACTTCGAAACAACGTAGAATAATCTAGCAAGGATCATTGTCCTATGTCCTTCTTAAGGGTCATGCCTTAGGATTTAATTTGAGTCTTCGTACCATTTTATCCTATTTTCTTTTATGATGCCTTGTTTTATCAATCAAGATTGTTTGTTATTCATTCTGAGAATAACATTTTTCCTCTTCTTTCTTTCTTTCTTAAAGAAGAAGAGATGGTTATTTCTGGCAGTCCTAGCGCTAGTCAATCCAGTAGTCCTTCTCTGGAGGGAATATTCATGTCTGCCCAGCAACTTTTGGTTCTTGTAAAGAATCAAAGGTTTATCTGTGCTTTGAGTAAGAAACCCACAAAGGTTTTACCTCTGAAACTAGAAGTTCCTTTCGATCAGCTTGTTGATATCGCTCTTCGACTTGAAGAGGCCGATAAGGGAAGTGATGGTGATGTTAGAGGTTTCAAAAAGAGCCTAAATAACAACAAGAAGAGGCATATTAAGTTTGAAAGTCCTAATCCTAACAAGAGAATGAAGCAAGTGACTTCAGTAGCATAGACTCCAATCCCTAATCGTGGAGAATGCTACAATTATGGCTCTAAGGACCACTATATAAAAAGGTGTCCAAGGCCTATTTCTTGCCGCTATTGCAAAGGTTTGGATCATCATATATCTTCTTGTCCAAAACTTCAAAGCAAGAGAGAGGGAGAGCTGAATGTTGTGCAAGCCCCTAGTAACACTTCCGTTGGTAAAGGTATTTCTCATTCAGTCCTTGATGATATTTGTTTTGTGATTATTCTATTTGATTTCTTGTTGATATGGATTCATCTCATTATTTTTATATCAAAAGTAATTGTTGATTCTTTTTCTTTAAATATTTTGGGCTTGATGACTTCACTGAGAATTGCGAATCCGGATGGTGGATCCGAAACGCTCAGTTTGCTTTGAAAAGATGTCGAGATTATTTTATGTGATTATTCTTTCTGGTTCGATTTGCATGTTATGCGTTACTTAGGCTTTGGAATTGATTTTTGTGAAAGGATTGGCTTAATCGTTATGAAGCCATATCATGTGTCCCGTGTGGACTATCCATCTTCGACATTCTCAATCTGTTAAGCAGATTTCTATTTTTCTTGATGATTTCGATTCCAATTTGGTGGCATCATTTTATTCTCTTGACCCACTTGTTGAGAAAGATGTTATTCTTTTCATTCAAGAAGTTTGTGAATTTTCTGGTGTTTTTGAGTTTGTCTTAGGATTATCGCCTAAGTGAATCTATTGAGTGGTGCTAAGGTCTTTTCAGTTCGACTTTGCCGCCAGTTATCATTAGCTATGAGTTACGGACGATAGTTTTCCCCTTACCGCTTTCCACACTCGATATGATTCTTATGAATGACTCGTGATGTCATTCGATCTGTCCAGTTTATTTCATCCATCTTATGAATCGAGCGTTCGACGAATATCTCGATGAGTCCGTCTTTGAATTTATTGATTATGGATGAAAACAGTAATTTAAAATTTTGCAAATCTTATTCATAAGATATTTATAAGTATAATTGGATTTTGGTTTTTTTTTTAAAAACGAGTAAAGAATATTTGAAATATTTTTGAGAGATATGTTTATCATATAAAAGATGATTTTGTGTTGTTTTGCCCATTGAGTGCTTTAAGAATTCTGGTCGATGCGCTTGATTAACGTTATCGATAGGAATTTCTTAAACGCTATGATGAGACAATCAGATAAGTAAATTGACTTGTAATAGGTAAATTTTTCTAGAAAGATGATTACATAAAGTTAATTGTAATTTTGAGAGTCTTAGATTTTCGGGAAAGAGGATAAAAGAACTCTTTTCCGATACTCCTATTCTTGTGGTTCCCAAAGGAAACCAAGACTTTATTGTTTATGCCGATGCCAGTTATATTGGTTTAGGTGTCGTTCTCTTACAGAAGAGAACGTTCTATCATTTATGCTTATATATATTTAAATGCCTATCGAGAATAGATATGCCACTCATGATCTAGTGGTCGCGGCTATTATTTTCGCTTTTAGAAATTTGGCATCATTATTTTCGGGAGAGAAATTGTTCTCTACACTGATCATAAATATTTGGAGTACTCATTTTCTCAAAAAGGAACTTAACTTGCATCAACAACGTTGGCTCGAGTTCTTTTCACCTTTTGATCTTGATATTCTTTATACTTTGGAAAGGGAAATCGTGTTGCCAATACTCTTAGTCGTAGACAACAAATGGTTGTTTCTTTGATGATGTCCGAATAGAATGATCTTTTTGACAGGTTCATCTGATGTGCCATTATTGTACTACGTCGTTGTTCCAAATTATTCGAGTTGCGGGTTCCTCGGGCATACCGTTATTGAACTACGTCGTTGTACTGGCACGATTTTCTGGTATTCATGACGTTTTCCACGTCTCTCAACTACAAAAATTCCTTAGGGATTCCGATTTTTATTCTTGAGGCCGGTGTTATTGAAGGAATTGAAGTTTCACCTAATTTGACTTATGAGCGAACACATTCGAACTTATTCTCTCATGCTCTTTAGGGTGAACTTCTTACATCAAATTTTCTTTTGTGTTGATATTCTTATATGGTTGTTACTTTTTATATTTTTCCTTAAGTATTGCGAGGACGCAATTTCTTTAAGGAGGGGAGTCTGTAACAACCCGCATATTTTACGAATGTATATTTAAATATTTTATTTAAATATAGCATCGTTGGTCGGATTAAAGCCCGAAATGCTACTTTTTGTAAATAGTCGAATTAGAACTCGAGACCACTTCCATTGAGTTTAAAATGTTCTTTGTGACCTTTTTAAGTATAAACATCGATATGTTTGGAGTTAGCTTGAATTTTGACATTTTCACTTAGGGCTTTGGGTTTGGGTTTCAGCACAATAACCTAGCATAAGACCCTAGCTCCACCACCTTCTCCTCTTCATTCATTCTCATTTCCTAACACTTCAAGCTTTTGTAAAAATGGGGGAAGAGAAAAGGAAATAGAAATTCCTAACCGTTAGCTTTGATTAGGAAACTCAAATTCAAGTCCAAAATCCAAGAGAAGCTTAGGTAAGCATACTCTCCATCTTCTCCATCTTAATCCCTCTTCCATTTTCATAAATTCCTAAACCCTAGCTTAGGAAATATTTTCTTATGATCTTAGATTGAAGCTTCTTGAGTTGAGATTGAAGAGTGGTTGATCTTGTCTTCTTTTAAAAGCTTCTCCTTAGTTGTTTCTGAGTAAAAGGTGAGTTTTTGAACTCACATATATGTTTATATCTTTGATAGTTGTTAGGTAGTGATTTCTAACATCTATTCCTTGTCCATTGGCTTTGGATTGAATTGATTTTATGAATATTTCAATTTTTGGCTTTTTGAGGTCAAATCTTTAAAAATCCTAGCTTTGATGTTTGAAGATGTTTTTGGTGATGCACCGAAAAGCCTGTAGGGCTGGTTTGCCGATTGGCGTAAACCCCTAGTGCCCATCGCTCGTTCGATCGCAATTTGTTGGATTTTTGCCCCACTTGGGGGCTTGGCTGAAATTACTGGAAATTCCAGTTCATTCGAATGAACCTAGAAGTCAGTCGACTGAACCGAACCTAGGAAATTTCATAGGCCAGTATCAGTCGACTAGCCACTCTGGGTCAGTATCAGTCGACTGACCACTCTGGATCAGTCGACTGAGCCTGAAAAACAAAAGTTTCCAGGCATGATTCAGTCGACTGACCACCCTGGTTCAATCGACTGAACCTGGAAACAGAAAGTTCCTGGAATTGTGTCAGTCGACTGACCACCCTGGTCCAGTCGATTGAATCTGCTGTCTCAGCCAAATTTGCCTATTTTGCTTAGGTTTTCAATTTTAGTCGATTCATGCTGATCCAATTTGTTGTTAGCACCTTTGTTTACTTTGATAACTTCTTTTTCGGGATTTTTGGGAATATCCATTTCGATGGATTTGGTATCGATTTCTTGGGATTTGATTCATGTCTTCGAATGTGAATTTTTGGCGTGATTGTTTTTACAATCATTTTTGGTGATTTGTCACTTTAAAATGCAAAGGTTTCTATACTAGTAGTAAATATCAAAACTCTTTCATCAAAACGATTTCAACACTATTTTCAATATCAAGCTCGTTTATAAAATCGTTTTCCAACCTATTAGTATGTACAAATCTTTACCTCATTCATATGAGAAATTTAATTAAACGGGTTAGCAAAACAAGTGGTATAAAACGCTTGCGTTTACTTTGTCGGTTAATTCTTAGACTCATTCGATTGAAACTCTTGTGACAATCTTCGAGTGGAAATATACAATTTGTTTGTAAATATTTAAGTTAAGCCAGTGGTTATGGGACATGAAGCTAAACTCATTTATTTACAGCTTAGTGTAATTGACACTTCTTGCTGATCGATGATGATCATTTTGTGATTTAGACTAGCGAAGTGCGATGTCTCTTTGTCCACGTAGGGGACAATACCCCGTTATGTTGAGCTTTGCCTCTCTTTGTCTACATGGAGGACTATACCTCGATTTGGAGGAGCTTCGGCTCGTTTGGAGGAGCTTCGGCTCATAGTCCGCAATAGGGGGACTATACCCTGTTTGGAGGAGCTTCGGCTCATTTGTGTTTTCTGAATTTCTAATTGATGGTTTCTGGAATTTGTGATTCGCTAACTTTTGAGATTGGCATTGATATGCTTTATCAATGTTTGTGGTTTGGTGAATAAATTAAAGAATATGACATTCTTTTCTGTGTTTGAGATTTCTTGAGATATTGTATGATTTTTTTGTTGTTGTTAAATGTATACTTGTCACAGTATGGCATTATCGTTACCATACGTTTTAGTCATATCTCTTATCATATCTCATTTTATCTTATATTTATAGCTGGACTGATCCGTTTATTATTTTATTATTAAATAATACTCGGGTCAGACCGAGATGTTACAGGTGCTTCTGCTTGACTCCTTATTTGGGATCATCATCTGACTTTTGTCTAACTACTTAGTTTAGTAGTTTTTGTCAATATACATTCGAGATATAGACTTCTTGATGTATACATATTCTTTCATGTAGCACTTGTATCTATTCTTTTGTGATATTATGGATATTGTTTGACCACTACTCTAATGTACACTTCTATATGTTATATTCGTATCTATTTCCGCCCTTGTGATATGGATATCTGTGGCTGATTTGTGTTATGCTTATTTCTATATATTTTTTCGAAGATCATATAGCCACTGTGTAGTAGCTTTGAATTTGTATCGGTATGTCAGATTTCCTCTTGAAATGAAATGCATGTTATACTATCTGACATATCGGTGCTTGCGCAAAGCAGTTACATGGGTGGTCGCTCCTTAACAGCGTTATTCTTCATGCTAGTTGACGTCATTACCTCGTAGTGTCCTTGGCTAGCGTGAGTATAGAGGTGGGGCGTCATAATGGAATCCATTTGACTATTCGTATTTTGTTTGAGTGATGAAGACTCGAGTGAGAGATGTCAAACGTAGCCTCGACTTTAGAAATGAATAAAATCAAAGATAGGATGCATTGCCAAAGAGAACGTAGCTTTTTGCAATCTCAAGGGTGCAGGCGACTTCCATTTAGTACACTTATGAACATGCATGCAGGAGCGGCACAAATGGAGTATTTCGTCAGAAGCTGGTTATGTATTTCCTATAGTACATTCCCTAAGATGTACGTTGCTCTGAAGGATATCTCTAATCCTTGTGTAGGAGTTCGAATTCGACTTGATCTGAGGAAATCTCCATGGAAAATCCATTATGCAAACATGCCTTAGTGGTATTGATTGTATACCTATTATTGTTGTTGCGTTCACATAGCAGCTATTTGATATGATTTATGTGCTACAATCTAGGCATATTCTATCATATCACTATATATTAAACTTAATGTTCAGGTCAGCCCGTGTATATTTCTAGATTTAACTTTGGACACTTTGGAGCTTATGGAGATGTGTTGGATAATAACCTATCGTATTATTCCTACTTCGCTGCATTACTGATTGTATACTTCAGCATTGGAAGGATAGGCAGTTATAACTGTCTCGGTTGATGGTTATACTTCAGTTTTGCAACTCTGAAATTTCAATATTCAGGGTAACCCTTTGTACTGTTCTTTTGATATTATATATTATCGTCCATCATGAGATTTTGATATTGTGCTCTATTTCTTATTCTATTCTATTATTTTTATTTTAGCCTAACTTTCTCTCTTTTTGGCATTTGGGTGTTTGGCATACGAATACCGTGGACGTATTTAGTGTCGACATCCGAGGGTTAAAAAGTCAAGTCGTTGCTTATATAATTTATGTTACTAAAAAAACTAATCTCAATAATTACACATTTCTTATTATCATATCATGATTATATGATATACAAATATTCCACTAAAGATTATAAGGATGCTCATTTTAAATGAACCAAAATTTAAATTCATCAATTTACTAATTTTAGGTATAAGTTAAAATTAAAATATAACAATCTTTCTAAAATCCTAATAAATGTTACATATGATTTAATCTTAAGTCATTATTTATTGTAACATATGTTAGAGAACTGGTCAATAATTAAAGTAAAGGATTTACTTTGAAATTTGCACATTCCAACCTATCTTTCTCTCGGTGCATATGATCCAGCAATATCACATATAGTAGATAATATTGAATCGTCGACGATTGATGGACTTTGAATGAGAGAATATTCACAGCTATCACTTCTCAAATCGCCAATGATCATTGGACCCTAACCTTGCCTTGCATTGCCTTGAGCTTCATCTTTTACTTATTTACTTCACTTTTCTCAATTTAATAGAAAAATTATTTTACAATGCACGATCCCATAAAAGATATGATTGTGAGAAATGCGGATTACGAATCTTAAGGCTGGAATAACACTAGTGGGGTGAATAGTTTTTTATGGATTTTATAAATCTTTTTGAAACTTATGTAATTTAATCACCAATAAATGCAATTCACGGACACAGATATAACCACAGAATCAGACACGGATGCAAATGCTAAATAAAAGCAGTAAAGAAAAGAACACACTAAGATTTTATACTAGTTCGGAGTTACCCTACATCCAGTCCCGTACAATCGTACGGATTTCTTATAAAAATAATCTCCTAGATTACACCCTCGGTTTCAAGGCCATGAGGTACACCCTCCTGTATTCGAGTCTAGAGAAAACTCTCTTGATTAACCAGGCTACAAAATCACCTAATTGATTTTCGAGGCTACAATCACACCCAATTGATTTCAAGGCTCAACCGCACCATTTACTTAACAGTTTGATTTACAAAAGATTATATAACTTTAAATAGCACTGAGATCTTATGGAGAGAGTGGGAGAGAATCAACAAGAGATAATCAAGTTTGATTCACTTCGTATTTCGACAAAGTATAGTTTAGAATTCTTTAGAATAAATGTGGAAGATGAAGAGGAGAGAAAATAAATGAAATCTGGTAAAAAAAAAATCAATTAGAACTTACTAGTATTTATAGTAGAGCAACAGCCATATCTATTCGTGAAAGGATGCGACGAATAGACACTTCTTTTGAAAATTGAAATTTGAAAACAACGGACACCATGTTGACATGGGGGGTTGAGGGATGTCGACATGCTTAAGGAAAAATTGATGTTTTGATTTTCTTATTAAAATTGATTTCTATAATCTGTCAAAACAATTTTTAAACTTTGTAAATATATTTGAATATAGTTTAAACATATATAAGAGTTCAGAAAGTAATTTTTAATATATATAATCTTTATCTATAAAGTGATTTAAAATCTAAGTATATAAATATTTTAAAGTTAAATATTTAAAACAAGAGATGGTTTAAAAACAAGGACAATTTTGAAATCAGAACATTAAAAATGATAAAAATAGTTTTAAGGCTAAAATATTTAAAACCAAGAGAGATGTCTTTTTGGAAAGAAAGTTTTGAAAACATTTTTTATAAACAAGAGGGATAATTTTGAAAATCATTTTTTAAAATTAGTGGATATCAAAATAAGACCACTACATGTTCCACTAGATATTGCCGTGGGTTCCATCCTACTAGGGTTTCATCTCTTTAACAGGCTCGAAGTGGATTCCATTCCACGAATAAATTTCGAATAAAGATGTAAGTGCTTTCAAGAAGTTTTAACATAATTCTAGACTCAATACTTATCTTGTACTATTGAAGTCTTGAACTCTTGATATCTTGATACTCATGAGTCTTCAATCTTGATATCTTCAGTCTTAAATCTATGTACTATACAGTCTTCATCCTTGCTACCTGCATGTTTATATTATGCATATATGTATATATATATATATATATATATAAATCATAACGTTATTGTTTATATTTTATAACAAGTCCTAAGGTTATTGTCATCAAAACCATCATCTCAAGTATTAACAATGATCGCAAGATTTTAGACCCATATGTTAAAGATATGTGCCTTTAGATCCCCTTTCTCCTACTGAATTCAACCTAATCATTTCTCATTCACAAAATACTGGTTTCCAACCAACATTCTTAGCACAAACCAACCATCATATTCATTTCATGAGGATCCAAAATCCAATTTTCTCCTACTAATAATTACACACACATGCATACATACATACATGTGTGTGTATGTGTTTATGCTTGTGTATGCATGTGTATATGTATGTACGTACTTAATTATGTAGTACATCATTTCTCTCTTGTTTATATTTCAAGTTGCTACACCGTATAAGGCCATCTAAACTCGATTTTTAAATAAGTTGTCAGAGAAAACACAGAGAACTCTCATCTTGATTCTTGATTTTTGCTCTCATTCCAAGAATTTTACATATTATAAATCCATTATTCCATAAAATTTAAAGATAATGAGCTTTAACTTACAAAACAACTCTTTGAGCTCTCTTTAACCTACTTCTTAATTCATAGAGGTATGTAAGAAAATGTGATTTAAACCTTGTACAAAAAGGTTTATGTGATTTAGAAATGATAGAATTAATATAGAGACGGATGTGATTGCGTCCATGTAAGGTTAAACGGTAAGAAAGAAGTGATTGGGTCTTTAAAGGGATCGACGTTAGCAGTAGTGATTGATCTCGAGATTACTACTGGTCGAAAGTGTTTGAGTCTTAGTCAAAGGTTGTCATGATTTGAAGTTGTTGTGCCCGTAGGAGTGATTTATATTTCAATTGTAACGACACTTGCATAATGTTCTAAATGGAAGAAAATAATGACTTTATGTAACGATCCACCTTTTCGACCTTTAGAAGTTAACATTAACACATCTATGGTATTCACGCGCCGACAGTCAAGTGTTGGAAAGACTGATTGTTTTGGAAAAGAAAGAAAAAAGATAGAACAAAATCTCACTTAATGATGAGTAATATATAATATACAACAGATCTTTACAAAGAAATTTTTTAATACACATACATCAATCAGAGTTCACTAAACAAATCATCAGTCTAGGTAGCTATAACAACCTATCATTACAAAAGCTATTAAATAAAACAACTAATGCGGTGGAAATAAAATATACATGAATAGGAATTGGAGGCATCCATCTCGCCTCCTAAAGCTCCAAGTATCCGAACAGAATATATAAATATGCTCGGTCGATCGAGCATTATAATAAAATAACATCCAGATCAATCTGCTAAACCAGTATGAGAAAACTCAATCAAACATATTGGTTTCATTTTTTATAAAATCCTTTCAAAATAAAAGGTATCTTGTAAGACCATGTCACACACAAACAAAGATGGTTTTTTATCTTAGGATGACCAAACCATATATATTAGAAGATCTAGTTATATTATAATAATGTCTAAGGGTGAAAATATCAACAATCAAGTAGCTGTGATGCTCGTGGGTGTACATCACAACAATAATAGGTATATAATCAAAAAGAGCTAAGGCGTGTTCGCTAATTGTGTAGGATTCCACGGAGGGGCCCTCGGTACTTCAAGAACGTTCCTCTTACACAAGGATTGGAGTTATCCATCTAAAGGAACAATTCACCTCTAGTGATGTACAATAGGAAATACATAGATGGTCACGCAGGCCAAATATAACAACTATAAGTAACTCTAGGAAGAAGACGATTGCACCCTTATGGGTTAGCGAAACCCCTTGCTATGCACCATATCTCTGGTTTTAGTCATTACCACTGATGAGGTTAAGTCCGACATTTCAGCACACGAGTCTCTACTCAAACAGATCTCGGAACTACCATGGATTCTCGCACCTCAATAAGTCTCAGAATCATACATGGATTCTCACATCTCAATAAAGATCTCGAAATCACACATGGATTCCCATACCCTAATGGGTCCTGAAATCACATATGGATACACACATCTCAACATAGATTTCGGAATAACACATGGATTCCCAAACCCCAATGGCTCTTAGAATCACACATGGATTCCAACATCTCGAACAAAAACTCGAATCTCCTCCAAGCATAGAACTTGTATATTCTTTTGGAGTGGTTATGGTTTTGAGTCATCTATATAAGTACACTCCCCCACTTACTGGGTCTTCCAAAACCAATTGATCGATTTCTAAAATACTCATTACCGGTTTTTTAGAAATAATCAGACAACTCATGAGAGCAGAGATCGGCTCCTAAACATTTAAGCGCACAGATTTTCTTTTCTTTTGTCTTGGAAGAATAAAAAGAGTTTATATGTATAGTATAGCACCACCGATGGTAACTATACCACATAATCCCCGTGTTTCCCTTAGATATTTCTAGAGATTGTGAGAAAAGCGGAATACGGATCTTAAGGCTAGGATTAACACTAGAGGGGGATTGAATAGCGTTTAAAGGAATTACTAAATATTTTTGAGTTTTTGTTAATTTGAATACAAATGTATGTAATATTTAGACATAGATATGATCATAGAAACAAACAAAGAAGCAGAAATAAAGTAAAAGCAATAAAGGAAAGAACACAACGGATTTAATACTGGTTCGGAGCTACCCTACATCCAGTCCCGCACACAGGTACAGATTTCCTTTCAAAAGCAATTATACAATTACACCCTCGATTTCAAGGCCACGAGGTACACCACTCCAGATTCACAATCCTCTGGGTAGAGATACTTGATTTCAGGGGCAATAAGTTCACCCAATTGATTTCCAAGGCTGCAATCGCACCTTTTCTCACTTGATTGTTTTCCAAGGCTACAATCACACATTTTCTCGCTTGATTGATTTCCAAGGCTACAATCACACCTTTTCTCTCTAAATTGATTACAAAGAAGTCTATACCTCTGAATAGCACTGAGATCTTGTTGAGATAGGGATAGAGAATCAAACCAGAAATGATCTAATTAGATTCAATGTTGATTTCGACAGAGTAATGATAAGAATATATATAAAGAAATGTGGAAGAAGAAGAGGAGTGAAATCTGAAAAAATATAGTTTTAAATTCATTCAAAACCACCCCTATTTAGAGTAGAACAATAGCTATGTCCATTCGTGAAAGGATATGACGAATAGACACTTCCTTTGAAATTCAAATTTTTGAAATAAACTGCTACCATGTCGACATGGGGTTCTTGAGGATGTCGACATGCCTAAGGAAATTTTGGTAATTTGTTTTTCTTTGAAAATAACTTCTATCTTGTATTAACACTATTTTAAACTTTATAAATATACTTAACTATAGTTGAAATACATAAATAAATATAGAGAATAATATTTTGGTATATATAAAATTTTACTATACTTTTATATTTAAACCTAACTATAAATATTAAAAGTTAAATATATTTTTATTGAAAGACAGTTTAAAAACCAAGGATAATTTGATTTTGAAAATAAATATTATTTTGAGGCGAAAAATATTTAAAACCAGGATAGATATTTTTTTATTCTTTTAAAGGAAGATTTTGAAAATATTTTGAAAACAAGATGTAATTTTGTAAAACATTTTGAATAAAAGTTAGTGGATACAAAACAATGTTCCACTAGATTTTTCGTACGTTCCATCCTACTTAAGGTTCCATCCCTTTAACAGGCTCGAAGTGGATTCCATTCCACGAATAAATTGGATTTTAAGATGCCAGTGCTTTTCTAGGAGTTTTAACAAAATTCCTAATTAAATTACTTATTATTGAAATCTTGAACTCTTGATCATCTTGATACTCATGAGTCTTCAATCTTGATATCTTGAATCTCTATATTGTACAGTCTTCATTCTTGGTACCTGCATGGTTAAATCCTGCATATACATATCTATCTAAACTATAACGTTGGTATTTATATTTTATAATCTTATTCTAAGGTTGTTGTCATCAAGACCATCATCTCAAGGACTAACAATCTCCCCCGTTTTGATGATGACAACCTTTGTTTATAAAATATTACTTCTATCCTAATAACTCCTCCTGAAACTAATAACTCCCCCTTAATCTATGCCTAACTATCCTATTTTATACTTCTCCCCCTTTGTCATCAACAAAAACTAACTCGAAACTATATAACTCCCCTTCATTCTTGTACTAAAGTACCTGCATTAATAAACCGTACAATGGAGTATATAATAGATAGATTAAGAGATAATTATAGATAGATTAAGAGATAATTATACTGATAGACATGATAACTAATCAGCGATCATATAAATATCAATGTGTTTTTATACATGTTTTTCACACTAAATATCAATCCACACAAAACCAAAACAAAGAAAATCAAATCAAATCAATCTAAGCAATCAATCAAACAAAGCAATCAAATAAAATCAAACATTACGAGGAACTTCCATCCATCCTTCTTCTCCAAATATAGGATCTGCTTTAATGGCATCCTAATTTTCATTATCATTGGTGAGAGAGACAGGAGGATGTGCTTCATTATCATCTTTGTGCAGGGAGGAAATTATCCATCGTATCGCATCAAAATGCTTTTCTTGCTCCTTGATCATCTGCATTTAACTCAACTCTAAGTGTCGCTGGTTACGAAGAATGAAAGAAAGAATATTCTTGAAATAATTAAGGGTTTCTTCAAGATTCTCGGTCAAATTATGAATTGGATTGGCCATATTTGAGTTTGTGAGAAGAATTAGAGATAGAATAGATAAGAGATAATTCCGAGTGATGAATTCTGGAAGAAATAGGTATTTATAGATGTATAAATTCATTTGAAATGAATAGACATAAGGTAGTTATTCAAATTTCAAATTTAAAATGAAATGTCATCTCTGACTAGTACATATTGACATGGTCAAGGTGGAGATGTCGACATGGTTCAGTGAATTTTGATGATTTATTTTGATTTTGTGAATAATTGTGTGTGTGTGTGTGTATTTACATAATATAATAACATTTATTCTGGAGATAAGATAAGCTAGATAACAGAAAAAGAAATCCAATTTCATTGCATAATAGAACGATACAATGATTAATCATAAAGAACTACATGAATATTCAAATCAAAACAAACTAAAACTAATACAACACAACATAGAAAGGTAGAACTAGTTAGAGGATGAAGAAGATGAAGATAATCCAAGCTTCTTGCTGACTTTGGAGAAAAACTTGTTCATCTTCGATGACATTTTATCCAATTTCTTACTAACAGACCGTTTAAGAATCCGTTGATTCTCGACAATAGTCTTTAGATTTTTGAGTAAGGTTTTGTCGGTTGGATTAGGAGGTAGTCAATGCTTTCCAATGATTTTTCACCGTCTTCTTCCTCTTCTATTTCTATTTCATCCCCTTCGTCTTCTTCCTCTTCCTCCTCTTCCATCTCCTCATGAGCCCACCGCTCTTCCTTTTCGGCAAGAGTCTCATAAGGTTGAAAAACAAATGGAATTTTCATAAGAGAAATGTTTGAGTGATTAAAAACCTTTTTTTGAAACAAATTCTTCTCCTTTAAAATCTACTCCAAAATAGTTAAAAATCCGAGTGAGATAGATTCCATGATATAAAGTGTTTTCTCCCATTTCATGATTTTTGGGACGAAGTTCATCCAAAATAACTTGCGCCCAATTAATATAATAATTTTCAAAAATAGCAAAAAAGTGCTTTGCAAACTTTTTAGGCAGGATTGTTAAAATTCTCCGATCTTGGGGTCAAAGTATGTTGTAAAAGAAGATTAACAATTCTAGCTTTTGGTCGAAAATTTCGATTTTTGAATTCAAAATCATCATTTCCTTCGAAAATGTGATGAAATGTCTCACGATCATTTTCATCAATATTAAAACTAGAAAGATCCATTCCCGTGCTTTTGCAATTGAGAATGGTACCCAAAAGATCACAATTTAAAACGATTCTAGTGCCTTTGACACTACTCCAAATTTCATCATCGTTTCCATTATAAAATCCACGGTTTAAATTTTCATAGAAAATTTTAACAAGACTTGGATAACAAACAAAATCACTTTGAGAAGCATCAACAAGACTAAGAACTTGATTATTTGCAAAAAGAGAATCAATTTCATAAGAAGAAAAATCTTGAAATAAAGCAAACTTTCCGGGATGGACTTTTCCATAGTTAGCATAATTGATGTATGCTTTTATGGCCTCCGGATCATTGAAGAGTTGCTCTTTTATCTTTTTGGAAATTCTCATTATGGAGGGGTTGCTTGAAGAAGCCATTAAAGTAGAGAGTAGAGAGCTTGAAGTTTTGAGATAAGAGTTTGAATTTGAAAATGAGAGTGAAAAGTTATGATAAAAGATAGTGAATAAATAGATTCTCAAAAGATATATTCTCTGGTCAAAAGATGGCTTTTCAGAGAATTGAATGATGTGAAAAGATGGAGGGAAATTCAATATTTGAATTCAAATTTTGAATTTCAAATTTCTGTACCCATGTCGACATCATGTTGGGGATCATGTCGACATGTACCTTTGAATTTACATGATTATTTTTCTTAAATATTCTAATATACATACATATATATATATATATATATATATATATATATATATTATTTTTAATGTCTATAAATATCTAGAATATTACCAGAATTATAGTATATTCCATAAAATATTATGATACTATTAAAAATAAAAATAAAAATAAAAATAATAGAATAATAGTAAAAAATAAAAAATTCAAAATTCAAAAAACACACCAATTCAAAATTAATCAATGAAGCATCCAATTCTAAGCATGCAATTTCAACCAATTGTATTGTAAATGTGTACCATTTCTGAGCCCGTTTCTCTGAATTCGTCGGAGTCGTGAACTGCCGTGAAACACATATTTGAATTATCTGTCTTCTAATTATCATCTCTTGAGGATGAATCTGAGTCATCTAGAGTAGCAGTAAATGAACATTTTCGTTTCTTTACGGAATCATTATTTATGGGAAGATTTTGCCTATCTGGATACGGACAGTCTCTTTTGATATGGCCTAATTCGTCATAGTTGAAACATTTGATATTATTTAGCACTACATTCTGATTTCTAGAGTTTTTATACTTGTTTCTCTTGAGATTGTTCAACTTTCTATATTTTAGGAATTTCCAAAAATTCTTGGTCATAAGGGCTATCTCTTCATCATTATCATTGCTTGAGTCTGATCCACCGGTCAATGTATTGAATGCCATTGATTTCTTTTTAGATGCTTTGCTTTCTCTTCTCTCAATCATTTGAACCTCAAACGATATTAGATTTTCAATTAATTCTTCTATCTTTAAGGTACCGATGTCATTTGCCTCTTCGATCGCAAGTATCTTTTGATTCCATTCTGGAGTAAGAGAATTTAAGATTTTTCTGACTTGATCTTCTTTCGAAAATTCCTTTCCCAAGAATATTAGAGAATGCACAATGTTCTGAAATCTACTATACATATCTGAAATAGACTCATTAGAATTCATTTTAAATAACTGAAACTGGTTTATGAGCATGGAAATTTTGGTCTGTTTAACTTTGCTTGTTCCTTCGTGAGTAACTTGCAAAGTTTTTCAGATTTCATGTGCAGACTTACAAACTGACACTCTATTAAATTCATTTCTATCAAGTGAACAAAACAAAATATTCATAGCTTTAGAGTTGTTTTGTGCAACAGTCTTTTGCTTAGCATTCCACTGTGCAAATTCAGTTATGGGTTCAGAATATTCAGTCTGTGTGACATTCCAAGTGTCTAGTCCTATAGATTGTGAATATATTTTCATCCTGCATGCTCAATATGCATAGCTACTGCCATTAAAAAGTGGTGGTCGGACAGTAGATTGACCTTCTACAAATGAATTAGTGACAGGGATAATAGAACTAGTGTTGGTAGTGTTAACAGTACCAGTGTTGGTAGCCATTTTCAAAAAATTTCAAAATTCAAGTTATGAAAACTTTGAAAACCTTGCTCTGATACCAAATGTGAGAAATGCGGAATACGGATCTTAAGGCTAAGATTAACACTAGAGGGGGGTGAATAGTGTTTAAAGGAATTACTAAATCTTTTTGAGTTTCTGTTAATTTGAACACAAATATATGCAATATTCAGACACAGATATGATCACAGAAACAAACACAGATGCAGAGATAAAGTAAAAGCAATAAAGGAAAGAACACACCGGATTTTATACTGGTTCAGAGTTACCCTACATCCAGTCCCGCACACAATTACGGATTTTCTTTCAAAGACAATTGTACAATTACACCCTCTATTTCAAGGCTACGAGGTACACCACTCCATATTCACAATCCTTTGGGAAAAGATACTTGATTTCAAGGGCAACAAGTTCACCCAATTGATTTCCAAGGCTACAATCACACCTTTTCTCGCTTGATTGATTTCCAAGGCTACAATCACACCTTTTCTCGCTTGATTGATTTTCAAGGCTACAATCACACCTTTTCTCGCTAAATTGATTACAAAGAAGTCTATAACTCTGAATAGCACTGAAATCTTGTTGAGATAGTGATAGAGAATCAAACCAGAAATGATCTAGTTAGATTCAATGTTGATTTCAGCATAGTAATGATAGGAATATCTATAAAGAAATGTGGAAGAAGAAGAGGGGTGAAATCTGAAAAAAAATAGTTTTAAATTCATTCAAAACTACCCCTATTTATAGTAGAACAACGGCCATGTCCGTTCGTGAAAGGATATGACGAATAGACACTTCCTTTGAAATTTAAATTTTGAAATAAACTTCTACCATGTCGACATGGGGTACTTGAGGATGTCGACATGCCTAAGGAAATTTTGATAATTTGTTTTTCTTTGAAAATAACTTCTATCTTGTATTAACACTATTTTAAACTTTATAAATATACTTAACTATAGTTAAAATACATAAATAAATAAAGAGAATAATATTTTGGTATATATAAAATTTTACTATAATTTTATATTTAAATCTAAGTATAAATATTAAAAGTTAAATATATTTTTATTAAAAGATAGTTTAAAAACCAAGGATAATTTGATTTTGAAAATAAAGAATATTTTGAGGCTAAAAATATTTAAAAGCAGGATAGATATTTTTTATTCTTTTAAAAGGAAGATTTTGAAAATATTTTGAAAACAAGATATAATTTTGTAAAACATTTTGAATAAAAGTTAGAGGATACAAAACAATTTCCACTAGATTTTTCGTAGGTTCCATCCTACTTAGGGTTCCATCCCTTTAACAGGCTCGAAGTGGATTCCATTGCACGAATAAATTGGATTTCAAGATGTCAGTGCTTTTCTAGGAGTTTTAACAAAATTCCTAATTAAATTACTTATTATTGAAATCTTGAACTCTTGATAATCTTGATACTCATGAGTTTTCAATCTTGATATCTTGAATCTCTATATTGTACAATCTTCATTCTTGGTACATGCATGGCTAAATCCTGCATATAAATATATATCTAAACTATAATGTTAGTATTTATATTTTATAATCTTATTTTAAGGTTGTTGTCATCAAAATCATCATCGCAAGAACTAATAGAGATAAATCCTTCGGTGTTAAGTAGGGAAAGAATATTTTCGTACCATCAAAATTAAGATAGGTCAAGATTTAATAGTTGGTTATTTAACTATCAAAGAAACCAACGTTCTAAACAAAGATTACATTTCCCATTAAATTAAATTAACTTCCCAATTTAAACTACATGTATTTATATAAGCAGACATATATGTTAACCAAATCCACAATTAACAATTAATTATTAACACATCACTTATCTTGTATTAATCAAGTGACACTTAAACAAATGTTCAAAATAATATAATAGCAGAATGAAGATTTATTCTGCTAAACAAATGTCATTCAAATAAACTCTTCCGTTTATTATTAGACGATGTTTATTTGGCCAAATAGATAACACTAAAGAAGTATGATTAAATTAACTACATTATTATTTAAATAACGTAATTATATTAAATCAGTATTATTTTCCACTTTATACATTATCCATTTTTAAAAATGATAATTTATCCAAACCAAACAACCAGCAAATACAACATTCAAGCAGGCAATGCATAATTTTTTTTCTACCATATAACATACCGATTAACCAAAAAAATAGTTCCGTCTAACATCGAACAGTGTTCGATTTTAGCTTGAAATTCTGCAAGCTCCAATCTCAACTAATCTAATTCTACAACGTAGATATCATTCCAAAGAGTGCAACGTAGCTGACCGTGTTCGATTTGGACCTTGTATGGACAAGTTAACGAGTTTATAAGATTTTGATATCTAAACAATAATTAATCAACTAATAACATTATTAACCCCTTAATTACCAATTAAGAAAGCCCTAATCCTCATCGCTAAACAACCCAGGCCGCACTTTAACTTCCTCCGTTCAACTCCGCCTGAGAGTCGCTGCAGGCCACTGTACGTTGTCGCTTGCCTCCCATCGCGAACCCTCACCAAAAGAAAGCTCACGTCGTTGCGTTCTCCTCCCACAATCGCCCAAATCTCCAGTTCGAACTCGAAGAAGATGCCACCATCAACTTCTTGCCCACGCCGCCATAGGCCACTAGCCATCGTCGCACCACCTCCAAACGACAGCCCACGCCGACCTAGCGCTACCCTCCACGACCCCTAGCTCGTCGCTGATGACGAGAAAATGTCCAAAACTATTGCGAGGTCGAACTCTAAACTGCGCTGCCTCGTGCCTTTAAACGATAATCCAACTAGTCATCGTCTCCATTTCACCACCCCGAACATCTATCATATTGGGGCCATCGCCAAAAAATGCCTATGGAGGCTCCGATGAACTACGTCCGTTAGATGTGGTTATTTGATTTCGACGGCTAGGGTTTCAATTAGGGTTTAGCCATGTAAAGAGGGGTAGAGGTCCTATATATTGGCAAATATCCAACATCATTCATCTTAAACACACGAACTCTAATTGAGGCATGCTCGCTGTTGTTCCTTGCTAAATGCCTTATTCCGAATTCAATGGAACTATTTTCGAGACCTAATTTCAATACATAAAGAAATTAGTTTTGAAAATCAAATTATATTATTTTATTTTTCTAAAATACCGTTGCGCATTTCGAGCTCGCATGATCACACGATACGCTCAATCGTCACGAAACTCGTCGGCGTACATTACCTTATTATTCCGATCCCGAATGCATTAATTTTGTCAAAATCCGAGACAGCGCTCCGGAATGATAATTTCACATGTTAATTGAAACGTATTATTATTATTAAAAATTCTGGTTCTGTAAAATCATCAAAACTCCGTTATCGTTTATAAATTAAAAAGAGTTAAATAAGACCATTAAATTTATTAAATTTACATTCAATTAAAAAATCAGCCATTTATTCAAATATTAATTCAGAATTCAAATATTTTTAAACAATCATCTATTTGAATCCAGGTTTAAAACCTTAAAAACCAATTATTCAAATATTTAAAATTAATTAAATATTTAAATTCAATGACTGAAATCGCGGGTTGTTACACTTTATATATTACTTTTTGACTATATTCGATTGAATCATTTAAGCTAATCCAAAGAATATATGATGCATACGTTTTCTTGGTTCACTTGAGCTTTATAATCTAAAAACAGTTGAAAAATGAAAAATAGCACAGCTGGCTCTATGTGCCAAATCTAAACTTTAATCACAGTACACTAGTCCAACGGCGCCAAACGCACCTTTTAAAGTCCAACAGCGCAATAACCAAGGACATTTTCGTCAATTTGAAAAACGGAATAAGCTAAAAAAACAATTTACAAAATGAGCGAGGGGCAGTACGTAAATATCACCTGCCATGTTCTACCGACAAAGAATGGGAACAAATCAGGTACTTTTTTATTTTCGTAACGTTAATAATTAAACGGCACCACAAATTGAGCTGTCGTTATAATTATTTTAAATCGCATGGGCAAATTAGTCATTCCAGGTGGTGCATAAGTTTGATTCTGATACTGCTGGTACGTTGTCCCTACTTGGACAGCGATGGTTTAACCTAATCCCATAATATGTACTTGTCAATTATTTTTCCTTTTTTTTTAAAATTCATCAACATACCACGTTAATAAAGCACAGGCTTGAAACCCATGACTCGTGAGTGAGATTCATATTGATTTTGTCGCGATTGCATTTTCAAAAGTACAGTTCATTTTAAGTCGAAATGCATTCCTTGTTAATTTTACCTAGCAGTAGAATAAGGACGGATGAACAAAATTAACTGCGGCGATGAGTTCTTACCTTATGCACACTAGTATAGACCCGTACTTCGCACAAGCTGTTTGTATTATTGTATACGTTAATATTTTGTTTGTGTACAAATATGTAAACGAAAAGCAAAGACATTTTTATAATTTCAAAAAGGAACATATTATGTATTCAGTCATAATACTATTTCTCACATTTAGTATTTATGTTAATATTTTTTTTTTTTAATTTTTACTGTTATAGATGAATCGAAATACAGTTAAGAGTTTGTAAACATGCTAAAAAGTTTTGATATGTGTTTCGTTTTATTGGCTTTGTATTTTTTTGCTTTGCAAGTAGACCACTTTGTAATTATATGGTATTTATTGGTGGCTCTGGTGGTTAAGTGCGTACCTTTGGAAAGTTAACAACTGCAAACAAAATTCGTTTAACGTTTTTTAAAAAAAGGTTGGTGCATTTCTTTGCTTTGTATATTATGCTACAAGTTTGAATTTTATAATTTGAAAGACAGCATTCGTTTTCTTTGAATTTGTTACCGCACTTTCTGGTAGCGCTAAGACCTCAATGGTCAACACCAGGAACAAATTAGGGTCCGACTTTATAAAACGAAACTTTGAAAATGTGTTTGAAGATGAAAAATTGAACGGAGTACTTGATGGAGGAAGTATATAGTAAATGAGAGGAAGAAGTACATGTTGGAGGTCAAACGGCACTATGCGTCGTAGTGCCGAACGCGTCGTAGTGTCGGACGCGTCGTACACAAACACACCAAACCCTCATTCCATACAACGGGCCGTTGAAGAAAATAACCTATTACCACATCAGATGTGTACGTGGCACATAAATTCGATAATCGGCTCTTGGTTTTGCGCTAATGCACTGAGAGACTAGGACTGAAATGTGGGTAAAGTGAAAAACAGTAAAACTGAATTTAAAAATACTCTAATTTATGGTAGTTTTGAAGGAAGCACTACATCCAATGCAGAGATGCTCATTTTATTAATAGATAAATTGTTCCAATAGCACAACCGCATGAAAACAAAAGGCCATTAAAGATGAAGCTTAATAGGTAATGTAACGACCCGGTAATTTATCACTTTGATAAATTATATTTATTTTTAAATAAAAGATCGATGATATAATTAATATTTTTTTGAGTGATAATAAGTAATAGTAAGCTTATTTAGAATATGTGACGACCCGGAATTTTGGACAGTTCAAATTGGGATATTTAATTCATTTTAAATATTTAAAATTTAATTTTTAACTTGAATTCAAATATTATTATTATTATTTAGTAATTAAGTTATTGGATTTAATAAACTGAAATGGGTGGGTGCAATAAGTTGTTGGCGAGGATGGGTGCTTCAGCTTCGTTCGAAGTGGAATCTTCGAGTTCGAGAGTTGTTTCCGAGCTGTTAGGTATTTCTTTCTTTTTCTTTCTTTTTATTTTATCTGTATATATATAATTATACATGAAGCAAGAAATAAATCATATACGGTAAGAAAATACTGTTGTTATTTTCAGAAAAAATATATAGAAATTTTTAAGTAATAATTTATAAAACAGTTTTGTTTTAAATAAGATATATTAGTAATTAATTTGCTTAATAAATTGATTTAATCTATTTAAGTTACAAACAGTTTTTTTTTGTAAGAGGGGAATTATCAGTTTAAATTAAATTATTAATTAAATTAAATAAATAAGTGGAAATTATTTATTAAAGCAAATTAGTTTAGATTGATTATTTGTTTAAATTTAATCATTGGCTAAAATTAAAACTAGTAAACGATAATTGATTTTTCGATTTGTTCGAATATTAATAAAATCCTCTAATGTTTATTCAAGGTCAAAATTTGTGAAGAAACAAACCAAAATGGAAGTGAACTGCAAACAGACCAAATGTGAGTTAATCTCACTCATCTGGGTTGCCATTTAAATTTAAATGGTTAAATTTAAATAATTGGTTGGATGATTGAATTGATTTGATGTGCTATATTATATATAGTGGTATATAGTATATAGTGGAATGATTGATTTCCCGCATTATATAGCGGATGAGACCCTATGCGCCGCATAATAGCGGATGATATTATATAAATCCCATATACCGTGATATTCCACCTCGAAGTGGAATTGGTATTTTATGTTGTGCTAACGTCTGTGGATGCAGGGAAACAGGTTGGAGGGATCCAGCTGGATTCCTCAAAATTATTTAGATTGTTTAATATACCGCGTTATGAATATTTGATACTCTGTGATGAATTATATTGATAATTGGAATATTGAATACTATGATTTGCTTGAATATTTTTCGGTACACTGGGTCATCAAAATATTTAGAATTGGATTTTTGGGAAGAAATATAAGAGTAAATTTTGGAAGTGAAATAATTATAGAATAAAAATAAGAATGAATTGGAAAGAAATATAAGTGATTTTTAAAAACTGAAGTTAAATTGTAAAGTAGAGATTTAAAACAAGTTTTAAATCAAAATTAAATCTGAAATTCAAGTTAGTGAATCTCAGTTTTTAAACAAATAAAGTTTTTAAATTTAAATTGTTTTAACAACTTGAATGTTAAAGTGCATTTTTAAATTGGTTTGAATTTAAAAATGAATTTGGTTTTAAATTCCTTTAAAACTTCCTATATAAAATGAGTAATTAATTTGTTTAATGAAGTAAATAAAAAGGTAGTTAATTACAGGTTGAGATTAATCAAGAGTGATTAATATTTGTGGTTTAATTAATGATTAATTACTTAATGTAATTAATTAGATTAGGATAAATTAAAATGTAATTAGAAATCATTAATTTATATAATTAATGATGTAATTAAAAGTTGATTAATTAAGATTAATTAATCAATGTTAAGTGATTTATGAGAAATTAATTAACATAAGTAATTAAGGATTAATGTAATTAATTATAGTTAATTAATTTGTCAATGTAATTGAAGGATAATTAATCCATGGTGATTAATTAAGATGGATAATTAAGGGATGATTAATTAATTGGTTTGAAATTAATTAATGTCAAGTGAAGGAATCTAAGTGATTGAGGCTAGCAACTCAATTAGAAGTGATTAAATTTATTTTGAAGTGTATTTCATTTGGATAACTTGGGTTAGGATGACATGAGTCTCGAAGAGATTGGGGTCGGGTATTATAAAATACTCGGAACCACTTCGAATTTTTATAGATTGATATATGAAATCAATAGGATGGAATGAAATGATTTAAGTGAATTGGACTATTTAATCTAAGTTTAGGTACTTAGAAAATTGGTGTGTGAAATAAGTGATGTCTATAACAAATTGTGAATTTGTAAATTGATACGAGTCACCCTGGGTTTTAAATAAGTTCTATGCATTGGAATTTCATGTTGGATGAGTTTACTCACGCTGGTTTCCAGCCTGACCCGGGTGTTACTTTGATCTAATGCTCGGGTCAGATCTAGTATTATAGATTTTCAGGTAAGGACGTTCTGAAGCTCAAGAGGAAAGCTGGATGGCAAGAACGTATGGAGTATTTCCGCTGTATTATATTGTTGTATATCTGAGACATGATGATTGTGCATATCCAGTGTCTGCATATATGTGTAACTTTGATGTATTATAAATCTATTTGACAGATACAGAATTCTTTTGTAAACTATTATTATTTGATATTATATTTTCACCCGCTGCGAACGTTAGAATCTTTGTGGTGTTTTCTTCTTCTTCTTCTATCTCTTTCTTCTTACCCTAACTATCTGGAGTTTTCGGGATCGAAAATTTCGGGCCGTTACAGTTGGTACCAGAGCTGAAGGTTAAGCGAGAAACTTGGCTTTGGTGGGATTACTCATTAAAGGTAGGGTCAATGGTACCCTAGAATGAGTTGAGAGTGTGTGTGTGTGTGTGTGTGAGAGCGTACTTGTTATTTTCTTATATAAAGATTTTAAATGATTTTATATAAGAATATATTTTTATATATAAAGCAATATTTCCTTCTAATAAAAATTAAGGTGATTGGTTGTTAATTATTGGAATTAAATTAAGAAGTAATATAATACAACCAAACTGAAATTGAATAAAGATAAGTTTGAAATTGATTCAAACTGAAATTGAAATCTTGAACTGGAGAAGAGTTTCAGAATAAGATGATAATGAATGGTTTCAGATATGATAATCTTGGTTATTATCATAAATGATTGTTGTGTTTAATAATTAATGAGTAAGCAAAATGAAATGTTCTAAAGAAGTAAATCATTTAGGCAAGTATGAGTTATAAATTGGAACTGAAGTTGATCTGAATTGTGGAGTTTTAAATCTGGGTCCAGAATTTGAAAATTTTGTTTCAAAGTAATGAATAAATAATAAATAATGTTATTTAATATTATTTGAATGATAGAGCTTGATTCAACAAGAGTCGTTTGAAAATTTTAAAGGAGTTTGTTTGGATTTAAAACCAAAGGTGGTTTAAAATTTAAAAGTCACCTGGTGTGTAAAGGAAATAATATGTATATATAAGGAATATACATAATATCAAAAATAGTTTGAATAAATTCTAAATGTTGAGTTTTAGATTTGGAATGAGATGTGATACCAAAGTAATAAGTTTTCGAACTTATAAGTGAGGAGATTATTAATGTGAAGTTTAAAATTTGAAATGGGAATTCAAATTGGGTAAGGTTGGCTGGATTAAGTAAATTGAACTTAACTTTGGGAAAGTTAAATAAGTTAACAAGCAACCTGAATTGGAAATTTCAAGATGAAATTGGAATTTAATTTGGAAAGTTGAATGGTTAATTTGAATTGGATTAAATTGAAAAAAAAATTGAAAATGAGTTCAAATTCAAATGGGAATTGGGATTAATTCATATAGAAATTGAAATGATCTGAAATTGAAGTGGATTCAATTTGAAATTAGTCTAAAGTAATTTGAATAATTTGAAATTGTAATTCAAGCGAATACGCTTAAAATCAAATGGAATTTGATTTGAATTTGGAAAGAAACTGAGGTTAATTCAACTTGAATTGGGAATAAATCAAGTTCAAGGGAAATTGAAGTTATTCAAATTAGAATTGAGTCAATTTAAATGGAAGTGGAAATTTAAATTGAATTGATGGGGAATTGAACAGTTTGGCTCTGGGCTATTTTCAAAATAAATTATTTTAGTATAAATCTATTTTCCTAACTATTTACTATACAACTTTTCTTTTTAAATTCCAAAACTATCTTATATTTACTTAACAACTACTTTCAGAACTATTTAACTATTTTACAATTATTTTATAAACTAATTACTATTTTTCCAACTACTTCATAACTAGTTAATATTTTACCACTATTTTGCAATTATTTTACTATTTTTCAACTATTTTACAATTACTTAACTATTTTACAAACTAATTATTATTATTTTCAACTACTTGTCTATTTTTAAAATTTTCAAACTATTTACTAAATATAAACTGGTCGGAATTCAAATTGTTATTGATTAAATACCCAACCGAGGTAAGAATTAAAGTGATAATCCAAATGGGATTGAAGCAATTGTAAACAAGTGAATGAAAATTAAAGTGAATGTGAATAGAAAGGGAATTAATTTGGCTAATAATCAATGAAGTTAGATGCGTAGGATGTACATATATTATTCTATTCGCATAGTGATTTGATCCAGATTCAAGCACATAATTGTGAGATAGTTATATCGATCCGAGTTGGGATTTTTCACTCGATTTTCGACGGCGAACCTAGATATGGATTGTTGATTGGTTCTTGATATTCTCTATCATAGCTAGACTATGCAAGGAGAATGACGGTTTCTGATCAAGAAACCAGATCTGAGTCTGCACTAGGAAGTTGGATGGACGATACTAGTTCGGAAGTGAAATTGTGTGATCGAGTGAGCGATCAGACTGGTATAGCGTACGGATGATATGTGTACATTGTACGGATTTGAATGAAATTGATATTGGAAATTTATGGATAAGAAATATGAAATGGATTTTGAATTGAAAGGTATATTTTGTGAAACATATGATGAAGTAAAGTGGAAGATATTTCTATAGTTAAAATTCACTTTATGTAAGTAAGTAAAATGGTAAGTGACTTTATAAAGTAATCAAATTTAAATATTTGATTTTGAATAAACAAAGTTATATATCTTTGTTATATAAGATAAGACTCCCTTTGTTGAAATCTACTGCCATAAGGAAAGGATTTTGAAGTGTTTGAAGTATAAAAAGGGTTTTATACAAGTTTGAAATGATCTAAAGATTTTTATCAAGGATTATATATATCTATATATATAAAGGATCTTATGAGGATTTTGGGAACCTTTGGATTTGGAAAGGCTTTTGATTTTTGGGTAAAATCAATATTGGAATTTGGAAAGCATAGTTTGAGAATTACCGATTTTGGGATAATCGATTTTGTGTAAAGGAGCTTTATATGAGAATCATACTAGGTGTATGATTTGAAAGATACTATATGTGTATAGTATAAAGTGTTTTGAAAATGGATCTGGGAAAAAAGGTGCTCCCTTGAAATGAACTTCTCAGGAGTGCCATACGGTGGTACTGCCTTAAACCCTAAGGGGGGATTCTAAAGTTGATCCTGTGAGGAGTCCGGACAAAACTAGTTCCTGAGGATTATGAGTAGCGTGTAGAGAAAATCGAGGGCGCTGATGGCTACAGAGGCATTTGGGTTATGCTGTGACGACAATGTAACTCGATGTCACTACGATCTACTGCAAACCATAGCGAAAGTCGTGTGTGCTGCTGAGAGCCAACGTCTTCGTTTGATTTTATATCGGTAGACTGCGACCTATGGTAACATAGCGAAAGTCATGTGTGCCGCTGAGAGCCAACAGTCTGCGTTTGATTTTACATCGGTAGATTGCGATATATGTGGGAGTGGAGAAGTTTCATTTTTGACAACGAAAATCTAGGGCGCTGATGCCTACAGTTACATGGACTTTTGCTGTGATAGCAATGTAACCCTGGAATGTAACTGCGATCTGTTGTGGGTTCCATGGCGTAATCGAGAGGCGCTGATGCCTACAGTTACATGGACTTTTGCTGCGATGGCAAATGAACACAGGATGTAACTGCGACCATGGATGGGGGTGATGATTTCCAGAGCATTCTCACCAAAGATATTTCCTCTGTTTTCAAAAAAAAAAATATGTTTTCGATATTTTCAATAAAATTATTTTCCAAGTATTTTCACTGAATGTTGAAAATGGGTCTGCTAAGTACTTATAGATTTTCAGTTCTACGCCTAATCAACGTATGCCGAATTTCTGTGGGAACAAAGATGGACTGGTTGAGACATCGAGTTATAAGAAGTATCTTTATAAAAAGCTATTTTGATAGTGTTATGTGAATTTAAAAGCATTTCTAAAATTTTAAAATAAAGGAGTAAGCTAGTTAGCTAAATAAATTAGTTAAGTGAGTATGTTAATAAGATTTAAATTGGTTAACTAGAAGTTGAATTGGGAGTTATTAATGGAGTTTGGAAATGAAAACTTGAGTTATAAATTAAATTTGACATGAATTGTTAGTAAATTGAATACAATTGGAATATTGTCAAATAAAAAGGAAGTTGGATTGAAACAGAAATGGTTTGAATTGCAAATTAAGTTCAAGAAGGTAGAAATAAATCGAAAATGGCTTTGCAATTAATTAAATGAGTCGTCAATAAATTAAATTTGGAAATTAAATTTATAATAACTAATCAAATAAATTTGTAGATTGAAATGAGATTTGATTGAAATAGAACCAAGTTAAATTGAAAAGAAATTTTATTTTGCAAATGAAGTGAGCTTAAGTTTTGAAGTTGGACTAAATTAAAGTAAATTAACATAAGTTTAAAATTTATAGAAGCTCGACTTCAAGTAGGAAAGGTAGACCATTAAATAAAGGCTTGGGTTGAATTAATTTGGGAATGGTTAGTAGTATACAAGCATGGATTGTGTCGAGCTAAATAAAATGGTTGTGAATGAATTAAAATGGAAGGAATTAAATATAAATTGAGTCGAAATCAATTTATGTTGGTTATAAAACTTAAGTAATTATTTATTTACATGAATATCATCAAATTGCATAGAATAAATTGTCGTTTGACGTAAACAAAGGTAATTAAATTTCTATGAGTTGATAGAGATTAAATAAATTGATTTTAAGATCAATTGAATTGAATATGAGCTTGTTTGGATTAAAAATAAATTGAATGTAAGAAATTGAGTTGTAAACCATTAAAATTGAATGAAATGGCATATGAATAGGTTGAAAGCAATTGAATTAGCTTTAAAATCATATAAGTCGCTTATGGAAAGTGTTTGGTGCATGTTGCTTATGAAATGCATGTGTTTAGCTATTGAAAGTAAGTGAAATGCTAATAAATTTCGTATATTTAGTACCTGCATGTTTGAATTGAGTAAGTATAGGTACCGGGAAGCCGTTTGACTGAATTTGGACGCGCTAATTGCTAAAATAATAAGCCGCTTGCTTAAAAATGCTAAATAAAGGTACGCATACGCAATAAAAATAGAAAATATGAACTGCTTTTGTTTTTCCGACCGTGTGGGTCGATGTATATATATTTATATCTCTTGACAAATTGCAAAAGGTCCTCCGCACAAAGGAGACTCTGCCAAAAAATTTCGAAAATTTTGGGAGCTAGAAAACTTTTGAAAATTTTTGGAAAATTTTTTGTTAGCAACAAAATGATTTCAAATTGGAATTGAAATAAGGAATTTTGTAAATGGAAATGGAAACTGAAACTAATTGTTTAGTTGAAACTTTTGAAAGGAAATGCACAAAATGATTTTAAATGTTGTAATTGGATATTATTGCTAAATAGGATATACATGTGTGTTAAGGCAAGGATAAATGGATGTTTTTGATTTCAGGAGATAATTTGAATTGCCGAATAAAAATGTATGTGTTTAAATTTCTGTATGAAATTTGATTGGGTTTTTGATCTACCTACTTGGCTTTTTGTTTTCTTTTGGGAATTTGGGAGCCCGTAGAGGTATTTTGTAGTTGTACCGAGCTAGCCGAACAAAGGAGACGCTGGAGAAATTTTTCAAAAATTTAGAGAGTTAGAATTTTTTTGAGAAAGTTCTGATAATTAAAATTTGGATTTAAATTTAAATTTGAATAAGTGGAATAGATAATGTTCTTGGAAACTATGGAAGGTTTTGGGAAGTTGGTTGAAGTAATATTGGGTCTTTAATAAAAGATGTTATGGCAAGTCGATAAAACTGTTTGGTTTTGGAAAATAGTAACGGGAATTGGATCATTCTTCTTAACTAGTATTTTCGGGGACGAAATTCTTTTTAAGGGGGAAGGAATGCGATGACCCGGAATTTTGGACAATTCAAATTGGGATATTTAATTGATTTTAAATATTTAAAAGTTAATTTTTAATTTTAAATATTTTGAAAGTTAATTTTTAACTTGAATTCAAATATTATTATTATTATTTAGCAATTAAGTTACTGGATTTAATAAACTGAAATTGGGTGGGTGTAGTAAGTTGTTGGCGATGATGGGGGCTTCAGCTTCGTTCGAAGTGGAATCTTCGAGTTCGAGAGTTGTTTCTGAGCTGTTAGGTATTTCTTTCTTTTTATTTTATCTGTATATATATAATTATACATGAAGCAAGAAATAAATCATATGCAGTAAGAAAATACTGTTGTTATTTTCAGAAAAAAATATATAGAAATTTTTAAGCAGTAATTTATAAAACAGTTTTGTTTTAAATAAGATATATTAGTATTTAATTTGCTTAATAAATTGATTTAATCTATTTAAGTTACAAACAGTTTTTTAAGAGGGGAATTATCAGTTTAAATTAAATTATTAATTGAATTAAATAAATAAGTGGAAATTATTTATTAAAGGAAATTAGTTTAGATTGATTATTTGTTTAAGTTTAATCATTGGCTAAAATTAAAACTAGTAAACGACAGTTAATTTTTCGATTTGTTTGAATATTAATAAAATCATCTAATGTTTATTCAAGGTCAAAATTTGTGAAGAAACAAACCGAAATGGAAGTGGACTACAAAAAAACCAAAGGCGAGTTAATTTCACTCATCTGGGTTGCTATTTAAATTTAAATGGTTAAATTTGAATAATTGGTTGAATGATTGAATTGATTTGATGTGCTATATTATATACAGTGGTATATAGTATATAGTGGAGTGATTGATTTTCCGCATTATATAGCGGATGAGACCCTATGCGCCGCATAATAGCGGATGATATTATATAAATCCCATATACCGCGATATTCCGCCTCGAAGTGGAATTGGTATTTTATGTTGTGCTAACGTCTGTGGATATGGCGAAATAGGTTGGAGGGATCCAATTGGATTACTCAAAATTATTTAGATTGTTTAATATTCCATGTTATGAATATTTGATACTCTGTGATGAATTATATTGATAATTGGAATATTGAATACTATGATTTGCTTGAATATTTTTCGGTACACTGGGTCATCAAAATATTTAGAATTGGATTTTTGGGAAGAAATATAAGAGTAAATTTTGGAAGTGAAATAATTAAAGAATAAAAATAAGAATGAATTGGAAAGAAATATAAGTGATTTTTAAAAACTGAAGTTAAATTGTAAAGTAGAGATTAGTTTTAAATCAAAGTTAAATCTGGAATTCAAGTTAGTGAATCTCAGTTTTTAAACAAATAAAGTTTTTAAATTTAAATTGTTTTAACAACTTGAATGTTAAAGTGCATTTTTAAATTGGTTTGAATTTAAAAATGAATTTGGTTTTAAATTCCTTTAAAACTTCCTATATAAAATTAGTAATTAATTTATTTAATGAAGTAAATAAAAAGGTAGTTAATTATAGGTTGAGATTAATCAAGAGTGATTAATATTTGTGGTTTAGTTAATGATTAATTACTTAATGTAATTAATTTAGATTAGGATAAATTAAAATGTAATTAGAAATCATTAATTTATATAATTAATGATGTAATTAAAGGTAGATTAATTAGGATTAATTAATCAATATTAAGTGATTTATAAGAAATTAATTAATATAAGTAATTAAGGATTAATGTAATTAATTATAGTTAATTAATTTGTCAATGTAATTGAAGGATAATTAATCCATGGTGATTAATTAAGATGGATAATTAAGGGATGATTAATTAATTGATTTGAAATCAATTAATGTCAAGTGAAGGAATCTAAGTGATCGAGGTTAGTAACTCAATTAGAAGTGATTAAATTTATTTTGAAGTGTATTTCATTTGGATAACTTGGGTTAGGATGATATGAGTCTCGAAGAGACCGGGGTCGGGTATTAGAAAATACCCGAAACCACTTCGAATTTTTATAGATTGATATGTGAAATCAATAGGCTGGAATGAAATGATTTAAGTGAATTGGACTATTTAATCTAAGTCTAGGTACTTAGAAAATTAGTGTGTGAAATAAGTGATGTCTATAACAAATTGTGAATTTGTATATTGATATGAGTCACCCCGGGTTTTAAATAAGTTCTGTGCATTGGAATTTCATGTTGGATGAGTTTACTCACGCTGGTATCCAGCCTGACCCGGGTGAATTTTCTCCAAAGCATTTTCGAGCCCAGTTTTAATGGCCAAAAATACCACATTTTCATTCGAGTGTAACTTCTCCAAAACAAATCCAAATGAGGCAGATCATGTGAAATTCCAATGGCAACAACTTTTGTGTTTAGCACTTCTACTAGTTTTGAAACTAGCTATGTCAAAATACCACTTTTTTACAGTGCATTTTCGGGCTTTGTTTTGACGAATCAGAGAACACCCTTTTGTCTCTTGGCTATAACATCCTCATAACTAATCCAAATTAGATGATTGTTTATTTGATACCGTAGAAAAAAATAATTTCCTACAACTTTCACATTGAATACATTTCAAAATATAGAGATTTGACTGTCCAAACACCCAAGAGAAAATGACATATTATTAGGTCTAGTTTTTGGTAAATTCAATGATAATCCAAATTCCTACATCTCATTTCCCATGCTTGGCCGAACACCGCTTTTGGCATGGAATGGTGAGCACACTAGGAGGCAATGTGTTGGGGTTCGTGAGCTCGGATCGCGAGATTTGTGAAGCTATAGCTTTTTTTGATAGGAAATCAATGGTGAGAACTCCTAAACTGCTATATTTTATTTTGAATGATGATATGATGTTTGAAAATAGATGTTTAATATGCTTTGATCATCAAGTTTGGTTGTTTTCATATGAATGTTGAATATATATATATGCAAGTCAAGAAAAATACGTGTCGATAAGCACAAAGGAAATCATTTTCCTTGAATTAATAAAACGGTGTGTATGGAATTGTTAAACCTCTTAAAAATGATTAAAAATGTATTTGAAATATTTTGTAAACATTTAAAAGTGTTTTGGTGAAGTCTGAAAGGAAATGGAAAAATTAGTTAAAAATAAGTGCGCCGCGTAACAGTAGTTTACGATTTCGCGCTATAAATGTCAAACAAGTGTAAAAGTTGGAATATAGCTCGGAATTCTCCGAAGTAAATTTTTTTCGAACTATTATATCCATAGTTTTCCAACGAAGAAAGAAAATCGAGATTTTGATAAGTAAATTTTGAAATATGAATAAAACAAGTTTTTGAAAAATCCTGAATTTGCAGTCCGGAATCCAAAATTGGATTTATTTACAAATGATGTTTTAAATTGTTTAAAAACGTCGAATAAATCTTATGGATCTTTTAAAATGTTTTAAAGTGATCTGAGTAATAAAAACGAGTTTGCAAATAATAAAAAGTCGTTTTGATCAATATACCTTGAAAAGCACTTTCCGCAACACTTTTTTTTATAAACACAACCATTCTTTCCTAAATCTTTTATAAATATTTTGAAATGATTAATAAAGTGTTTTAAAGATGATTTGAAGGATTTATGAAAGGATTAAATGTTTTAATGATTTGGAGTCGATCAAATAACTTGACTGCCTTATGGGCGTCAAAGAGATAATGTCTAGGCTTGAGTTTGTAAAACCAGCTTCCTGCTCTCCCTGGCTATCCGTACTAGCCTGACGGTTGGAATTGTAAATTTGATTTACTCGGATCAAATTTTTTTGAAGAATAAAGAATAAAGTTTTCCAGCATTATTACGATTTGTATTTTATGGTGATGATCTTCTTGTACTCGGTGTTAAAGCCCAAAGAGGAAACTGTACTATTCACGGAATTTAAAAGGTGTTTTCGCTGTTATTCTGCCCATAATATTTGTTGAATACGGGGATTGATATAGAGTAGAATTAGATGATTTCTATAGATTCTGCTCACTTAATATTTACTGGTTTTGGATTATCATTCTAGATAACATGGTTCAACTAAATCAAAAGTATTAGTTTTGAATTTAGAAATCTTTGTTAAGATTTAAATAAAATGATTTGGAATATTTTCCTAAGAAAATATGAAATGATTTCGAAGTTGAAAAAGAGTTTTAAGTAATCAAAGATTTGACAAGAGAGGTTTAATGATTCTATATATATCGGAAATAATGTTTAGAAATATATATCTCTAAAAGAGATTTTGATAAAAAGAACTTAATCAATTAAAGAATAATTCCCTATTCACAAAACCTCTTTTTATCGATGATTGGGTCAAAGGAACTAGGTCGGATCTAGGGTAATCCCTATCCAAAAACTAATTCGAACCAATTTACATTCAAAGTAAAACATGCTGAAGATAAAAGTATTGAAGATGGAGATATTCATGATGTAGGGCTGGTTGCCACTAGTCCCTCGAGGTGAAGTTTACCGTATCATTTATTTATGGTGACAAGTAGTGCTCCGTTAAGAAAATCTTTGACGTAAGGACTTCTCGGGGTTAATTCCCGATAGAATGTGGTAGGAGAGTACCTTCAGTTTCATTCGGTCCTAGAACAAACTTGTATGGATGGATGTCTGACATTGCATTCCTGAGATTTCATCATTGACTTTTATAAACGTACCTTTGTTCGTTGGAGGAGAAGACAACTTCTCTTAGCTTAAGACCCTTCTCTGAGATATATTAGCTCGGGGGTTGTATGTTTGTGGAAGTCAATAGTGATCGAAGGAATAACAATGTGGCATTCAAAGTGGAATGTGTTGTATGAAAGGTAATCATGACCTTATGCCTCATCACCCGAAAATTAAAGAAATAGGGTAGAAGCGGCAGGGTTATGTGGCTCGCTTCTATAAAGATATGGTCATCACCTTTCTAGATTACCCTATATATTCGAGTATTTTATGTTGTAACCACGGATAGGTAGGGAACTACCGCGGTGATGTCATATTCGGTACTATCCAGATGGAAAGGGTAGGACAGTTCCGTGTTGGTTTAGGAGTTCAGTATCTAGACCCTAGGTACATTTTTCTAGAGATGTACTGTACGGAAGGTAGTCCCTTACCTTGTCATTTGTATGGAATCCGTTCTCCATTAATTGCCTGCCATTTTGTTTATTGAGCCTGGTGTGCTGGAGTTTAATAATGGTAACAATTTCGGCTAAGATTAATAAGTTTACTCGCAAATGTTTTCAAAGATATGTCATTAAAAATATTATCAATTATTTTAACGTAAAATGCTTTGGTTATCATAAGGTAAAACCTGTGCCGTGCTTATGTGTGGCGTGGTCTTAGGAGATATCCTTTTGTTTTCAAAACGTGTATTTTGAGTTCTCACACCAGTCCCATGACTGACCCAGAGTTTATTTTCCTTATCCTTGAACTCTGGGTCCCCTAATTTTCCCCGAGCAGCCTAGTAGTCAGGTTTAGTTTAGAAGAAAGCTGGATGGAGCTCGAAGCATGGAGTTAGAAGATTTACTAAAGATTTTTTTCTATTTCCACTACACTCTTGTACTATTGTATTCTGCAAATTTGTAAGGACGAATATTTATAACTGTCCATGTTTTTAACTCTGATAAATGTATTTAAAATTTCCACTGTAAAGATTATATGCTGAAATAATATATGTTATTTCATTCGTCTGAGATTCTATTCTGCATTTATTTTCCTTCATACCCTTAACCCTCGGGTCTGGCACTTGGATTTGCGGTACGTGAATACTGAGGATGTATTAGTGTCGATTTTCGAGGGTCGAAAATCCGATTCATCACATTTGGTATCAGAGCTTAGGTTGGGCGAACAACTAAGCCTGATAGGGTAAAAGACTCATCAGATATAGGATTAGTAATATCCTAGGATGAGTAACTCATTAGAGATAGGGTTAGTAACACCCTAAAATGAGTTTAAGAGTAATATACATGAGCGCGTATTTTCTACAAAAATTTACAAATGAATTTGGCTTTATATGAAATCATTTTACCTATATATATACGTTTTTGAAAAGAAAAGAATATTTTGGCAAAATTTTCAAAGGATTTCCGAAATAAATAAACATTGTACAAAGAATTTTAAAAAGCTATCTTTAGAAACCTCGAAACATTTTCTAATTATTGACCAAACCTCTCTACCTAAGAATACGCTAGCAATTACCTACTACTTGTGCCTAAGAGAATGATTGTTTGCCTTGTATAAACCATATTGGGGAAGTTACACGAAACAAGAGTCCTCTATAGCAAATTGGGGCGAGTAGAATAACCTCATAGTTCTCTCTAATAACGAAGAGGAACAGACAGAATATCCGCCTAAAAATGGTGGGTTTCCAAACAAGGAAGATTATCCCCATAAGATCCAAATGATTTTGGCTTTGAAAATTGGTAAATGAAATAATTTTACCAATGATTATATTTTGAATATAAAGAATATATTTCAAGTAATATAGTTATTTGATTAAGGAAATGATAATACTTAGTTGTTATCATTGATTGATTTGTTATTTAATTTAAAAGTTTAAGTATGAACACCTTATGAATTTAATTTCACAATTTGATGGTATTCAATTAATGTTTATTAAAGGAATTTATTTAATATAAATAAATCTTATAAATACGTTTTATATACGTAATTTTATAAGCAGAATTTATAAAACGTGCTTTGTAAAGGAATTTTTGGGAATTTAAAATTTCTGTATTTTTGAAAGGAATTTCAAATGATTTTTTGAAAATGAGTAATAATGATATTACTTATAAAAAGGGATTTGAGAATGAAAAATAATCATATGATTAATTAATTCAAGTGACTCGAAAGTAACTAAAAATGGGCAGGAGATGTGTTCGGATGATAAACCTTCTCTTAAGTATTCTCCTTCCTGTTAAGGAAATATGTGATACTATTGGTAGTACCAAGTTCCTTGATATCATTTTTGAGTTACTTGATCAATATAATTTTCTAAAGTCAAAAAGGATAACGTAAATCAATAATTGACAAATTAATGGTTGTCAATTTTTATTGAAGTGTATTATCTTAATTGAAAAGCATGGGTATGCTTTGATCTTTAAAGTAAATATTTAAAGTTAATAATAAATGATTTTGGGTTTGCAGTAAACGATGTTTCAGCGACATTTGGTTTTAACCCCTTGAATGAAACTTTGGACGAAATCTTATGGGTATACTTAAATATTTAATAATATGATTTTAAAGATAATAACAATATTAGGGTCTTTTATAAAAGGATAGAAAAAATTATAATTAACATTTTATAAAAAGAAAAGTTCATTATAACAATGTTTTAGTAATAATTGATTTAATCTCTTTGATTATATTATAAAGGCAAGGAAAAAAACTTGTTAAGTAAATTATGAATATACTTAAAACATTTGAATAAGTATATAATTACTTTTTAAGTATTAAAGCCGGTATAAATAAAGAGAATATATATAAAGGAAGTTTTAATTAATAAAAGAATGTTAATTGATTAAGCAAGTTTTAACTAATAAAGAATGTTTTCACATTTGATATTAGTTAATGGAAATTTATGGTGATTTATCGATTTAATGAATTATTTTGAAAATGAGTTTTCAAAAACCATTAAGATATGTTATAATAAAAAGATATTTATCTTTTGAAAAGAAATGTGTTTTTAAGTATAAATATTTGGAAATATAAAAATGTAAAATGGTTATGTGTAATGAAGTATCTTTATAAAAGTTTGAATAAAGGATAAAAGTTCTATGAAATGTTTTCATATCTAGAAAAATTATTAAATTCTTATGAAGTATATGGATTATTTCGTCACACAATTTAATCTGTGATTCGAGTACAAAACTTTGATGTGTCTTGACACTTATCCGAAAAAGGATTTATCACTCGATTCCTTACGATGAACACTGATGAGGGTTTGTGGTTGGATACTTGAGTTTTCTATTATAGTTGAGAGCTATGCAAGGAAGACTTAAGTTTTGATTAAGAAAGCCTAGTCAGAGTCCGAACTAAAGAATCGGGGAATCAATGCTAGTTCGGAAGTAAAGTTGTGAATTTGAATAATAGATATTGCGTACGAGTGATCTATATACATCGTACGGGTGTAAGTTTAAAAGTAAATATTTTAGGAAAAACCTTTAGGTTTTTAGTTTTGGGTAATTATTAGGACGAAATTCTTTTAAATGGGGGAAGTTTGTAACGACCCAAGAATTTATCACTTTGACAAATTATATTTTATTTAAAATAAAAGGTTGATAATATAATTAATATTGTTTTGGGTGATCATAAGTAATAGTAATCTTATTTTGAATAAATATTTACAAAAATATTTTCCTTGAAATCTAAATCGATAAAATGGCTGAATTTTTTTCATCGATAACCGGCCCTATAATCATAAAATGTCATGCACGGAGCTAGATACATAAACTTATTTTTATAACTAAACAAGAATATGAAACAAAATCAGTTGATTTGTTTTTGAAAATAAAATGTGTTTATAACATTAGTAATAATGCCGTTAAATATGATAATTGATTTATTAAATTAAATTGAGATCTAATGATTATATAATTATTATAATTATTCAAATAATGATTTTAAAATGGTTATAATTCATTTTGAACAGTTATAAAGTGATAATAAATCATTTATAATAGTTTATAAAGAGATATATTTGATTTGAAAATATAAGGAAAAACCGATATCGCTTTATCAGTATAGTCGCGATTTCTATAAATAATTGTTAATATAAATTTATATGATTTCATAAATCAAATACGATCATTTTTTATAAATAGATGTACGTTAAAGTATAAGTGAAAATGTGATCGAGAATCGGTTCTCGGATCGGCAATGGTTTATCGAACGAAAGTTGTTCGAAATCAATGCAATGTTGTTTACATATAATGTACACATATGTAGCGTACAAATGCACATGAACACATATATTCCTACATATATACTTATACATTTACAAATACATACATAATACAAAATCTAAGATATTTTATATAAAGCTTCTTCCTTAAGCTTTCATAATCAACTTGTGCATACATGAAGTGGATGGAAGTGATGGACACATGGTGGGAAGGCTTTTACTAGCCTAGGGAGGAGGAAGGTGTATTGGAGAAACCATGAAGTGATGATGTGTGTATGTATTTCTATGCACTCTTCTTTTGGCAATAAGTAGCCCACCCTCTCGTCACATTTTTTCACTTTCCTCACTCTAGCCTAACTTCCTCATATCAGACCGAAATGAGGAATTTATTTTTTTGAAACCTTTCAAAATTTCAGTAGCTACAACTTTCTTGTCGACCACTTCTTCCCATTTCAAAGTTAGCTGTGCTCAAAACTTCATTTTTTCCAAAGCATTTTCAAGCCCAGGTTTAATGGCCGAAAATACCGCATTTTCATTCGAATATAATTCCTCTAAAGAAGATTTTTTTTCAAATTGTGTGAAATTCCAATGGCTACGACTTTCATGTTTAGCACTTCTACTAATTTTGAGTATGGCTATGTCAAAATACCACTTTTTTACAGTTCATTTCCGGGTTTTGTTTTGACCAATCCGAGAATACCCCTTCTTCTCTTGGCCATAACATCCTCATAACTAATCCAAATTAGATGATGCTTTGTTCGAAACCATATAGAAAATAATTTACTACAACTTTCATCCGGAACACATTTCAAAATACAGAGATTTGAGTGTCCAAAAACCCAAGAGAAAATGACCTATTTTTAAGTCTAGTTTTTGTAAATTCAATGATAATCCAAAGTCCTACACCTTATTTCCCATGCTTGGCCGAGCACCACTTTTGGCATGAATGGCCGAGCACACTAGGAGGCAAGGTGTTGGGGTTCGTGAGCTCGAATCACGAGATTTGTGAAGCTATAGCTTTTTTTGATAGGGAATCAGTGGTGAGAACTCCTAAACTACTATATTTTATTTTGAATTATGATATGATGTTTGCAAGTAGATATTTAATATGCTTTTGATCATCAAGTTTGGTTGTTTTCATATAAATGTTGAATATATATGCAAATCACGAAAAATACACGTCAATAAGCACAAAGGAGATCATTTTTGTTGAATTAATGAAATGGTGTGTATGGAATTGTTAAATCTCTTAAAAATGGTTTGAAATGTATTTGAAATGTTTTGTAAACATTCAAAAGTGTTTTGGTGAAGTCTGAAATATATATCCTTGAAACAAATTTTGATAAAAAGAAATTTATTAATTAAATAATGATTCCCTATTCACAAAACCGTTTTTTATCAATGATTGGGTCGGAGGAACCGGGGTCAGATCTAGAGTAATCCCTATCCGAAAACCGCTTCGAACCAATTTGCGTTCAAAGTAAAACATGCTGAAGATATAGATGGATGATTGGTAGAAGAGTACCTTTAGTTTCTTTCAGTCCCAGAACGAACTTGTATGGATGGATGTCTGACATTGCATTCCTGAGATTTCATCGTTGACTTTTATAAACGTACATCTGTTTGGTGGTAGAGAAGGCAACTTCTCTTAGCTTAACACCCTTCTATGAGACATATGAGCTCGGAGGTTGTATATTTGTGGAAATCAATAGTGATCGAAGGAATGGCAATGTGGCATTCAAAGTGGTATGTGTTGTGTGAAGGGTAATCGTGACCTTATGCCTCATCACCCGGAAATGATAGGAACAGGGTAGAAGCGGCAACACTATGTAGGTCGCTCTCAGAAGGATATGGTCATCACCTTTCTAGATTACCCTATATATTCGAGTATTTGTATGCCGTATCCATGGATAGGTCGAGAATGACCGAGGTGGTGCCATAGTTGGTACTATCCAGATGGAAGGGATAGGCCGGTTCTGTTTTGGTTTAGGAGTTCGGTGTCTGAACCCAAGGTACATTTTTCTAGAGATGTACTGTACGGAAGGTAGTTCCTCACCTTGTCATTTGTATGGAATTTATTCTCCAATAAGTGCCTGCCATTTTGTTTGTAAAGCCTAGTATGCTGGAATTTAATAATGGTAACAATTTCGGCTAAGATTAATAAGTTTACTTGCAAATGTTTTCAAAGATAGGTCATTAAAAATAAAATCAATTACTTTATTGTAAAATACTTTGGTTATCAAAAGGTAAAAACCCGTTTCATGTTTATATGCGGCATGGTATTACGAGATACCTTTTTGTTTTTAAAACGCGTATTTTGAGTTCTCACGCTAGTCTTATGATTGACCTGGAGTTTATTTTCTTTATCCTTAAACTCTGGGTGCCCTAATTTTCTCCAGGCAGCCTAGTAGTCAGGTTTAGTTTACAAGAAAGCTGGATGGAGCTCGAAGCATGGAGTTAGAAGATTTACTGAAGATTTTTATCTATTTCCACAACACTCTTGTAGTATTGTGTTCCACAAATTTATAAAGATGGATATTTATAACTGTCCATGTTTTAACTCTGATAAATGTATTTAAAATTTTCACTGTGAAGATTATATGTTGAAATAATATATGTCATTTCATACTTGTGAGATTATGTTCTGTCTTTATTTTCTTTCTTACCTTTAAAGATCGGGTTTTCGGAACTTGGATTTGCAGCACATGAATACCGAGGATGTATTAGTGTCGATTTTTTAGGGTCGAAAATCTGGTTCATCACAGGTAAGCTTTGCTAAAATTGTGGCAACTTTTCTTTAGATAAGCATCTTTTTGTTGCATGGCGGAGATAGAATTATGATTGTTATGGTAGTAGTAATTGTTAATAAATTTCGTTGTTAACCCCAAAATATGCATCATGAGACAAGTCTAGTTTGGGATAAAGGCTTAAGCAGCCTTACACAAAGCTCGAGAGAAGTATGCAAGATAAAATCCATAATCCAAGTTTAATAGAATGAAGTAGGTAAGTCCATAGTAAAGTACAAGAAATTATATATATGTCATAAGTCCAATAATTGGAATAATATCTTTATTCTAACAGAAGTACGCTATGCACTGTTTATTGTTCAAGTCAGTATGTGCAAAATGTTAAAAAAGCACAATTGGCTCTAAAATATCCAATTCAATTAAGGATTTAGAACTTTAAAATGTAAGAAGAGAGAAGAAAAATTCGCCCCCAGCACATAGCAAAAGGGGTCCTATTTATAGCCTTGTCACGTGTCTTGGCCTCGAACCTATGGGTTCTTATAATTCAGCTTCAATAAAGCTTCAGTAGAAGTTTAGCATCATTTGCTTGTAGATTCTCGGCATCCTTTAGATGGTAATTATTTGATACTCTTGGTATTGCAGATACCTACTATTCCTCTGTATATTGTTGATATCCATCATCTCCTTGAACATTATAGCTATTTGACAACCCATAATATACTGTGGATATTCATTATTTCATCGCTCATTGTTGATGTTCGACATTTTCATATTGTAGATATACGATACCCTTTAGATTCTTGGGATTCAATATCCTTTAAATTGTACACACACGTCGTCCTTCAGATTATAGACATACACTATCCTTAGTGGATCAGCATCCTTTAGTAATGTGGCATTCTTCCTTTATTTAACACTTTGTGTTGTGGTGGCTCGACACCCCTTAGGAACTCGGCATCTCTTCTATGCTTGTTATCTTCTTAAGCATTCATCACTTTTTTTATTATAGAGGGTCGATATTCCTTTTATTTCATTTAAGTTCAATAATCTCAGTATTGTATAAGCTCGGCATCCTAGGTTCCCCTAGGCTTATTGTAGTTTGATACCCCCAAACACTTAATGATTTGACACCTTCTTCTAGGATATGTTCGATAATTCTTTTAGTTGTTGAGACTCGATACTTTCTTACTATGTTCTCATTGGATATCCTTTGTGTTTGCTAATTTCTTAGAATTCGACAACTTTAGAGATTCACCATCCCTTCTTAAACTTTTGATACCTTTGATTATAGAGGTTTGATATCTCTCTAGAGTTGCTTGAAGTTTGATACCCCTTACCGAATGCTTGATTGCTCTTCCTTCTTCATAGACGACATCTTGAATTTCAATATGTTTCTCATTGGTACTCGACACCTTTATTTGTAGTAACTTTTATCCCCCTCTTATATTAAAGAATATTATACTTTAGTATAATGTTAACTTTTCAGGATGTTGCCTTGATATTGACATTTGTCGCCTAGATATCCACATTACCACCTATTGGTATTCTATTTGATCTCATCCGTCCATTTAAACTAAAATCAACATTTCATATTGTCGCCTTTTCTCCGTATAAATACTCGTCTCCTTCTTCAACCTTAACCTACAGTTTAAACTCGAGAAAAAGAATTTTAATTTCCTCATTTAAATAACAAAATCCTCGATCTCTATGCATTTGAGCTCAGTCTCAAGGTATGACTTTTACCTCTAATCAATTTAATCAAAAAGGTAAAATAGGGGTTTTTCAATTCTGATGTTAGATTTTTGGGACGTCGGGTTTATTACTTGGATCAGAATTTCAATTACAATATATTTTATTGGTAGCAGCTAAATAATTTGATAGCTATCGTGGATTCAATAGTTTTCTAGAAGTTCGATAATTTTCCTGAATATTTATGATAATAAAATCAAGTCCTATTTAGAAACTCGTCATTAGAAATTTAATTATTTATTAAAAATTCAGTAACTCGTTATCAATTTGTTTCTGGTTCATGAATTCGTTAGTGATTGTGAAAGTCGATAACAGATTTGTAATTCGGTATCTCTTTAAGGCTTTATTAACTAGCTAAAAATTAGAAAATTGTTAGAGATTCGGTATCTATTTAGGTATTTGATAACCAATTATGAACTCGAAAACTGTTTGAAGGATTATTTTTTTAGTTACAAACTCGATAACTACATGGCAAGACACTATACCTTTATAAATTCGATACCTAATTAGAGAATTGTTATGTATGTTATAAACAGTTACAAACTCTACATCTTGTTTACGTTCGATGCCATATTATTGATTTGGAAAGTAGTTATACTCATAAATCGTTTAAGCATTTGACACCTTTCAAACTCGATAATCTGTCGAAGCATTTCTAAATAATTCTAAACTCACTTTATTTTTTATGAATTCGACATCGAGTTATCGGCTCGATACTGTGGTATAATCTTAGTAAGGTGTCACATGCACGGTACCTTGATTGGACCCCCATGACCAATTATATAAGTTCAACAATTATTGACGAGTTTTCAATTAGTACTAGATACTTTAAATATTTATAAATCCAATATCATATTATTGGTTCAATATCTATTACTGCAGAAATCAATCCAAATCAACCTATTACCGTGGAAAATGAAGAAGCTGACACGGGATGGACAGAAGTTAGATATAAAAACAAAAGCCCTAATCGAACTAACGATCGACAGCAGTATCACAAGGCTTCAAATATCCTTGGAAATTCTCGAAAAGTAGCAGATCTGGTGGGATAGAGATATAATAATTTGACTACAAAATCAAATCTAGCAGGATCTACAGAAAAGCCAACAGCTATGAAAGGAATAAAAACGTGGACTGATGTGATAGCAGGTAATACTCGAATTGATGGTGGGGTCCAAAAGTTTGAAAATAAGGAAGATGAGGAAGGTTCTTACGCAGATCTGGATGATGAAGTATTCAATGTTGCAAAAGGCATGTGGGGAAACTCAATTTACATGTATGTTTCAGGTAAAAAACCATATTATGTTCATTTAAATGCTTATATTAAACGAGAATGGAACCCTTCTGGTAAATGGGATATTTACCCTAGGGAAAATGGATTCTACTTAATAAAATTCGGAAATGAATCAGATTGAAGAAAAGTCTTAGATGGAGGACCATGGTTCATAGATAGTAAACTTATATAAGAAATGGGAACCTAACTTAAGACTTGAAAGGGATATGCTAGAATCACACCCAGTTTGGGTGAGATTGAAAAACCTAGATCTATCACTGTGGAATGCAAGGGGTATCAGCAAAATTGCAAGTCTAATTGGCAACTCGTTGGATATGGACGATTACACCAAACAAGTGAAAAGATTAAACTATGCCAGAGTGCTAGTAGAGATTAAAGCAAAAGATAATATTAAAAAACAAGTAAGAGCTAAAGATAGACAAGGTAATATCTACATCCAGGAAATAGAATATGAGCATATTCCACCTATATGCACTAGCTGTAAATGTTTTGGTCACAAAACGGAACAGTGTGAAACTGTATCACCTCCTATCACACAAGTTTGGAGACAAAAAACTACCACTGTTCAGACAGATCAGCTACAAAAACCTGTGGCAGAGCTAGACCTAACTAATAATATACATGACAAGCAAAACATAATTACATCTCAAGGGGATAGTACTGCAGCAACAGTGGAGGAAAACCAGAATAACCCATTGAATACTGAGGAGGTGGATAATGGCCAACACCATAGCTTGGAATATAACCAAGAGAAGAATTCATCAACATCTATGGAAGAAGGAAAGGAGATTAATAATATAGTGCTTGATAATATGGAATCTGAATCTGAGCCAGATGAAGAAAACACAAACAAATATACAAAATCCAATCAAAAATATGCAATTCAATTCAAAGAGCCAGAGGGCAAAGGTAAGCCGAGCTTAAGTCGCGAGGTCTCTCCTAGGAAACCGAGGAGTCGACCTCCAACATCTAGATGTCCATAATAAGTTGGAATGTAAGAGGTCTAAACAATGACACAAGGCGTTTAGACCTCTTAAATCTAAGGAGAAAACATTCTCCTTCTATCATGGGTATTCTGGAAAATAAATTCAGCGATAATAATTTACAATTTTTCACTGAATCTTTAGAATCTGAATGGGACATAATGCACAACAATGATGTAGGTGGCAAAGGACGTATACTCATATGTTGGGACAAAAAAATATGGAATGCCAAACTTTTTGATAAAGATGACCAACAAATTACAATAACTGCTACAAATTCAGGGGGTCTTAAAATCATTCTAAGCTGTGTTTATGCCAGTAATATAGCATCTTATCGAACTAAATTATGGAAAGCCATAACAAACATCGGTAGCAAGATAAAAGAGCCTTGGATTGTCATGGGTGATTTTAACGCAATCTTGAAAGCAGGAGAAAAGAAAGGGGGTCTCACCATTAGAGTTTCCCAGCTTGAGGAATTCAATAACTGTGTCATTGGTGCAGGATTATTGAAACCCATCCACTGCGAACTGAAATACACATAGAGGAGTGGTGAGTGTAAGAAAATTTCTTGTAAACTAGACAGAGCACTGGTGAATGTTGAATGTATAAATAAGTTACCAAACATTAATGTGAACATACTACCCCTTTCAACTAGTGATCATTGTCCTATACTCATAAATTTCAATGAAAAGAACATGCAGGAGAAAGGTAAACCTTTCAGATATTCTAATCACTGGCCAGAATTAGAAGGTTATACAGAAGCTATATATTTAAATGACATACCAAGGGAGAAAGGTACCAAATGTTATGAACTCTTGCAAATTCTTAAAGTTGGCAAATATCAACTAAAAGCATGGAATAAAAATAAGCCTAAGAAAGAAGATCAGATCAATAATCTCTAGACAAAATGTGAGGAATTGCTAAAAATAATTGATAATGAAGATGCAACGGATGAAATATGGAGACAATACTACCATTCTCAAGGTGATCTTAAAGAAGCTCTTCGCGTAAAATCCATTGATTTAAAACAGAAAGCTAAAGAAAAGTGGATAACTGAAGGAGATGAATGTACGAAATTCTTTTATACGAAAATGGCTATTAGACACAACCTAAATAATAATTATCATTTAATTGATCAAGATGGTAATAACTGTGTGAACAATTCAATATTTGAAGAACAAGCTATAAAATACTACTCAGATATGTTTAATGGAGAAGCTAATCACACATTACCAGAAGTTCAATGCAGACGGGTGGTAAATGCTAGAGGAAAAAGAATGCTGGTCAGGAACATAACTATGGAAGAAGTCTGGTATGCTATGAAATCCATACATGAAGACTCCAGTCCCGGGCTAGACGGTTTGGGGTCCAAATTCTTCATATGCCACTGGGAAGCCCTGAAAGAAGACATTCTATCAGTAATGCAAGATATATTACAAAGTGGTAAATTCGAAAAAGAAATTAATCATACGTTCATATGTTTGATCCCTAAAAAGGATAATCCAACAAAGATAGAAGATTACCGACCAATTGCTTGTTGCAATGTGATATACAAAATTCTAAGCAAAATATTATGCAACAGAATGAAACTCATTTTACCTAACCTTATCTCAGAAAGTCAAAGTGCATTCATCAAAGGTAGAAGCATTTCCAAAAACTCATTGATGGCACATGAATTGATAAGAAACTTCAACAAACCAGGAGCAGATAAATTCTGTCTTAAAGTAGACCTCCATAAAGCATATGATAAAATAAACAGAGATTATCATACATATGCTAAAAGCAATGGAATTTCCTCCAAAATTTGTGAACATAATAGAAGAATGCATAACCACTCCTACCTTTTCAATACTGATCAATGGGATACCAAAAGGATTTCTAGTATCCAATAGAGGGATTAGACAAGGTGATCCTCTATCTCCTTATTTGTTTGCTATTGCCATGGAATATTTTTCGCTACAAATGGAGTTGGCCACACACAACAAGTTAACACAACCAATATACAATATTCAGCCTACAGTGACCCACCTATTATATGCAGATGATCTTCTCATCTGTATAAAATCTTCCAACATATCGGCTAGATCAGTCAAAGGAATTTTTTGTAAATTAGAGAGATATACAGGACTCAAACTGAACGAACAAAAAACCAAATGTTATTTTAACAGAACATGTAACAACAGAAATGAGATCCTTAATATCTTAACAGTGAAAGAAGGTGAACTACCTGTTAAATATCTAGATGTACCGCTATCAACTAATAAAATAACTGACAGAGAATGTGCAGTTTTAGTCTCCTCAATAAGAGAAAAATTACAGGGATGGAGCTCCAAACTTTTATCTTTGGTAGGCAGAATTGAACTAGTTCACACAGTTATTCATGCAAAAATTAATTTCTGGATACAAACTTTCCAAATTCCAGATGCATCAATACAAAAAATTGAGAAAGTCTATGCAGATTTCATCTGGAAAGGAGGTTTGCATAAGATCAAATTTAAGGACCTATGCAGACCTAAAGAGGAGGGTGGTGTGGGGCTTAAACGAATAAAAGACATGAGAACGGTTTTTACTTTAAAAAAATTGGGAGAATAATTAAAGGTAAAGGTTTGTGGGGAAAATAGATGAGAAGCAGATATATTAAGGGCAATTTTTGGCGCATGGAGATAGATAATAATGCTTCAACTAACTGGAAAGCAATCATGCGAATAAGGAAAACACTAGCACAGTGTTGTGAGAAAGAAATAGCTAAAGGAAGAGAGACAAATCTGTGGAAAGATCCGTGGATAACAGGAGAATCTTTAATCGATATATTAGGTATCAATACTTACTCAGATTATGGATGCCCGGATAAAAGCGTCTCAGACATAATCAAAAACAATGATTGGGATTGCTCGCCTTTACCACTAAATGGAGAAGTCAAGGAGAAAATACAGTACATGCCAATATACAATGGGCGAGAAAGTGATATATGAATATGGAAGCCTACGGGTGAAGATTTCACTACCAAATCAGCCTGGGAAAAGATAAGACGTCGTGAAACTAAAGTTGATTTGAGCAAAGTCATCTGGAATAAAGTAAATAATCCTAATATGGCTCTCACGGCCTACAAAGCGATTCAAAAGCGCTTGCCTACCAAACACAGACTAATGAAATGGGGGGGTTATAACAGAAAATAAATGTGAATTATCTGAATAGGAGGAGGAAACGCATAACCATCTGTTTTTTAAATGCAAAATCTCTAAAGAGATATGGACACAATGTAAAACACAAGAACACTTGCCGAATCAAGATAGCACGTTGGAGGAAGAGATACTCCACCCGATGCGAAGAGGAGATGGAGTAGACGGCAAATCCAACCTGGCCAGTATTCACATCACTGCAACCGTTTGGAACATATGGAAGGAGAGGAATCGTAGATTATACCAGAAAAAACAACAGAAAAATGTGGAGATTAGTAAAATAATCCGATCTGACATTCAAGTAGTGAAGAAGAGAAGCAGAAATCAGGTTCTTACCTCATGGGAACTAGACGAAGCTCGAATTATAGAAAGGGATCAGCAGAGCTCATCGGGGGAAACCCAGGTACAAGTCACTGGCCGCCATGATTTCAGAAGAAGGAAGAAAACTGTTGTAGTATAATTGGTATCTTTAATTGTATGTAATTGTTCTCGGTTAACATTGTATATGAACCCAAACGGTATGTCGTATTGGGTCTTTCCTACTTTGGGCTGTATATGCCTATAATAAAATCTTACCAATTTTCAAAAAAAAAAATCTATAAATGCCTTAGTGAATTATCGAATTGTTACAAGTTTTATAGTTATACTTGGTTTTGACATGAGCTAAATAATTAATTTTTTTAGGTATTCACTGGTCAGGCGTTTAATTACTTTTGATTATTTTTTTCATCTACATTTTGGGAATCCCACTTATCCTTAAAATTTTAAGCCTTTATGAAATATGTGATGCTCCACTGATTTTGGACCATAACATTTGATAGATAAATGGCTGGCAAAAAAAATTGGGTAACAACCTATAACACCCCTAATTTTAAATAGCATTATTTAGGATATTTAATTAGATAAATTAAACAGAATAATATAGAGACTAGAGTGATAAGAGAATTGAGATTTGAGATCTCATTAGGGTCGTGCCTTAACTAAATGGATATATAAGAATGGTTTACAAGTTAAATACTTAAGAGAATAGGGAAAGGGTAACATGGGAATAGTCGAACCCCATAACCCCTAAAACCCTTACAACCTTTTCATTCTCATTACATTATTACAAAAAAAAGCAAAAACATAAACTTAAACAAAAGAAAACAAGGTTGGCCATAGCCTTAAAAAGAAGAAGAGCAAAATCCAATTAGAAGCTAAGATTCAAGCTAGGAAGATTCAAGTAAGAACAAATCTCAAGCTCCTTATCCAAACGAGGTGAATAATGATCCAAACCATCTCATATTAGTCTTCTTGAACGTTGTAATTCGGGTTGAAGGTTTAAAACCATATGATTGGATGAATGATGATATGCTTTGAGTTATATGCCATGTTATACTTTAAATAAGGATTTTTTGTAGGTTAATGTAATTCGATTTAAAGGATAAAATAGTGAAAATTGATTCTTGAATGTCGTGATGTTTGAATATGTTATGTAAAACATGATTTTAGAGATGGGTTTAAATTCTCATAACATTCCAAGCTATGGATAATTTAATATGAATTTTGAATAGAAGAAATAGATAATTTTGGGTTTAAATTATTTGAGGCAATCAAGTATTATTTTCGGGCCTAAAATTTATATATGTTAGAAAACATATTAAAAGTGAAGAACTGCAACTTTTGGGGTTTTTTTTCTAAGTGTTTTACTATGGATATTAAATTATTTAAGTTAGAGGACTTCAATGTTTAAGATGTTTTGTTAAGGGGAAGGGCTTATTTGTTAAAATGATTTCATTCGTTAATTGTTGAATCGACAACCTTTAGAAAAGAACTTTTATAAAGAATTAGCAACCAATTTTATTTTATAAAATTATGCAAGTTAGGTAAAAATAAATTGATTTGAAAGGCATAAAAATCCGTTTTGTTTTGAACTGCAACTTCGCCACTTCCATTTGCTTTCTTTCATCACCATACTTCCACTAATGACCTTTTGCACCCATTCGAAACCAATGTGCATGGTATCAAGCAATTGATACGTAGTGTTATGAAGAAAGATGGAAGAGACTGTGTCGAATGCATGCTTTCAAAGGGGTTGAAGCCATTTTTATAAGCTTTTGAATCAATCAAACTTGTCTTTTTGTAAAGAAGCTTTTGAAAGAGTTGCCGCATTTTGAACTCATTCGATACCTAGCTGATGCATTCATACCTTTGAATCAGTTAGAGGCCGCTTTTCTTTATAGAGTTCAAAAGGGAATGTTTTGTCCTTTTAAATTTTAAAGCCGCTTCCTCAATTCTTTCGAAAGGGTTGTTTTAGCCACTTTTAACATGAGTTTCGGAGGCAATGATTTCGAAAGGTTGGTTTTGAAGCTATCCTCTTCCCAATTCTTTTACTTGAGGTAAATGTTTTCGAAAAGGATACTTCTGCTTTTGTTCTCTTTGATCTAGTAGTTATATTTAATGTTAAACCCAATGATTTTGAAAGAGATATTTTCAAATGGTTTCGAAGCTATGCTTCCATAAATTCTTACTTGAATTAAATGCTTTTGAAAGGTATGTTTTAAGTGTTTCAAAAGGTATATCTTTAAGTGTTTTGAAAGGAAGGTTTCTAATGCTTTCGAAGTGTATGTTTTTAATGGTTTCGAAAGAGAAGGTCTAAGATATTAAGTAGTGCTTTCGAAAGGGAGAGTAATGGAGGGTAACTCATGATGTCACAATGATCCGAAGAATCTACTGGAAAGCCTTAGCTTTCGAATAAGAAAACCCAATCTCATTTTTAAAATGTAAACCAATGGCAATGTAAAAGAGTATTGAAATGACATCTAAAATTGAAATCTGAGAGGAAGTTTTCCTTGCCAAGGATAGTGGGTTAAGGGTATTAACCATTTTTAGTAGAAAATGATTACAAGGAATTAAATTATGGATGATTATATTGTTATGTTTTGATCAATTATCATGTATGCTTACGTAATCATATTCACTTCATAATGAACCCATAACTGCATTTTGGGGTGTTAAGGACGAAGTAAGCGGCTAGGTTCACCTAGTAGTGAATATACATTAAATTAACCCCTGTGTGAGTAGGATTGCATCCAGGAGGTCAGATGGGCCAGACTGTAGAAAAGCTGATCAAAGATAATTGGTTTAGACGGGTTCTTAGTAAGCCATGGAAACTAAGTATGGCAATTGTTATTGGAAAGGAGCTAACGGGTTCTTATTGATCCCATGAAAACTATGCTCAGAATAAGTTATTGATAAGATCAATAGGTTCATAGTTAGCCCTTGAAAACTATGACATGAGAGATGTTATTGGAGAATCTAATAGATTCATAGTAAGCCCATGAAAATTATGATTGGATAAGGTTGTTGGTAAATACCTGTAGGTTCTTAGTGATCCTATAAAAACTATGAAACTAAATAGATAGTCCGTAAGTTTGAAACATGTTATTAGTCAGCTCATGAAAACTAATGGGTTAATAGTCATCTTAGAAACTATAACTTAAGGCAGATAGTCAGGTAAATGCGGATGGGAAATCCAAAGCATATTGCATGTTTGCATATCATCATGATACATTTTATTATGTTATGTCTTAACCATTGTGGATGCAAGTGCACAATATATGATTATTATACATTTGGTTAAGATACCAGTGAGGGAAAAACTCTTTTCACTAAGCGGCATGGTCTCACTAGATATCTATATAGTTCGAGATGGTAGATTATTATTCACACAAGACATTTTGTCTAACTCGAAGTTTATGTTTTCCCCTTAAACTCTCCAGTGCTTAATTGATTTTGATTAGTTTTAGAGTTAAGGTTTTCAGGTTCTCCTTTAGAGGAATAAGCTTCTAGAGACGTGCAGAAGGCAAGCTAGCTGTTATGAGTTCTTTCTTTTTGATTCCACTGTGTAATTGGATCTAATGGCAAAGTTGTTTAATTGCCTATATTTAAACACCGATCCACCAAGGGGCATCTTCATATGTCTCTCTGGGCTTATTTTGTAATAATTATATTTCTTTGAACGTGGTTTACGAATTGGGATTATGTAATGTATCTGAAATGTGATTAGAAGTCGAATGAGATTTTTTTTTTAAAATTGAGTTTATATTTTTTCATATCCATGTGTTTTTGGTATATCAAAGTATAAAACATTACTGCATTTGGTTATCAAGAATTAATAACTATGAATGACTGCAGCATCCGTAGCAATTAGTTTTGGACCTCCAAATAAGGGATGTTATAGGGCCGCAGACCTTCTCCTACTTCTGAGAAAGAAGACTATAGACTCGTTCCATCTCTTATTACCTCCCAAGATAAAGTCAACGCCATCCTTTATAAATTTGGCATTACTGATGTTGAGGCCAGAGTTGTAGGCCTATCTGGAAGGATAGACTATCCTCCAAAAGGTTTCTTTATTTGCTCCAATTCACATTTGGCGTTTCGGTTATCTTCCTCTTTTCGACTTCTTTGTTCGATATTTGGACCATTTAGACATCGCTCCAATATAATTGCGGCCTAATTCCTACACCTATTTAAGCCACCTTGAAATTCTGTTCAGGGGAAGCCAACCTTTCATCTCTTAACGTAGATACCCTTCACTCATTAGTAACTCCTGTCAAAGTGGCGAACCAACCAGAGGATACCATATCTCCTTCTCCCTTATAAAATTTTGATTAGCAATTCGATAAACAAATCTAGAGACTGGGAGAATAATCTTTTCTATGCAAAGAGCTACACCCCCAAAATTGGAGGGCCTTTCTATTCTCCTAACAAGCTTTGTTGCTTTTCCTTTACCATTTGTACTACCTTCTGTTGTCATCTTACAATTATTATTTTCTTTTAGAACTAGTCCCCAAGGGGATAGATTCTTCCATAACTAAAACGGTTGGAGAATTAAACTCAACATCATAGACTTTAGGAGACATATATAAACTTCTAACTGAGGCCAATCTCAAAAAATACTCTTTGATTTTAGAATGCCACAAAATGCTTAGGGAACCTCCCATGGTAAAAAAAAGGATGCTTATGGCAAACAATTCCTGGTGATTGGAAACCAAAATGCCTTTTCTAACTCTTCCCTTATTCAGTGTGGTTCTTCTAGTAAGTTTATATTATAATTTAAATGAAGTTTCTTACGTTGGTGTCTTATGAATTTTCTTTTAATTTAGGTTCATTTGTTGTTGTTGTTGCTTCTAAGCGTAAGAAGGCTAAAGCTCGCGTCTCTTCTTTGGCTAAATCAACTAAGGTCACCCATGTTGGGGGTTCCATTGCTAAAGCTATCGATACCATAAAAAGGAAGGCGGCCTCCATCGCCCCAATTGATTTTTCAATCCCTCCTCCAAGTAAAAAGACTAAGACCAGGGTAGTTTAGAATTGTATTACTGTTGCCGAAGAGTCTAACTTAGATGCTTTGGCCACTCATGATCTTGACATGATTAATTTAAGTTCTCCAGACTAGGGTGCACAAGAGCATACAGAGGATTTTCACACCCTAAATCTGCTACTAAACATCATGCTTCTGGTTTCCAACGTTTGTTCAAGGAGTGAGGTCCGACTCCCCACCTTACTAAATCTCTTCCTTCGAAGGCCTGGGTCAAACTACCTCTATGGGATTTAAGGATTGTATTAGTTCAGCGCAGGGATCACTCCAAAATGAATTTCTAAAGTGGAGGCCGTCAACCCTAAAAAATTTCTATCTTTCGTTGACTCCCCCACTTGGAGGAGATGAATATTTTGATAAAGGGGACGATGAAGATGAAGATGAAGATGAAGACAATGATGATGATAATGATGGTGGTAGTGATGATGGCGATAAGGTCCCGGAACTGCCAAGAGATGGTGGCAATGGGTCAAGTAGTCGTAACTTAGACTTGTTTGCCTATGACATAGGTTTCCCTGATCTATCGAGCCCCCAAGGTGCTCTGTAAGAAAACATCCCTTCAAAAGATGCTCCTTCTCCCCGTCGACAAACAAAGGAAAAGTATCCAGCTCCAACTTCCCAAATTCCCGCCATGCAGATATGAAATTTATTTTAAACATTTGAATTTTTTGTTAGTTTTTAGTTAACAAAACCATTACCTTAGTTAAGGAAAAGATCCAAATATTATTTTGAAATTTTGCACAAGAAGAGTGAAAAAAAGTGAAGCAATTAAGTGGAGAGATTAACAAAGCAGTTGAAGATTACAACAATTTATGTAAGAAGTTTTGGCGCCTTCGTATTTTCACTAACCGAATGAAAGACTTCAAAGAAAAATGGGCAGTCCCACTTTTGAGAAGATTTCGTCTTCATAGGGAAAGAGTTATGAAAGAAAATGCAGAGTTGACTACACTCTTCTAGATGTTTATTGATTATAGAGATTGTAGATTGCAATGGTTTATGATTTTTGTCTGATGATAATGAACATATATATATGTATGTATGTATGTATGTATGTATGTATGTATTTGTTTAATGTGTGTGTTATTGTACGATTTTTTTTCACGGAATTGAACAAATATTTGTAGAATAAAACAATTGAATCAGAATTTTACTCGAACAAATATTTTATTTCAATTTCAAATGTTATATATTATGTGCTTCCACTATATTTACGATTTTCAATTACAACACAATTTGTCACTATACAAATTTCAATACTCCTATATACACAATTTCTCTACACACCATACACAATTTCTCTGCACACTCATATACAACACCTTGTTTCCTCGCTCACCCACACTCGATTTTGATCTTGATTTGATTGCTCCAACTTATGTCTAGCCATCTGCTCTACCTGTCAAATAGACAACGAGGTAAAATTGAAAAAGAGACAAACCTAAATTGTAAAAACTAAAAATTGAATTTGTACATTAATATTTCCTCCGTTTATGGGTTTGGTTTTTCTCTTCAAATTTAGACAGGGACGAATATAGGTGCGGACAACTAATGATATGCACAGTGGATCACTGTGAATATCACAAGGTCGAGCCTCAATTCAACCATAGACGGACTACAGCAAAGGTCAAACACGAAGGCTTAACACAGTGCAAGTGTGTACAAAGTTAGGGCAAGCAAGTATTAGCCCGACTCAAGCACATTCAAACCATACTAAGGCAGCAGCATATGCAACACAATAGTCGAGCTACAAGAAACATGAAGCATATGTGTAATGGTACAATTCAAACACACGTACATATATATACATGGAATGTCAATCACACATAGTTAAAAAATAGCAAACTCAAGACCACATCAAGTACACAACATAGGTGAGAAAATGCATGTATAGATAGGTCAAAAGTATTAGAAACTGAACAATTTAGAACATGCACACTGGTAAGTAGCTTCATTCACCAAACCAGAATCACAACAAAGGAATCAACACATAAGGCAGCATACAAGCCAAGGCATATGTAATCCAGACCGAAGAGGGCAACAACTCAAAGAAACAAAAGTGAAGCACAAAGATATGTTTTCAAACCAAATTCAGGCATCACGGCAAGTCCAAAGACAAACCAAATAGAGTCACAAGCTTAACATAGCCAGTGCTCAAGGGCAGGTTGCAGCAATGACAAGTAGATAGTGAGTATATATCATCAAAATAAGCATGTACATATATACATATATATGTATACATATAGATAGGCATCAAAAACTCAATCATGACATCAAAAGACATGAGCAAGTTGTCAAGGAAATACTACTGCATTTAGAAATCATCAACCATCAATGTCAACAATGAAATGAACAAATCAAGCCAGTTAGAGATGCACACAACAGTACTGAAGGTCAAGCATTACAACACAATGGTTGGATAATAGTGCACATGTTCAAAATCATGGCAGTATGAAATGGATCTACAATGCACGAACAAGAAGAATAAAATATGCAGAGGTCACCAGAAAATGTGCATCTTAGTGGTCAAAAATAGCAAGTAACGGAAATTCTAATGGGCGTTGAATTATTCAGCCGAAGTTACGAGATTGACCAAGTCAAGTCGAAAATGAATTCAATCGAGGGTCAAAAATATATAGCAATATATTCGAACAAATGGACAAGTCAAGAATCAATAAATCGTTCGATCAAAATTCCATGGCAGTGAAAAATAATTGAAAAAAATTCAAAGTCAAATATACAAATGATAATAAAGGAAATTGATTCCTATATAAATCCCATTATCATCATCAGCAACAAGTATGTTTCGAGTTCAAGAAAAATCAGAGAGCATAAATTCAAATAAATCACATATTTATTTTTATATCGAATCATCAGAACTCGAGAACGCAACAAATCGAAAGAGGGCAAAGATCATACTAAGTAATTGAATTTAGAAACTCTCAACAATGAAATAACTACAATCATAAATTGCAAATCATTCGAACAATGCGAGCATCGAGAAAGGAGAAAGGCAATTCGAAGCTTAAAATTCGAAGCAATGGCTTCAATTTCATGAAACAATAATTTTCAAAACAAATAAAGCAAAAGGGAGCAACCTGGAAACAAGTAGAATCGAAGAAAGAAAAATTAGACTCCATATTTCTATTTGCATTGTAATTTTATCTCGGTCGTTATTTATTTTTATTTAGGCAGCATTGTATTTTTGGTTTCCATTTTATTTTATTGTAATTTTATTTTAAATTGTTAAACTCTAGTGTTAACGAGGTTACGAGCTATGGGGCATATTCGAGATTTGCAACTTTGTAGCAGAGTTGTGGCAGGTTTTGAGCGTAGGGTTAGAAAAAATAGGTAAAAGATTGTCACAATTTTATAAGGTTTGTAAGTGGTCGTTTGTTTATTTCTAGTAGAAACCTTGGGGGTAGCAGTAGGCGAGTTTGCCGAAGTTAGGTAAATCTGTGTGTCACTTTTAAATTCCACGGTTAATCTGCTATTTTCTATGCTGCAATTCATATATATCTATGAATTTTTTATAAAACCTATTCACCCTCATTTAGGGTTTATTTGATCCTACAAGTGGTATTGGCGCCCAGTTAATAACATAGATGTCTAACCCAAGTTGCAGATCTAACAAGAGTTAGTTGTAATGACCCTAATTTGGACTAACATTATTTAGGGTATTTAATTAGATAAATAAAATAAAATAATGTAGACGGCTAAGGGATTGATATTTGTTAATTAGTAAGGAGGCCCGTGCCTTAAGTAATGTATAAACAAAAAGGAATTAAAAAGAAGAAATTAGGAGGAATATGATAAGGGAAAAATGAGAATAGTCTTCATTCTTATACCCTAAACCCTTCTTACCTTCAGTCTCTACCCATTTCAACATTTGAAAACAAATACTAAAACCCTTGTAAGCTCGGCCGGCCACCATTAAGAGATTCAAGAAGAAGAGAAGCTAGATTGAAGTAGGAAGCTTAAGCAAATTAATCGAAGGACAAATCTCAACATCCTTAACAATAAACCAAGGTGAATAATGATCATACATCTCATTTTTGTTGATTTTGGTTTCTAGATAGATCCGAATTAGTTTTGCAAATAATATGCTATGATATGATTGTTTAAATGGATATATATATATATATATATATATTTGTTTGTTGGTGATTTATGTTGCTTGATACAGGTTTTATGATAAGTTTAGATATGAAAACACTATTAAATGACATCTGAATGACGTGCGTTTTTGATATATGATCGAAAACATTATTTATGACGTGGGTTTCAAGTTTCATAATTTTTTAATTTATTATGAATTTTCTATGTAAGAAAATAGCTAAAATTGGGTTTAAATTATTTTCGATAATTATATATTGTTTTAGGTTTGAAATTCAGATATGTTAGAAAACATATTAAAAGCGAATTTTGGTGGTTTTTGGGGAATTTTCCTATGTATTTTATTATGGTTATAAAATTATTTAAGTTAAGGGAATTAAAAGTTTTATATGTTTACTCAAGGAGAATGGCTTATTTGTTAAACTTTTAATTTGATAATATCTTATTTCGGCAGCACTTACAGAAAAATATTTTGAAACATAGTTGGCAACCAATTATATGTTCACAAATAAGGCAAGTTAGATGGAAATGGATTACTTTAAAAGGCTAATAATTAGTTTTTCTTAAATTTACTGCTCCGCCACTTCCATCTGGTGCTTTCAACACCATACCTTTGCTAAAGAACCTATTCGAAAGTAATGCACATGGTATCAACTAACTGGTACGTAGTGAATTGGAGAAAGGTGGAATGTATAATGTCGAAACAATGCTTCCGAAGAGGTAGAAGTCATTCTTATTAACTTTGAACTATTTTCATTTATAAACAATGCTTTCAAAAGGGTTTGATTTATCTTTCGACTTAATCAACTTGCCTTTGTTTATATAAAAGAGCTGTCGAATGAGTTTCCGCCTTTATGTTGTAAAAGAAGCCTTCTAAAGGATAAAACCCATGTTGTCGCATTCAAACCTTTAGAATCAATTCTTTCGAAAGGGTGCGTTCGCCTTTATACTCTATAGCCACATTTTCAATGCTTTCAAAAGGATAGTTTAACTGCTTTTAAAAATGGTTTTGGAGGCAATGGTTTCGAAAAGGTTAATTTCCAAACTATCCTCTTTCTTTTACTTGGGATAAAGGCTTTCAAAAGCCATGCTTTTACCTCACTTCTTTAGACCCTTAGTTATATTAAAAAGTTAAACCCAAAGTTTTAGAAAGAAATGATTTTCAATGGTTTCTAAGTAATGTTTCCACAAACTTTTACTTGAACCCTATACATTCAAAAGGTACGTTTTAAGTGAAGGATTTCAACGCTTTCAAAAGGTATATAATATGAATTTCGATGTGCCAAAATTTTCGAAATGTTTATTTTGAATATTTGAATGGAGGGTTTCCAATGCTTTTGAAAGGCAAGTTTAAATGTTTTCAAAAAGAGGATGTCTATGGTTTTAGTAAAGCTTTCGAAAGGGTTATTCTCAATGATTTCGAGAAGCTCTGTTTAAGTTTTAAACCGAGGTTTTGAAGGTATTGTTTGGCTTTATGTCCTAAAATCTTTTAAGTTGGAATGGGTTTTAACTTGCTTGGAAGGGATAGATAATCCCATTGACAAAGTTTCATCAATGTAGTTTTATGTCAAGTATATATATTATGGCCTAAGTATTTGAGTAAAGCAAAGTATATGATTTTCTTATTTTATAAAGGTATGATTTCAGGGGTAAATCATTTGTAAAGGTTATTTACAAGGAAATGAAGTTTTAACAAGGTAGTTAACCCTAAGACAAGAAATGAAACATGTATAGAGTAGTTAACCCTAAGATTATGACTCAAATATTAGAAGACCGGATGGGACTGGTGTAGGATTGTGCTCCATATTTTAGTTATTAGCCCCTAGCTAAAATAAGTCCAAAATTCCAGTATGTGGGGCTTGTCACAGGTGAGACTAAATTTAGGTTACACACATAAGAGAATATACAAAGTAAAGAGAGGTTATTGGTGAGCCGTAAAACCATTAGGTTCAGTTGACCATAGAAAAAGAAATTTAAGGGAAGTTAGCCCAGTGGCGTGTCTAACAGAAGTTAGATAATTGATTATGTCTCGTAGCTCGAGTTAGCCAATGGTCAATAGTTAGCTATGTAAAACTATAGTGTGGACATATATTCCGTTAGCTTCCTGATTTTTATGCATATATGTATTTGCTTTAATTGTTATAATCAGTTTGATTGCAGGATTTGATTTGTAGAAGATATGCTTTTTAAAAAGTATATTAGTGAGGAAAACCCGTTCCGCTAAGCGATGTAGTCTCACTTAATATCAGTAAACAGAGATGCGATGGTATTTTTCACACCAGGCTTTATGTCTGAATCGAAGTTTATATTTTTTTCCCTTAAACTCTCGGGTGCTGAAAATTTAATTTGAGTGGATTGAGAGTTAAGGTTTTTTAGGTTTAGTAGGTTGGGCGAATAACCTTCTAAAGACGTGTAGGAGGCAATATTCGATATATAGGAGCTATTTTGTTTTATTTCTGCTGTTATGTATTTATGATAGACATGTTTATCTAGTACTCTGATCATCCAGGGGGCATCTTCATATGTCGCTCTTGGCGTAATCTGTAATAATTATATTTGGTCGAACCTATGAATCGTTTTTTGGATTATGTATCTGAATATGAAATATTGATTTGAAATGTAACCAGAAAATAGTTTTGAAATCTGTGTAATTTTATATCATATTCATGTGCTTCTGATATTATGGATACCATTAACATTACCGTATTTTGTCACCGGAAGTTAATACTATGGATGATTGCAGCATATGTAGCGCATAGCTTCGAGCCTCGAGATAGGGGATGCTACAACTTGGCATTAGAACATGGGTTTATGGAAACTTAAAAGAATATTAAACTTTAAATAATTTTGAAAACATAATCCTAAGGAGTTAGAGAAAAGACCGGGGTATGGGATAACGCTATAGTAGCATACTTGTATTTGCTATATATACGCCTTATCTCTATTCTCTTATCTTTCTTAGGCTATTCTTCTATATCTTACAAAGTTTTGAATGTGGATTTTAAGGATGTAGGATATGGATGCTAGAAGTGGAAGAGTTAAAATTGGTGGAGGAAGCACCACAACCAACATAAAGGGAGAAGCTGCACAGAAGGCCAAGGCTTATCTAGTTTGCTTTAAGTGTAGTAAGAAGGGACACTATGCTCACAAGTGTCGGACTGGAAAAGGGAAGAAAGCTACTGATAAGAAAGAGGTGAGGTGCTTTAATTGTGATCGAATCGGACATTATAAGAACTAGTGCAAGGAACCAGCCAAGGATGGAAAAGGCAAGATATTTGAATTGGAACTAGCTACCTCAATACTAACAGCTGAGGAGAAAGGTAAAGCTGTGTTGGGAAGTACACTTTGGATTCATGGTGTATCGGTTAGAGTTCTATTTGATACAAGTGCATCGCATTCTTTTATATCTCATTTTTTAGTAGATAAGCTTAACCTAGAACCCTCGTATCTAGTTTCTTCCTTAAGAGTTGCAAATCCTATAGGAGGGTTTGCGACTCTTAGGTTGAGATATGACCACTTAGAATTTGAACTGTTAGGTTATATATTTGCTTGCAGTTTGCATGTATTTGATTTTGTAGGGTTTAGAATTATTTTGGGTATGAATTGGTCAGGTAAGTATGATGCTAGAAAATTTTGCCATGATAGGAAAATATCACTTAGACACCCTAGTTGCAGTGATTGGATTATATACTATGTAGAAAACCCTAGTTTTGGGGTAAATGCTTTATTGGGTGTTATGGAGGAAGAAGACGAGTTGAACCGAGTTTTCGTTGTTAGAGAGTTCACAGATGTCTTTAAGGCCGTAGTAGGACTACCGCCGAAATAAGCATTGAGTTTTGGATAAATTTAGTACCAGGAGAAGAATCACTAAGTAGACCGCCAATTAGAATAGCACCTACCGAGATAAGGAGATAAAAGTGCAGTTGGTGGATTTGGAAAGTGAGAACTTTATCAGATGAAGTAGTTTGCACTTAGGGAGCAGCCACTGTGTTTGCAAAGAAACCGAATAGATTGTTGAGGTTGTGTATCGATTATCGTAAGTTGAATGAGAAGACGATAAAGAATTGACATCCGTTACCCAGGATTAACGATTTGTTCGACCAGTTGAGTGAAGCCAAAACATTTTCCCAGCTAGATCAAGCAACATGGTTCCATCAGCTTAGAGTAGCAGAGGATGGTATTCCTTTGATGGCGTTTAGAACAAGATATGGATCGTAGGAATGGTTAGTAATGTCATTCAGACTAACTAACACGCCCGCATTTTTCATGGACTTGATGACTAGAATCTTTTAGGTGCATCTGGGCAAATTCATATTAGTGTTCATAGATGACATTTTGATATACTCTAAAGATGAAAGAGAGCATGAGGTTCTTCTTAGAGTGGTGCTTGAGACAACATCAACTTAAAGCGAAATTTTCGAAGTGTCATTTTTGAAAGAAGGAAGTGAAGTTTCTTGGTCATGTATTCTCAGAAAAAGGGTTATTTATAGATCCGGCTATAATTGAGGCAGTGAATAATTGAAAGGGACCAGAGATAGTGACTGAGATAAAGATTTCTCTTGGGTTAGCAGGTTATTTTTGGATATTCATTAAGGATTTTTTATGGATAGCGACACCGATGACTAGATTAACGCGGAGAGATGTGAAGTTCATCTGGACTGATAGTCTGAGGAGGCATTCCAAAAAATTGAAACACTTATTGACAAATGCACCTATGTTAGTTGTTAAAGAGGGGAATCAAGACTTAGTGGTGTACATGGATGTATGTGGAACAGGGTTAGGAGATGTGTTAATGCAAAGAGGTAAACTGATTGCCTATGCTTTATGATAGCTTAGACCGAATGAAGTTAGATATCCAACTCATGATTTGGAATTAGATACAGTAATTTTCACATTGAAGGTGTGGAGGCATTATCTTTTGGGAGAAAGATTTGAGTTGTATACGGATCATAAGTCATTGAGATATTTATTCTCTCAGAGGGAGTTGAATATGAGACAGCAGAGGTGGCTAGAGTTTTTAGCCGCTTATGATTTTGGTGTTGAGTACACACTGAGAAAAGGGAATAAGGTTGCAAATGCACTTAGCAGGAAACATTAGAATGCAGTATTGGTAATAATAGCTGGGTGGAAAGATTTAGAAGCATTGACTACATAAAGAATACAGTGGAGATCTGAAGTAAGTTATAGTAAGGAAACTGCTATGTTATCATATTTAGAAGTTCGACCAGTGATGATCGAAAGGATTGCTTCTAAGCAAGGGGAGAATCAATTATTAGCTGAATGGATCAAAGAGCTAAGGAATGTAATTGACAATGATGACTTGAAATATTTCAGTCTTGATCAGAATGAGTGGTTAAGGAAGAAGGGAAGATTTTGTGTTCAAAATGTGGGAAACATTAGGAAGGAAGTTCTAAGAGAATGCCATCGTTCAAAGTTCATCATTCATCTAGAAGGAACTATGATGTATCAGGACATGAAAAGAAGTTTCTTCTGGGAAAGTATGAAAAGAGATGTAGGCTTATGGGTGAAGCAGTGTTTGAACTGTCAACATGTAAAAGCTGAACATCAAAAACCAAGTGGGTTACTTCAGCCTTTAGATGTTTCTGTTTGGAAATGGGATTTCATATCCATGGGTTTTATAGACGGGTTACCGAGTTCAAATCGAGGAAATAGAAGTATATGGGTCATAGTGGATAGGTTGACCAAGAGAGCCCATTTCATTCTAGTTAAGTCAACCTGGACGGCACCTGTTTTGGCTAAATTATTCATGAAGAATGTAGTTATACTGCATGGAATTCCTAGTAGTATAGTAAGTGACAGAGATTCTTTATTCACTAGCGAGTTCTGGAAAAGTCTACATGAGACTTTGGGTATCAAGCCCAAGATGAGTACGCCTTATCATCCATAGACAGATTGAAAAACAGAAAACAAAATCTTAGAGGATTTGTTAAGAGCTTGTATGCTGGATTTTGGAGGATCATGGAAAGACCACCTACACTTAGTCGAGTTTTCATTTAACAACAATTATCATACTAGTATAGAGATGGCACTGTTTGAAGTTTTGTATGGAAGGCCATGCAAATCTTCCATTTATTGGTTAGAGACTAGGGATAGGTTAGTTCTTGGTCCGGATTTGGTTAGAGAAGTTGTAGAAAAGGTTGAGTTAATCCAAGCTAGAATGAAGGAAGCTCGGTCTAAGTAGAAGTGTTATGCTGATAGAAGACGGAAAGACTTAGAGTTCTTAGTCGAAGATTATGATTTCATCAAGATATCATCAATGAAAGGTGTAATCCGATTTGAAAAATCAAGAAAACTAGCACCGAGGTTCATCGGACCATTTTCTGCTGTAAAGGATCGGGAAACTCGCATATAGAGTAGAGTTGCCAAATAGTTTGGCAAGAGTCCACAATGTTTTTCATATTTCTCATCTAAAAAAGTGTATTCGAGATCCAAAAACTAGTATATCACCGACTATGTTAGATGATTTAGTAGTGGAACCGGATATGACTATAATTAGAAAACCAGTTCGTATAGTCGTGAGGGATGAGAAAAGACTAAGGAATAAGACTGTTAGATTAGTCAAAATCCAATGTAATGACGATGAGAGAGACTGTATTTGGGAAATTGAGATCATGATTAGTGATATTTATCCTAACTTGTTTCATGGTATGTTTTTCCTTTGTGTTTTATTATTATGAGTAACTTATCGTAATTTCGAGGACGAAATTCTTTAAGAAAGGGAGTTTGTAATGACCCTAATTTGGACATACATTATTTAGGGCATTTAATTAGATAAATTAAACGAAATAGTTTGGATGGTTAAAGGATTGAGATTTTTTAATTAATAATAAGCACTGTTCCTTAAGTAATGTATAAATAAAAGAGAATTAATAAGAAGAAAGTAGGAGGAATATGACAAGGGAAAAATGGGAATAGTCTTCATTCTTATACCTTAAACCCTTCTCACCTACATTCTCTACTCATTTCAACATTTGAAAACAAATACTAAAATCCTTGTAAGCTCGTCCAACCACCAGTAAGAGATTCAAGAAGAAGAAAAGCTAAGATTCAAGTAAGAAGCTTAAGCAAATTAATCAAAAGACAAATCTCAACCAACTTAACAATAAACCGAGGTGAATAATGATCTTACATCTCTTTTGTTGATTTTGGTTTCTAGATAGATCCGAATTATTTTACAAATAATATGCCATAATATGATTGTTTAAGTGGATATATATGCTTGTGATTATTTATGTTGCTTCACATAGATTTTATGATAAGCTTAGATTTGAAAACCTATTAAATGACATCCAAATGACGTGCATTTTTGATATATGATCAAAAACATTATTTAAGAAGTGGGTTTCAAGTTTTATAATGTTCTAAGTTATTGTGGATTTATTACGAATTTTCTATGAAAGAAAATAGCTAAAATTGGGTTTAAATTATTTTAAGTAATTATATAATAATTTTGGGTCTGAAATTTAGATATGTTAGAAAACATATTAAAAGAAAATTTTGGTGTTTTTTGGAGAATTTTCCTAAGTACTTTATTATGGTTATAAGATTATTTAATTTAAGGGACTTAAATGTTTTATATGTTTAAACATTTTAATTTGATAATATCTGAATTTGGCAGCACTTATAGAAAAATATTTTGAAAAAGAATTGGAAACCAATTATATGTTGACAAATAAGGCAAGTTAGTTGGTAATGAATTACTTTAAAAGGCTAATAATCAGTTTTGCTTAAATTTACTCCTTCGCCATTTCCATCTGTGCTTTTGACACCATACCTTCACTAGATAACCTATTCGAAACCAATGCACATTATATCAACTAATTGATACATAGTGAATTGGAGAAAAGCGGAAGGTATATTGTCGAAACCATGCTTTCGAAGGGGTAGAAGTCACTATTATTAGCTTTGAACTATTTTCAATTATAAATGTTGCTTTCGAAAGGGTTGGAGTTAGCTTTCGACTTAATAAACTTGCCTTTGTTTATATAAAAGAACTTTCGAATGAGTTGTTGCTTTATGTTGTAAAAGACGCTTTTGAAAGGATAAAACCTATGTCGCCGCATTTAAATCTTTTGAATCAATGCTTTTGAAAAGGTTCTTTCACCTTTATACTCTAAAGTCATCTTCTTAATGCTTTCGAAAGGTTAGTTTAACTACTTTCAAAATTGGTTTTGGAGGCAATGGTTTCAAAAGGGTTGATTTTGAAACTATCCTCTATCTTTTACTTGGGATAAGGACTTGCGAAAGCATTGCTTTCGCCCCAGTTCTTTACGACCCTTAGTTATATGAAAAAGTAAAACCCAAAATTTTGAAAGGAATGATTTTCAATGGTTTTGAAGCAATGTTTCCACAAACTTTTATTTGAACCCAATACTTCCGAAAGGTACATTTTAAGTAAAGGATTTCAATGCTTTTGAAAGGTATATAATATGGGTTCCAAAAGGGAGATCCCCAATGTTTTCGAAAGGTTTATTTAAATATTTGAATGGAGGGTTTTCAATGCTTTCAAAATGCAAGTTTAAATGCTTCCAAAAAGAGGATGTCTATAGTTTTAGTAAAGCTTTCGAAAGGGTTGTTCTCATTGATTTTAAGAGGCACTGTTTAAGTTTAAACCGAGGTGTCGAAGGTGTTGTTTGGCTTCATTTCCTAAAATCTTTTATGTTAGAAAGGGTTTTAACTTACTTAGAAGGGATAGATAATCTCATCGACAAAGTTTCAACACTATTTTATGTAAAGTATGTATACAATGGTCTAAGTATTTTGAGCAAAGCAAAGTATATGATTTTCTTGCTTTATAAAGGTATGGTTTTAAGGGTAAATCATTTGTAAAGGCTCTTTACAAGGAAATGAAATTTTAACAGGGTAGTTAACCCTGAGACAGGAAATGAAACATGAATAGGGTAGTTAACCCTACAAATATTAGAAGACCGGATGAGACTAGTGTAGGGTCGCACCTTATACTTTAGCTATTAGCCCCAATCTAAAATAAGTCCAAAATTCTAGTGTGCAGGGCTTGTCACAAGTGAGACTAAATTGAGGTTACACATAGAGGGGAATATACAAAGTAAAGATAGGTTATTGGCGAGCCTGTAAAACCATCATTTTCAGTTGACCTTAGAAAAATAAAGTTAAGGGTAGTTAGTCTAGTAGTGTGTCTAATAGAAGTTTGATAATTGATTATGCCTGGTAGGCCAGAGTCAGCCAATGGCTAATAATTAGCCAAGTAAAACTATAGTGTGGACAGATGTCCATTGGTTTCCTGATTTTTATGCATATATGCATTTGATTTAATTGTTATGATTAGTTCGATTGTAGGATTTGATTTGCAAAAGATATGCTTTTTAAAATAGATATTAGTGAGGGGAAACATGTTCCGCTAAGCGGCTTGGTCTCACTTAATATCAGTAAATCGAGATGCAATAATATTATTCACACCAGGCTTTATGTCTGACTCGAAGTTTATCTTTTCCCCTTTAAACTCTTGAGTGCTCAAAATTTAATTTGAGTAGATTGAGAGTTTAGGTTTTTCAAGTTTAGTAGGATGGGCAAATAAGCTTTCGAAGACATAGAGTTCTAGAGAGCCCATCATCAAGAATAAAGACATAACGGTCCTAACAGCAGGATAGTCCAAGTCATGGAAGAACGATTACCAAAAATCATCATTAACCTACCAAATTACATGAAAGGACATCTAGACGAAGCAAGGAACTCAAAGAAAAAGAAGGTAGTCAAATTTTTGCTAAGCATTAGACTCGGCCTTGAGTTAAAGTTTAAACTCGATACCGAGTCTAATTGATGATTTCGGTCATCGAGTCACTTCGTGTACTACCTTGGTCCCACTAAAAGATGATACTGGAGATAATTCATTGGTCCAACTATTTCTCTACCCCTATAAATACAACCTTTACACCAACCAAAAGGGGATTTGGATTATGCTACCACAACACAGGAACTCTATCTCTTCTTCAACTCTTTCCTCTACACCATAATCACCAAGGCAACAACTATAGGCAATTCTATGACTTAGAACTTGTTTAAACCCGTACTTGTGACTCTTTCTCTCTCAAACACTTTGTAATATCCGAAAAACAAGATCAAACAACTATAAAGTGGATGTAGGCTTAGTCGACAGCCTAACCACTATAAAAATATCTCTACCTTTCTCTCTTATTTCTTTTACTTGGTTACTGTTATCTATTGTGTTAACCCTATTTTAATAGGGTTGATGCTTTCACATTCTACTCTTGGTTGTTGATCCATTTTTTAGGTTAACGCCATGCTTGAATTTCTCCATACCGAACCTCTCCAGTATGGTATCTATGTACAGGGATTGGAACAATCCCAACATCCTCTTAGATCTATCTCTATAGATCTTTATTGCTTCTCCTAAATCTTTCATGGAGAAATTCTTGGAAAGACAAGCTTTCACTTATTGCAATAAATAAATGTCATTACCAATCAATAGAATATCATTGACATATAGCACTAAGAATACGATAGCATTGCCCTATTTCTTTCTATATACGCATAATATTATTCGCACAATGAAATATATATTCAGCCTCAAACAATCTAGAAACAAACACAATTCAACAAATAAAGTCTTTTACGAAATAAAAATTATTTAACATTAATACTACTCCACTAGGAAAACGTAAATGATAATACAGTAGATCCATCATCAATTTGGAGCCTCGTCTCTATTTTTACCATGTATCGCCAGTTCCTAAGCCGCTGCAACGAATTACATATATGAGTTCCAGATCCAATATCTAAAACCCATGATATTTTATTCATTGCAAAACAATTTTGAATCATAAATGTTCCTGATGAAGCTGTAGAACCATTTTTCTTTTTTTCATTAACAATCTTTAGGTATTCATGATAGTTCCTTTCCAATGATCTTTCTTGTGGCAGTGGTGACATTCACCCTTGTCAACGTTCTTCTTACTTTTCTTATTCTTCTTACCTTCTCTTTTTTGCTTCTTCGAACTTTTCAAAGATGACGCACCACCCTTTAAAGAAAGCACAACTGGATGTAGACTTGGCCGAACTCGACATATTAAGGAGCTTCATGAGATTCGCATTCAACTGGTTCATGTTGTAATTCAGTATGAACGGTTCACACTAAGGTGTAACTGTGTAAGGAACCAAGGATTAAATCAACTTGTAATTCATTGTTTATTTGTATGTCCAAGAAAGCCTATCATATAGCCCTTCATTATTAGTACATAATTGTCCATTTTCTGTCCTCTAGTCATTTTGGTGTTCAATAGCTTCTTCGTGAGCACGTACCTTACAAAACGTGACTGTTAACCAAACAGGGCCTCGAGACTATCAAATTTCTTATAGGCAGACATGTTTTCATGATGCTACTACAATAGCATGTCTAACACAGACAACACAAAAACCTAGGTAAGCTCTAGGTTTGAAACCCATTTCTCATCAGCAAGTTTAAGTTTGGGATCTACATCATCAGTGGTTTTTCTTTAGGATCGCATGTAATAGATGACCAAAAACGCATTTAAACCGACGCTATCTTAATCACTCTTTGCCAATCGATATAGTTACATCCGGTAAGCTTGTCACTTTTAGAAAACAGTCTTGGAGTTGATATATTTGGCAATTTTTAATTGGTAGATTATTAGCGCAATACCACACTAGATGTTCCTATAATATTAGTAAGGTCAGACTTTATGTTTCATTTTACTAATAAGCTCTGACCATCCTTTTATGTTTTTCCAAACCCTAAGTCGAAACATAGAAGTCTTCCAACTTCACTAGTAGGTATTAAGACTCGTATATCTTGGGATCTTAATCTTGAGGAAAGCTCAACAAACCATACTCCCATATACAATGGATAATGCCTTTGTTGGTTGTATCTTATACAACTCCTAACCTGTGGTTTCATATCATAATCTCATTTTTACCTTGAAGAAAGCTCAAAGTAAATTAGATTATTCACTCGTACCCACCATTTCATGACGGCCTAAGTATAGTATATTATACATACCTTGAGTAAGGCCCAACAAATATATATAAGTATCTTATCTCATCTAGTTTATACATTAATAATACTATACATAACATCTCCAGCTTGAGGAAAGCTTAACAACTAGAGTATATGTAAGTAATTTATTATGTATAAATGGTAGATGACAACTTATATTCAAGATTCATAATCTTCAATATATTATATCGAGTGATATCGACTTATGGGATAATGTATTTCTTGTGAAATACCCTCGTGATTCAAGGGTTGAACACATTGGGAATCATGGTAGACGCAATTTACATATGTATTATTCTTTAACTCTATTTGGGGTTTCCATAATGTTTCACCTTTAATTTGTACATTCATATCGTATAAGCTTCATTATTATGCAACATTTATATTTTAATTAGCTTATATTATAAAATTATGTATGAAATTACATTAATGAAATCATACTTAATTAGTTTTAATAAATTAACGCTTAATTTTTTTTCTTCGGTTTTAACATATTATATTTGGTATTTATATATTATAATCTTTATAGTAATATAAATATAATATATATGTGTGGATTAATTAATTTATTTAATTAAACTATTTGAATTAAATTCCGATAATTTTGAAAATTATATTATACATAACATACATATACACTTATATTATTTCAAAACATTTCAAGACAACATAACACACACACACACACACATATATATTACATACATATATGCTTTATCTAATTAAATTGTTTAATTAATTTATTTCTTTTATTAATCTTATTAATAAAATTTATTTTTGAAATTAATTTATATTTATTTTCAAACATTTTCAAAATTTTCATTATATTATAGCTTTTATAATATATATGTACCCACACACGTATCTTATTTTAAATTTAACTTTTAAATTTAAAATCTATATTTATAGTTTTTAAACAATTTGGAAGATTAGCCCAAAGCCCAGTACAAATTGGGCCTTCTCTATTAGGGGCAACTTTTGAGCTTACATATCTATTCATGCTAGGCTGGTAGCCAGGTAGGGTAGTGTACTTGATTATCCAAACTCAATCCTCTGACACTACCTTTCTAGACACCCTACTTTCTAAGCTGTGAGCTTAATTAGTTAACCCTATCATAACAAATTTAGACCGCATAAGCTATTGGGTTTTGATACCATTATCGGAAATGGGCCAACCCACAACGTTTTGATCGGGCAAATCTCCATATTTTACCTATTTGGATCTTTAATGGGCCTGCATAGTCCAATTTTTCATAAATTTTCTGTATTTTCTACTAAATAAAATCAATATTTTATTTGAATTTACAAACAAAGTTTTATTATACATAATTTGTATTAATATATATATATATATATATATTTGTATATTATTTATGCATATGTGTATACGTACACGTGCAACAGAACAATGTATACATGGTTTGACACGTCCGTATATAGATGGTGGGTTTTACCCTACAAGTCTACAACAAACATGTTAGCCCCTCCTATAAGGTTCACTGTCTGATTGTAAATATGCTTGCATCATAATATATATATATATAAGTAAATATAATATATATATATATAAGTAAATATAATATATATATACATATATATATATATATATGTGTGTGTTAAATGTTAGTTATATACAATTTATATTTATAACGTTTATATAATTTTATACTCATATATACATATATACACATACATACGCATATATGTATGTAAATATATATACACACAATATAAAAATAATAATTAAACTAACTAAATATTAATTTATAAAATAAATTTAACATATACATATGTATATATAATAAGAAAATCATAAATAATTTATTAAAATAATATAATATTTTATTTTAAATTAATTTGTACAATACATATTAACATATAATATATACATACATATTATATAAGAAAATATATAATTTTTTGAATTATTTTCTGTAAAATTTTGCTCCCGGTCAAACATAAATAACTTTTTCATTTCTTTTCAATTTTGAATTTTAATACATTATAAAATTGAAAATGGTATAAGAATTAAAACAAATATAAAATTATATTTATTGAAAGTTTGTATATAATATTGTTATGCAATATATTTATGCAAAATTTTCTTATTTGTAATACATATACACAAGTATTTTAAATTACACAGCAATTTTAGGTTAAATACTTAATTAAATATATTTATTCAAAATAAAAAATCTTTTTTATTTACTATTCAATACATATTATACATGAACAATTTTTTTGAATTTAAAACATATGACATATAACATTGTCTATAAATATGTATTTTGATTGATTAATTCATTTAATAATATTACTTATATAAATATTTTTATTTGCAGGTCATGAGCATCTCGATTACAAGATTTGTGACAACATTTCAATATACAAGATTCGTAATATAATCAAATATCCTATTGTATAATTATGATACCATAAAATAATATAGAGAATTGCTTTTCCCAAAGCCCTTTCATACACGTTGAAACATTGTATTGATCCCCTTGAATCCGTTCACAAATCAGAAGTTGCTGGCTCACGAACCGCCTCACCACAAATGATCAAATTGAAGTGTTTTGATGTAATTTTATACTTGGAATTTTTGGGTTTAGGGAGGATGGTTGCTGGCCGAAAATGAAAGAGAGGAAAGACAACAAAAGTGTATAAGAAATGATGTGAAGATGTGACATATAAATAGGAAGTGAAGAGAGTGAAAAGTGGATCTCATCCTTATACCTCTGTAACAACCCATACCTTAATGGGTTTAAATTTCAACACAAATCGAAATCCAAGTACATCAAAGCACTGTTCTTTGGATTTGGTACCTGCAAATAAGAATGAGCATTATCGAAGATTGATAGAAATCTAAATTCACAGCAGAAACAAAAATGGGATAAGAATACTAATTATGATTACTACCTTGGAATGAATGGCATTCCTTGGATAGCAGATTGTCACATCAGCATCAAGCAAAAGAGGAAAGATGACTTCTCCAATAACTAAACACATCCAGCTCTAGTGACATATTCCTCAAAATGTATCCTATGGGTTGAAATGAGGAGGGGGTCATAACAACATTTTGGTGACTGGAAAATCTATAAACTGTCCATAACATAAATTTATACTGACTGGTTTCCATTTAATTATTATGTCTATTAAGGTTAGCAATTCTAGTATAACCTTGCATTGCATACACCATTACTTATCTTTCCATTTCCAAGGTACAAAATACCGACGTAGCCTTATCAACCACCCAATACTTCTAAGTCTATTGGCCACTTGATACTTCTATATATGAAATGGGCTTCTACTATCATCACATAATAATTTTAAAAGAAAAATAGATAGACTCTGCCATTTAAGACCTCAATCGCGGTAGACTCTGTCATTTAAGACCTTTTCCAAGATGAACTTCTATCATCATCATTGTTGATCTATTGGTCCACTCAAACCAGAAGCGAACCCCTATGGAGATATCCCTCACCACTCCTAATTCCAAATTCGGACCATTTAATACTTTTTAATTAAGAAATCAGGTCCAATCTCTCACGTCATCATTGGTCCTAAGATTAGTGATATCTCACATCAATAATAAGTGCATTCGACTTCTGGTAGCCTTAAAGTGAAGGACAGTCTTCCGTCGAGTGACTCTAGTGACCTCACATCACTAACCTACTAAGTTCAATTAACAATCCTAAGTCTTTACTTATATTATCTTAAGTATACATTGGACTTAGGTTACTAATTCCTTTTTTATTTAAGGGAATAAGATTTACCTTAAATACTTACCTACCCATAAATCCCTTTTTAATGCTTGTAAATGTCAATTTTTGAATAAAATCCTAACGGACATTTCCTAAGACATTTATATATGATTACTAATTTCAAATTAGTAACCTTTTTATATCTATTCTATTTTTATCAGTCTCCTTAGATCATTTGGCCCAATTAATTATAATACCCAAATTCATTTCCATTAATTAGATTACAGTCTTTAATTCCCATACCAACCGATTGTAACCTCTAATCTAATCCTATCCATTATATCCCATTAATTTCTCATTAATTGGGGTTACAATCTTTTATTTCCTATTAATTATTGACAATTCCTAACTTATTGCCTATTAATAGGAATTACTATATTTCCAAATTCTACCTATTGCTTCCCTAAATATAATAACAACCAACGAATATTACAAATAAATGATGCATATAAACTACCTAATAAAACTATTTATTCTTAACCAAATATATTCTAGTCATAAATATGTAACTAGAATATACTTTCCATATTTAATTTGCTGGAATTAAATTCCATAGGAAGATTTTCAGCTATGATTTCCGTAAATAGTTTAACACAAAAGGGAAAGATTGACTTGGTTTGAAATTACAAGGAAAGGATAGTTTCTTTTTAATTGGGATAGACAGTGTAAACTACGGAGAATAAATCTGTACTTTACACATCTCTTCCCTTTTTGTTTGTGGGTATTCCTTGTTAAATCAAACGTCACCCTTTTGAATGAAAAGTGGGAAAAGTAAACAAATTTATAAAAAATCAAATGGGTGTTTTTTCCACAAATTAAACCATTAAAAATCTATAACTTAGCACAAATTTAGATAATAATCCAAGAATCTTATTTTACACCCAAATACAGATCTGGAATAAAATATACAACATTCAAATTCTGAAATCTTTGGGATTGATCTTCAAAACAAGATGTAAATATATTTCGAATTAAATCTAAAATAGGAATACGTAGGCAATAGTTTTCTACATTAATTTAAGTCTACAATTCACAAATAAAGTAGATTTAGGCATAAAAATCAAATGTATGCTAATGGAATAGATTTAGAATCTTAAAACGTATATAAAATTTCCCACTCACCTTTCAAAAGTGATCCAAATCTCTAGATCTGAAGTAGACCTTAAATTCATCTCCAAATCCTTTTTAATCCAAGAAATATGTATAAAAGGGTATTTACATAAATTAGAATTATAGATCCGAAAAGAGATTTGGGATTGAAGAGAAATGTAAATATATAATTACAAATACACATAAACACATAACCTCGTTGTCGTGTATTGTTGATTCACTCTTCTTCTCAATTTGTATATATACAAACAAAAATATATATTTCATAATTTAGAAAATAGTGGAGAAGAGAAAATAACACAGCTTCACCGATGCTTTGAGAAAAAATATGAAAAGAGAAGAAAAGGTTAGCCCTGAATTTATAGATGCTGCAATTAATCACAGCGGTTTGATTTAAAATATTAAATCCAGGCCATTGAGGCTTAGGTTTATTGCAGTCACCAGGTCGCCACTGGTCCATAGCCTATAGGTCGTTGGTCGACCTTTGGGGGTTAACCGGCCCTAATAACGAGTTGGCTTGTTGGCCTTGGAAATTAATATGGAAATGTTAATTTTCCTATTCGAATTATTTTCGTTCCAAATTCGTTTTTCTTCCATAACTTATTCATTTGTACCCCGATCATGAAACTCCACATATGAATGTTGCTTGGAATTTCACCACAAACGAATTGGTCCAAGTTCTGTGGTCAAATTCTATCGTTTGCAAAAATTCCTTTTTTAGAGCTAAATTAATTAACTAAATAACTAATTAAATAACTAACGCCAAATTATGAAGTGTCACAATCTCTCTCTTACTATTTCCACTCTTTTAATCATTCAAAATCCTTTCTAATTGCCATCATATAGCCAAACAAATCAAACCTCCGACGCCCGAAAATATCATGCATGTATAGGTCTTACATATGGTCCAAGTCTGAAAAATATTCAATCCAATTTTAAATCTTATTTAGACGCATACTGATATCGTATACCGATCGATATATTTATAACTATTATAAACATAAATATTTAATACTGTCAAATATACATTAAATAAAATTTTATTATAGATATTAATTAATTAATTTACAACAATTGATGAATTTAATTAAATTAGGTGGTAAAAAGAAAATTCAACGTTTTGGTTATGTGACTCTTAGGGTTAAATTTAGTCGGCGATTAATATTCAATATTTCAAATATTAATGTTCACACGTCACTTAGCAGGTGGAGTGACACTATAGCCAAATTTATTGCTTACTTGGTTTTGGCAAAATCATTTTTTACTTTATTAAACGTTATCCGGTAGTGACAATTATTTACACTAATTCTCTTCATCAAAACTATATCACTTTAGACTTATGGAATTTGGTAATGGTCAAAATTCAATATCATCCATATTCAACTATATGGTTTAAACACAAAGTTCTTGGTTCAATAAAAATAATTACTATTAACCAAACTATTGTGGCCAGAGTTTTGACTTCAGTTGTCTATGATACTAACCTCACAAAACTAAGGAGATGAATCCTCCCTTGAATAGTGTTTCACTTTCAATACTTCCACTGGACCCAACTATCATCATTTGATAGGCGCAATACCATGATTTGACTATAATCAAAGCAGAACTTTCATATTGAAGATCAACAGTATTTTAAAGTCGAACGAACTGTGTAATTAGTCACATCGATGTATTCTGATTGACATTACTTATATTAAACAACAGAAACTATCAAACGAGTCATTCCATAGTTATCCAATAACTATCAGTATATAACCCCTTGATATCCCAAGCGGTCATGAGTAATACACTATCCATCATTATTTGGAAAGAATTAGGAACTCTAGTCTTAGTGGCTACATTGATATCCAGTCTTGATGCACCTTGACTAAGAATATTTAAAATAATGTTATTATTATATTTTAATACAATACTCATGATTATAACTATTTGTAATTACTATCACAAAACTATAATTTATTTATTTTCTGTTAAATATACTTTAGTTAAACATTTAATTATTTATAACACACTATAACAAATATATAATAGAAAGAAAAACAACTTTATTATGAATGAGAATTGATTACAAAGTTAATAAATTATGATAAATTACAGAATTATACTCCAAAATTTATCAGCACCAACACTAACTAACTAAAGAATTAATGTCAAGGCCTCCCTTTAAGTCCTGGTGCAAAGAGGATATACTCGTTCATAGATACCGAGTGTAGCACCCACTGCCGCCAACACCCTTTATCATAAAAAATTATAGCAATCCGTATTGCGTAACTAAAGTACATCGTAGTATAAGAGCATAGGGGTAGTACTACACTTCCCCAAGACTAATGTTGATATAGGCATCCAAATATATATCTACATCTTGTGCCAAGTAAATAATACAAGCACACGAGAACTTCACAAATGAACCATGCCACCTACTATCTATCACAAATTGTCTACTCAAATGATATATCACAAATCATTTATAATATGATATACTATAAATTGTCTATTATATGATATAACATGAATCATCTAAAGGTGATACTCTTGTTGCTGTTGGAGTCCTTCGAACATCTTACGTGATCGGTCTTCTATTGACTACCTATTGGAGAATAAACTAAAAAAAAGTCAATATCTAAATATAATATAGACTCCGAGTTGCAATATAATGCAATAGACTCGTGTAGATATCACCACGACCTCTACTATAGGCAAGGGTGATATGTGAACTATTTTAAATAGCCATCATCTTCTCCTTAAGAACTTGCTCCGAGATCTCATATGCAAGTCGTGTGATTCTCCTACGATATCATGGATTAATTGTTTACTCGCTATATATCCATACTATATGGATAACGGGCGTATCCCATATAACATGGTCTTGGTAGCCTGAGTCGGCCCACTGAAGTCATGTAAAACTTATCATTGCTTGATCATATGTATTAAGTAATGAGAGCAACTTATAACTCCAATCCCACCTAATGAGTCATACCATCATCACGTCTCGTGGACTTGATCTCTTTTGTATCTAGTGAAAACATCGCACAAGTTCCACCTCGCTTTGGCATTGTTTCCTTCATTTCAAATCAGTTAAGGGTCTTGCCTTGTTTTGTGTTGAGTCCAATGATTCTAGGTCCCCCCAGAGATCCCTTAGAATCCGCTCGTTTAATATCGGAAGGATCACATTCAAATTTGGTATAAAGTGCCTGAAACTCATCGTTCAAAAAAGTCCACTTCACCTTGTCCAGGATCGAGTCTGGGTATGCTGCGGCTTCACCGAAGCGAGGTTCGACCAGTGTTGAGTACACTACTGCACACGTAGAAGTGCACACTTACATTATTGCAAGTGTAGTAGTGCTGCGCTACTAATGTATAGTAGTGCTGCACTACTAATGTATAGTAGTGCACATCGCTATTGTGATGCAATAGTGCACACCCGCACTGCTGCACATGGAGCCGTGCATGGCTTACAATGATCCAAGTACAGTAGTACATTCTTACATTGCTACAGCAGTATGCACACAAGCTCAGAGTTCTCAACCTTTGCCCAACTCCTTCCCAATCTTTTCGGGGTCTAGCCTACCCTTAACCATTGCTTGAAAACAAAGAAATGGATTTATTATCTTTGTAGGCCATTGAATAAGATTGTTATGCCTAGTTATCATCATCATCATTTAGGGCATGCTACCCTCATTCTATTTAATCTACACAACCATTTCAAAATATCAACCATTAGTTATAATCAACCAATTCTAAATACATGCTTTCATTCTTATTTGATCCATCAATGCAAACTACTTTCATCCATATTCAACTATTAATTTAACCAAATATATACATTCAACCAATCATCTTTCTATCATAATATTCACTTTAATATCCAGTTTATTCAAAACATCACATTTTTATTATCGAACTTCTTCTTAAAAGTCCTATGTCTTTATTTTATAAAATCGAGTAACTATTTATAAAATACAGCAATAACTTATTAACGATTTTTAAGCCTTTTAATACTTATTTCCTTTATTTCAAAAGTAAGTACTCATCTCATAAACATTTTATAAAACCTTCTAACTATTTTATAAACTATTTCATTCATTTATAAAATTATTGCTTTATTTAAATAATATTTATAAATACTAATTAAGCTTCATTAAGTCTTTGATAACTTTAATAATAAGTGTAGAGCACTAAACTCACCTAATTAAGTTAATAACTTTTCTAAAATCAATTCAAATGGTTCAATTATTTCTAACTAATGATATATTCATTATTACATCACTTAATTAGCCCAAATCAACACATTACGTCACATCCCATTATTTAGTTAAATATAAACCAATTTCTAAGCTCACCAACTTTTCCAAAATTAATAATTGAGGCCTCTAATATATAATGTGACATAATCATTTTTATGACATGTACATAAGCTCAAACAAAGCATATCATTCTCTAGATCACTTCATAGAACTCAATAATCATATAAACATAAATCTATGATGTATAGCAAGTGAAAATAAATAAGAGAATCGTCTAACTCGCTTTCTCTTCATGAAAACAAGCTCCTAATCATCAAAACCCAACTTTTCATTCTCTTAAAGTTTGAGGTGACACTCCAAACTTCACTTCAAGGCCATTTATTGATAGGTTTTGTGCGGAATGAGGTCAAGAGGATTATGGTGATTTTTCCAAGGTTTATTGGACTTTATTTAGCTTGAAGACACGAAATCAGAGATGGATTCCATTTATGACATCAAATTTCGGACTTTGGCGGACATACCCAAAGTGAAGAATTTAAGGAAAAGCTAAATGCAGATGGACATATAGAGATGTAAATGGCAAGACTGGTTGCGAAAGGGTTTCATCAGATTCATGGTGTTAATTATGAGAATACTACACATAAACTAAAGAATTTATAATCGTTGTAAATTAATTAATATTTATGAAATAATAATTATTAATTTTTATTTTATGATTGTGTACCATTAGTATTTAATAAAATGCATACATATATATAAAACACACATAAAGTTGTGCATATGCATAACATTTAAATTAGATTTAAAAAGAATAAATATTAATTAGGTTTTGGAATTTTTAAGGCATTTTCCCTTCATGATATGGCAGGCCAAAAAGGGAGAGAGGAGGAGTTTTTAATTTGAAATGCAAGGGCTAAGATATAATTAAAGAACGGTGAATCATATTTATCTTTAATTATCATTATTGCCTCCTTTATGAGATTTTTTTTCATTTAGACATTTCTCTCTTCTCTCTTACCAGTTCCAACCGACATTTTTAGTGGCCTCTAGGGCATATAATTCCAAACTAAAAAAATTAAGTAAAATAAAAAATAGAAGGTGGTTTTTATCCGTTGATTCCTGCAAGATTTAGAGAACTGAATCTAAAAGCATCCATTAATTATTCAAGTTGTGACTTTTGGCGACATCCTAAGGTAATTCTCTGATTTAATTTGTTTACATCTTAAGGTAATTCTTTAAGTTGGCTAACTACGATGTTAATCCCTTATAATTAAGGAGACGAACTCTCTGTTGAAAAGTGTTTCGCTTCTATTGATTCAACCAAGACCCAAAAATATCGCCCAATGGATCGCCATCCCACGATTTAATTATAATCAAAGTAGATTTTCCATATTGAAGCTTTACAGTATTCTAAAGTTGAGGGAACTGTAACATCGTCTCTTCGAGATTTTTTATTTGACCTTAGTTATATTAACCAATAAAAAACTCTTGAGCGAGTCATTCCATAGTATGTAACCCTTTAGTGTCCCAAGCAGCCATGAGTAATACACTGCCTAACTTTTAGAGAGCGTTATGTACTTTTATTTCAAGGATGAATCGACATCTTCCTTAAAACATCATGGCTATGATTATTTAAATTAATACATCATTTTAATGCAATAAAATTTTCATGATTACAATGCACTGTATTACTAACACATAACATATCATTTAAGGATTTTCTGTTCAATATACTATAAATTATTCTTAATTAATTATATCATAATATAAAAAAGTGCATAATAGAAATCAAACTCCTTTATTATGAGCTAGATTGGCTATTGAGTTAGATATACGTAACAAATTACACGATTACCTCTAGAGCATAACCCTAACCCTACCATACCCTAGTAATCATTGCGTACTCTTAATAATCCTTAATATAGGCTAAAAGAACACCCAAGGGGAAAAGGGAGTCTAAGTCTCACTAATGCCAAGACTCGTATCTCATATACTTTGTATTGAATAGAACAACTTAGACACCATAACTTAAATGCCCTACATCTATACTTGTACTATCAAAGAGTATTACCGAGTAATATTTTCTGATATTACAGAGAATGAGGCTTGTTATGATTAGCCGCACGTGAATATTTCCTTGGGCTAACACAAATATATATTCCTACTTCATATAATACATAGATATACGTACTCGGTAATAGCATAGAATAAATATATAATTTTACCAGGATTGAACAATATATAATAAAATTAGAGAATATAAAGTCACAAAATGCAATGAAAACAATAATAATATCATAACGTACATATCATAAAGTAGGTGCACAAAATGAAGTATCTGACCTGCTACAAATATATATACATCGATATGACTCAAATATAATATACATCCCAAGAATTATCATACGAACACTTGCATGGAGATAATACAAAAACATATATACACAATATCCTTTCAAAATATATATCATAGTCTAAATTACCTTCTCAAAAAGCCCAACATCCACAAGACTAAAGTCCATGTACATGAACAGTTTCAGACAGATCTGACTATTATATAAATAACAAATGGGTCAGACTATGTCTATATTAAAATGTGAACACATACACAATATGTCATGGTAATAGGATGTATAACATGTACATGCATAGTGACTAACGTCAACAACAAAGAATTATGCATATCATAACAATAATTACCTATGAAAAATATATATAAGTAAACTGAGCATGGCATAGATGAATAGGGTAATAAGCACGCACCAATAAGTAACTAAGCGACGAAGATGAGCACAAAGTAATTCCACGCAGTAATGAGCTCATGATTAAGCATAGATAGTATATAAACTAACAAATCATGCAAATAAATGGATAAGCACCCAGCATGTTCGAAGATGACGAGCACATAGCAAGTGGTTTATGAGACAAGCTCAAAGCTAGTCTAAATGAATAACGAGCATGAAGCAAGTCGAAATAGGTGACAAGTACGAAGCAAGTCAACTATCAACTGCATTTAAGGAGGTTTGTATTATAAATTCCAAAATCATATTTAATTTTAGAATCACAAAAATCTTTTTAAAAAATAATTCATACTATCAGAAATTCCTCATTAATACTGTGAAAATATTACTAAAGGAGTTTTTGATTTCCAAAATATCTTTTAAACATCAAATTCAAATTCAGATATTTCTGCTCTAAAATATTTCCAAAGATCAAATATTTAATTTCAAAATCAATATTTAAAATCCTTTCAAAACCTTTTAAACCACCTTTGACAAATAATATTAAACTAAAATTCTCATTTTATAGAAATCTTTCCAGTTTTTCTAACATGACATTAATTTAAAAATTACTTACAAAACCAAATTCCTAAACTTCCTTTTTGAATAAGTAATTCAATTTATACACTTTTGTAGTATTTCCAAAGGTATCTGAATCAATTTCCTTTTATTCAGATATGATTAAATATAAAATAAATTACTTCAAAATATTATAATTAGTGAAATATAGCAATAAATTTTCATCGTTAATATTTTCAAACAATAAATAAATCATGTTAGAACTCCTCTTCTGGGATTTTAATGGCAACAACTATACAATCGCATATACAAGAAATACTTTATCTATTTATAGGTATATAATAGAAGAAATCACTCTGTTGATTAATATAATTGTGTGAAGACAATCATAAATAATAATATATCATTTATTGAAAGTAAGGTCATATATTTGTACCATGGTCTTAGAATATCTTGTATAGTATCCGTGAGTTATCATAAGCACACATGAAAGCATATCATTAAAACACTTAGCGAATTTTTGAAAATAAACTCATATTTTATAAACTTTTTTCTCTTAGATGTCTGGGACATAATGCCAGACGTCTATAGAAATTTCGGATTAAAACCTTAAAATGTCTCAAGCATCTGACAATATATGCCAGACGTTTGACACTATTTTGACCGTCATATTTTGAACAGTCACTTCTCTTCATTTTTAATGTTCATGTCTTCTCCTATAGTTGCAACTCCTAACCAGAAGAAAGTTCTTCGAGAAGTCATACGCTTTGAAATACAACTCTTTGTGACCTATAAATATATCAAAGGTTAAGACTAAACACACTCACAACTACTATCACTCTTTATTTTCTCAAAGTACTTAAACTCTCTTGTTCTATTAATAGTTTCATACTCTCAATCAATTACAACCAAAATCTGTATTTTGGTAAACTTACTTCCTACAAATCCAAGAGCTTACACTCACAAACGCTCAAGGGATATTATAGGAAGAATTGTACTAGCAGTCAATATTTGTGTTGTATAGAACACAAATCTCTCAAAGAAACACTTTTGTATAAGCCTATTCATTAGGTAGAAGCAAGAATTATTGGTTAGAAAAATACCGATGGGGAGCTTGGAGACTGGATGTAGGATGGGAGGTCCGAACCAGTATAAAAACTCTAGTGTGCTCTTTTTTATTCTTTACTTTTGTACTCTACTATATACAGTTGTTTATGTCATTATACACACACTTTTCTTTTACACAAGCCATATTATATACGATTCACAAGATTTTCATTTGGTATCAGAGCAAGGATATTTCAATTTTCTATAACAAGTGATTGAATATTTTTTAACATGGCAAGTACATTTCAAGAAGGTCAATCAACTGCTCGTCCCTCGCTATTTACTTGGTCTAGTTATGCTTGCTGGTTAACACGTGTAGAAATTTTGGGGAAGCTAATGGTTTAAATTTTGGCAAACTACTCAAACTAGATATGACACACCCACCACTGATATAAGCACTTGGACCGATGCACAAAAGAACATGGCAACTAATAACGCCAAAGCCGTGAATGTATTATTTTGTTCACTTGATAAAAAAGAATTTTTACGAGTCATGTTTGCACAACTGCATATGATATACGGTGCAATTTACAAGTAACTCACGAAGGCACAGCAAAAGTCAAGCAAACAAAAATCTCTATTTTACAAATCCAATTCTCATCTTTTAAAATGAAAGCAAATGAATCTATTATTGACTTATATGCTAGGTTCCAAACTATACAACATAATCTCATGGCACTTGGAGTCAAATCAACTGATTTTGATCTACGTACATGAATCTTAAATTCTTTGACCGTCGAATGGGAAATAAAAGTTTTAGATATTGAAGAAGCAAACTATCTTTCTCAACTCAAAGCCGAAGATTTAATAAAAAATTTCATGTCATATAAAGCTAATTTGTAGGAAAGATACGAGTAAAATCAAGCAAAAAAATATTGCCTTTTAAGAAAATAACGACGATACGAGGAAGTAATTGTGTTTATCACCAAGAACTACAATAAATTTAAGAAATTCAAGAAGATGACAAAATTTAAAAATGGTGGCAATTCAAATTCATTAAATCAAATGACAAAAAAATGTTATGGACGCGTCAAGTTCGGTCGTATAAAGAAAGATTGTCCATAACTCAATAATGACAAAAAGAAAAGCAAAATCGAGAAATTCGAGAAAAAGCGAAGAACTTTTCAAGTAACTTGGGATGACTCTAATTCATCCTCTTCTTCTAATAGTGATAGTGAAAATGAATCAGAATAAGCTAATGTTTTCTTTATGGCTAGCTCTAATGAAGTATGTCCTGAATTAACATATAATGAAATTTTGGAAAATAGCATAAAATTAGACAATAAGTATAGAGAATATAAGAAACTAAAAAAGGAATATGTAGGAAAATTGAATAGAGCAGAGCTACAAATTAGGTTATTAAAAGATGGGAAAACAATTTTAGAAGAGGATCTAGAAATAGCACAAAAGGAATGTAAAAGATTATCTTCTCAAAATAATGCTTTATTAAATGATTTAGAAAATAGCAAATTAGTAAATAATAATCTTAAAAAAGAAAAGCATGAACTAAAAAAAAGTTTAGATTCTACCAATGTTGAAATCTCCAATCTTAAGACTAAGTTAGATCAAATTACCAATAACATATCAAAATTTAATAATGGAAAACAAAACTTAGAAAATTTGATCAACCCGAAATGGATTAGGACTTAAAGGTAAGCAAAACAAAGGAACTATAGTACACTTTATACTAAGTTCAAGATGCCTATATCTAAAATTAAGATTAATACTTCTAACATGAATGTTGTTAAAATATGGATTCCTAAATCTAATAACAAGTTGATTAGGTAACAACACATAGAAGAATACCTGAGAAATATTGTTTATAACAATAATAACTACATTTTTAAAGGTCCCGGACCCTCTTGGGTATGGTTGCCTTCCCCCACTAACACAAAGGACCCTAATGGAGGAAGTAGGTACTAATTAAACTCTTATTATTTTGCAGGTACCTAAAAACAAAATTAAAAGCAAGAAGAAATGGATATTCGACAGCGGATGCTCTAGGCATATGATAGGAAATACATACATGTTATTAAATATAACATATGTCAATGGAGGCACTATGACATTTGGAGACAATTCAAAAGTCATCGGCATTGGAGACATCATTAACATCGGTGTATCTATTTCTCCCTTTAGTACTAATGTTTTATTAATAGAAAATTTAAAACATAACTTATTAAGTATAAGTCAATTATGTGATAAAGGGTTTAGAATCGATTTCAAAAAAGATAAATATGGTATATTCGATCAAAATAAAAATTATTTGAAGGAGAAATCAAAATATTAGTGTTTTAAATATGAATGTTAAAAACAATAACGATTTATGTTTAACCGCAAATCATAACGACCCATGGTTATGTCACAAACGCTTTTTTCATATAAATTTTAAATATATAAATAAATCAGCAAAAGATGATTTAGTAAGAGGATTACCCAAAATAAATTATAAATTTAAAAATTCATGAGATGCATGTCATCTTAGAAAATTAAAGAAAAGTTCATTGGATCCAAGAAGGAAGTTTCTACAAAACAATTACTCAAACTACCCCATCTAAATGTATTTGGCCCAACTCAAGTACGATCAGTAAATCATAACAAATATGTTTTTGTGATTATCGATGAGTTTTCAAGATATACTTAGACACTATTTTTGAAACATAAAAGTGACACATTTGAAATATTTAAAACTTCTGCTAAAAGAATAAAGAATTTAATGAATTATAAGATTAAAAATATAAGAAGGGATCATGGTGGAGAATTAGAAAATGAAACCTCTAAAAAAAATTTGCAATAAAAAGGGGATATCATAATTTCATATCCACGAAGTCCACAACAAAATGGTGTAGTAGAAAGAAAAATCGAATATTACAAGAATGTGTGTTTGCGCAAAAAATGGGCAAACACCTCCAAGTCGTGTGATTTAGTTGATTTTATGTGATTCTTAATGATTTAGATGAGTTATGTAAATATGAAAAAAGCAGGGGCTAAAATGTAAAAGACACACAGATTTATAGTGGTTCGGGCAGAACGTGCCTACGTCCACTTTATATGTTATTATCTTCTTTCTTTCAGATTACAAGTACAATGCTTTGTGTACAAGTATATGAAAGTAGTTTGAAAGTTCCTTCCGTGCTAGAGCTCTCAAACTTGTCTGCCATTGTTGTACCCCTGCCCCTCTATTTATAGAGTGAGGTAGGGGGCAGGGGTCTTGGATGTATATAGCTGCTGGTGGGCCCGGGCTGAAGCAATCTGGCCTGGTAGCGTTCTGGTTCGGCGAAGCTTGGTTCGGTCGTAGTTGGAGAAGGTTGGGCCGGTGGAGTTTTGGTCCGGTGATGGAGTGGAGAGTTTTGGTCCGGTGATAGCATGGCTCGGTGGTATGTGGTTTGGTGGAGCATGGAAGTGGAGCTTGGTTCGGCTATGGAAGAAGGAGAGGTCCGGTTCGGCTATGGTTTGGGGGGAAGGTTAGTTTTGGATTGGTACTAGCGAATGAATTGGGAAAGCCGAATGAGGGGAGTGTCGGACGAGCTCTTGCAGGTTCAATACCGAATGGGCTATGCCGAATGGAATATGTGGTGTACTACCGAATCAACCTTTAAACCCTTGAATTGCCGAACGGACTTAGGAACCGGATGGAATAGAGGTTGCGAACCTGGGTGAAACTGACGCTTCTCGGTCTTGAGATCTTCTGGGTGAAAATTCGCCCAACATTTGCCCCCCAAAGTGGGGCACGTGCTTGCATGTGTCGCGCTTTGTTTCCCCGCGATAAGAAAGCTTGTTATTTAATGCCATGAGCTGGATGTTCGTATCCTGTTGATGTCCTACAAAGGAATTTACGGTTTTAATGTGATTTCAAATGACGACCGTTCGAGGTCGGGTGTCGTTCGAGGCGAGTAGGTGTGCCCCGAGGGGGCTTAGCATTATTGATGCCAGGTTTACGTCCGAGTGGGTCCCTGGATCGTTTGCGAAGATGGTTTATCGCCAACTCAGAGCATGCCTAAGGATCGTTTGCAACCCCGTACATGTGTAAGTAGCTTAGCCATTTCAGAATTATCAGAACCAAATATCCATTCAACCGATGAGTTTTAAAAGGATGTCAAAGTGTAAATTCTCACGACGGTAGGGTTAATAGCCATTCAGAGCATGCTGTGGACCGTTCGTGGTCGCGTACATGTGTAAATGATTAACCCATGTTAGTGGGAGATTTACTACTTATTCATCGTTATCATAATCTCTATTTTATCAGTAGATCCTAGAGTCCGGTACTTATCTGAGTGAGGTGCTTTGCATGCCCCCTGCTTCTGGTCTTCGCTGGTTTGGATAGCTTCATTCGGTTTTGGTTTGGTCCGGTATGCCGAACCGGTTGGACCGGTGCTTCTGCGCTCGTCTATATATAGGGGCTACACCTCCTTAGAAATTCTTTACCGAATCAACGAGGGCCGAATCAACCTTATACCAAATCAATCACTAGCCGAACCAATCTCGTGCCGAACCAGGTATATATCCCTTTGCCGAATGAACTTGATGACCGAATGGGTCTGATGCCGAATAAACACGAAAGTTTTTATTTGCCGAATGCTTCTTTGCATTGTATTACCGAATGAGCAAGTATACCGGATGAACTTCCAAGGCCGAATGAAACTACCGAATGGAGTATATGCCGAATGAGAATTCATACTTGAATCTCGAGTGGAATACCAAACCTATATACACTTGCTTGCTTTATATACTTGCTTGCTTATGTTTCTATACTTCTTGTTCTAACACCGTGTTTTTCTTGTGTTGCAGATAAATGTCTCGCAAAGCGGAAACCCGATCGGATAAAAAGAAATCTAAAGGTAGAGGAGAGTCATCCTCCTCCGTGCCCCCAGCCCAACCAAGACCGGTGCCACATGGGCCTGCCCCGAGGTCGTTAGTGGATGGGTACGGTCCCCAGGAACTTCTGGTCTCCCTCCCGATTGCTTTCCTAGCTCCCTAAAGGAGGAGCAACTTGATGTTATATCCCGTTCCTTCGGGATAGACAGGGCTCGCATGCTGTTGCCGGGAGATGGAGTGATGCCGTATAATCCCCCCGAAGGCTACTTTGCTTACAGCAGATATCATTGCATGTGTGGTGCTATCCCTCCTATCAATGCCTGGATAGTTAGCTTTACCACATATTTGAAGGTGGCTCCATTCCAGCTCCAGCCGAACTCTTATGCCATTCTGGTGAGCCTTTTCGTTATCTTCCAGAGGAGGTACGGGCGCCCTCCTTCTAACTGGGAAATTCGATATTTGTATAACCTGAGAGGCTACAAGAAGGGGTCTCCGTATATTAGTCTAGAAGCGGCCGTGCCCTTCAAACCGGTCTCGGACTTATATTCAAAGTTTACCATGTTCAAGAAAGAATGGTTTTTTATCAAGGACGATTATGTTTCTTTCCGCCTTTTCACTTCCGGCTGTAAGATGAATTTCATTTATATTTTCCATGTTCTGACTGTAGTGCTTCTTCTGACATGCCTCTATTTCTTGCTAGCGACAGGTGGCATTGCAGTCGTGGAAGATGATTCTTTGGCGCGGATGGCTGCTGAAATAAAGGCTATTCCCGCACGGGACAGGTTGGCTTCGTTCCTGATCAGGAACGCTACCCTCCTGGAGTACAACTTGATCCAGCTGCACCAGTCCGTGGTTAAGCAGAGGGACACGGCTGAGGAGAAGGCCGCTAAAGCTAAGGAGGGGCCACGGTGAAGAGTGGCAAGAGGAAGCCCTTTGCACAACATCCCGTCGTGGGAGGCAAGAAGCTTAAGGAGTCAGAGGGCCCCTCTCCTAGTACTTGCCCGATCATCCCGGAGGAGGAAGGTGTGGAAGAGGGCGAAGGAGGCGATATGGAAGGAGAGTCGGAGGGTGGAGGAGATGGAGATGGTCAGGGTGGTAGTGGTGCTGGTGCCTTAACCTCTAGGCAAGACCCTGAACTTGATGAGGCTCTCCGCCAGGCCTTCGGAGAACCGGAGGGAGAATCGGAAGCGGAGAAGGCGAAGGAGACTGGCAAGGTCGGGGCTGGTGCTGATCTATCCCCTAAGGGCTCCTCAGCCAGGGTGACTCCGGCGGTGCAAGGTGAACTTTTGTGCTCTGTCGATTCCATTTACGATAGGGACTTAGAAATATTTTATGGTTCACTTCCGTCCTGTAATGAGATTCAGGACTTATTGCAGTATCCCACTCCTCCGCAGGGTTTGTATAATAGATGTGCATTCTCACTTTTTCTTTCTTTTTAACTTAACATGTTTCTTGAATTATGGATCGTCGTATGTTCATAACACTTGTTTTTTACTCCAGGGGCAGGCCAAGCGGTTAAAACGTCAGACGTTCGATACCGCCTTGAACAATTCAAGTTGATGAGAGCTTCTGATAAGCCGAAGCCTCTTACTGGTCGTCCTGGGGACGTGGTCAGATACCGTCCTCTTATTGGGGTCATTGAAGAGAGCATTCAGAAAACGAAGAGGATTCGTTCCTTATTTGAGCCTTCCCCTGGTCCGCAGCTTCCTGTTCAGCCTCCTCGTGATACCACGGTGGAGAGCACGGAGTTTATCCCCCCTCCACCTCCTTCTAAAAATCCCACTGTTATCCGTATAAGGCATCCTGACGTGCCTCGCGACCCCTTTGCCAGTCATCCTGATTTAGATCCAAGCTCTCGGGATATTTCATTTGATGAGGCCACGGGTGAGCACCTTCTTCCCCGCAACCCCATGGTACGAGTGCTAGATGAGGCCAAGCCCATAGATCTTGATCTGCTTACCACTCGGGTAGTTACCATGGGAGACGAAGCCAAAGCTAATATCGATCGGGTGGCTGAAGAGACCAAGAAGTTAATGGAGCACCATGCTCAATTGGTCAAGGCCGGGGAGGAGATTGGGAGTGCTAATATTCGGTTGCGGCTAAAAGTTGTCGATCAGGCCGAACAGCTTGCCGGTCAAGCCGTTCAGATTTCTCAGCATGAGGAAGCCTCCAGGCGGCTGAAAGAGACCATGGAAAAGGCTAGTAGGGCAGAACTACGGAAAATGGAGGCCGCCTGTAAGGAGCGGATCGACATGGCCATTGCGACAGTGGATGAGGTTCGGAATGCGGATCTCGAGCAGGTAGAGGAGTTGTCTGGGAGGCTTGAGGCCGCGGAGATGGCTCAAGTCAAGTTAAAGGAGCAGATGGAGGAGATGAGGAGGTCTCTCCAGGCTGACTGCTTGAGATACCGATCAGAGAGGGATGTCGCTGTCGCCAAGTTGCAGGTTTCCGAGGCCCGGGTGAGGGAGTTTGAGGAGAATGAGGGGATGATGGACGAGATGCTGCAGGACATGTACTTCCGCACTTGGAAGGAGGGCAGCTTGTCTTGGATGGATGACTATCCCCGGGTCATGGCCAAGATATATCTTCGGGCTTTAGAGGAGGCCAGGGTCAATGCGGGTAAGGAAGGTGGAGTGGCTTTTAGTCTGGATGTGGTCACTGCTCAGTTCTCGAAAGAGGAGCAAGCGGCGGTGAAGGAGGGGATGCGGTTGCTTGCTGCGGAGGAAGCGGGTGTGCAACTGGAGGATGAGGATCAAGCGGCGGACGCTGGTGAGTTATTCTTCTCTTTTCCTTTTCTTTCTGGGCTTCCATAACTTAATCGTTTATCGTTTGTTTAATGAATTCCTTTTCTGAATTGGACAGGTGGAACTTCCGATCAACATGCTGGAAGCTCCGACCCTGCGGCCAAGTAGGCTTGGGGGAGTTGGTGGGATGAGAGCGAAGTGTGAACGCAGCTGGTTACTTGTCCGGATTTGGCCACCTTTTTATTTCCTTCTATCGCTGTTTATGTTAGTCCAAAACATTAATGTGACTGTAATAATATTATTTGCAAAGAATAACTTTATGTGATTTTATGACATAAGCTGATTTTGTTATGTTTAAATGTTGTTGTCATTTTGATGTGGTGCCTGAGAAGTATGCATATGCCTGTGATTTTAGTTGTGTTTGATGTTAAGCTGTTGCTTGAAATATAATTTCATGTTTTGCAATGTTAGTATGACGTATGAATAAACTATAGTTACATATTTATGTACAAGAGAAGAGAGTACCGCCCTTCATGTTTTAGTTGCAGGTGGTAGCTTTGAGCGTCTTGTGTAACTGATCATGAATATAGCTGAGTACCTTGCCACCCAGTACGCAGGCTTAGATTCTCATGAGTGAATGCTCCCTATTTGGTTTCCTGTACTTTAGAGTTTGTTATACAGGATAGGAGAAAAGTATTTAAATGAAATGGAAATATGGGAAAAGTAAAACTTCCAGTCACGGAAGGCCGTCGATGTGCTTAAGTTCGTGGCAAACGGGTTTTGTAGTCACTTTCCCTAGCTGTGGGTCTTGGAGACATTTGTCACCCATCTTACGCCTTCGCGGGGAGTTTTCTTTTTTACCACAGCCGCACTTAAGACACATCGGAGCCGAGATCGCGCACGGTAACTACCCGAACCATTATGGTCCGTAATCGTGGGTATTATTCGATTTACCGTGGCCGGCTAGCGTGGGTGCCGTTGGCCGTGAACTACCCCTGGCTGGCCACACCTTATGTTGGGGCTTAAAGTAGGTTCACAGTTGCCGGCGAGCCGAACGCCGTAATGAGCTGCCATCGGCTATAGTCGGCCTTTATGATGACTTATAATCGGATCATTACAGTTGGCTTTGAGGGCAGTCGCGAGCAATGAGTTAACCCGCAGCAGAGGGATGCTGGAGCAAAAGAGTCTCATTGGCGAGTGCATAGAATCATAGCGTACCTGTTAGGCCTTGTCCAGATGAGGTCGTGGTGCGTCTTGAGTGGAGATGCCATAGGATTTTGTTCAACAGAAAAGGATAAAGCTTAACAAGCAGCCAAGATATAAAGCAACAAGTTAAAAAGAGACAAGATTTTTTAAAGTGGTTCGGCATGAAAATGCCTACGTCCACTGATTCTCTTTGTTAATTCACTTCATATGGGCAGTACAAGTTAAGAAAAGTATCGACGGAGGTGTCGGATGTTCCATGCCCTCTGGAACACCTCTCCGTCCACTGTTGACAAAATATAAGCTCCGTTGTGGAGATCTTTATGAATTACATACGGTCCGTCCCAGATGGGGTCTAGTGCCCCGGGGCGCGGAAAGATTCGCCTGAGGACAAGATCTCCTTCTTGTAAGCTGCGATGCTTGACTTTGGAATTGTATAGCGCTGCCACTTTTTGTTTGTGAGCTGCTGCTTTGAGTGCTGCATCGTTTCTCCTTTCCTCAATCAGATCCAAAGACATGAGGAGGAGTTCTTCGTTTTCTTCTGGATTGTAGTGGATCCTACGGTGGGAAGGAACAATAGTCTCAACAGGGAGCATTGCCTCCGATCCATATGCCAAAGAGAAAGGAGTATGTCCCGTTGATGTTCTGAAAGATGTGCGGTAGGCCCAAAGTGCCGTAGGAAGTTCGTCCACCCAAGCGCCTTTTGACTTTTTAAGTTTCTTCTTGATTAGGGTTTTGAGAATTTAGTTGACAGCTTCGACTTGTCCGTTTGCCTGAGGATAAGCTAATGATGAGAAGCTTTTATGAATTCCATGCTCTTGGCACCAGTCGGCGAATTCTTCGCTGTCAAATTGGAGTCCGTTGTCCGATATGATCTTGAGTGGTACTCCGTACCTGCACAGAATATTTTTGATCAAGAAGTTGATAACTTTTGCTGAAGATATTTTATTTAGGCGTTCCGCTTCCACCCATTTGGTGAAATAATCGACTGCCACTATAGCATATTTGGCTCCGCCTCTGCCCGTTGGCAGTTCGCCAATTAAATCAATTCCCCATACAGCAAAGGGCCAAGGGCTGGTCATTTGAGTAATCTCATTTGTGGGTAGTCGAGGAATCTTGGCAAATTTCTGACATCTGTCGCATCTCTTGACGAAGTCTAAGGCGTCTTTGTTTAGTGTGGGCCAGTAATATCCATATCGGAGTATCTTTTTCGCCAGAGTCTGCCCTCCAGTGTGATCTTCGCAACTTCCTTGATGGATGTTGAATAAGATTTCCTTAGCTTCCCTTTCAGCGACGCATCTGAATAAGGGGCTAGAGAAGCCACGCCGATAGAGGATGCCTTCTTGTATTGTGTAGTGGGGAGCTTTCCTCAAAATTCTCCTGACTTCATCACGTTTGTCTGGTAGTGTGCCGTCCTGCAAATATTTCCGGATAGGAGTCATCCAAGTTCCTTCTTCGATTGCAGTTATCAGATTCACTTGTTCGAAACTTGGGGCTAGCTGCCTTGAGATGGCTAGTGCTCCGAAAATGGTGCTATTCTTCATACTAGCTTGCTTTGCTAGTTCATCGGCCTCTTGGTTATCTTCTCGAGGAATGTGTTTGATTAGATAATGGTCCAATTGATCGAGCAGCAGTTTGGTTTTTTTTAGATATGCTGTGAGTCGTTCTCCTCGTGTCTGGAACTCTCCTAGTACTTGGTTTACGATAAGTTGAGAATCACTATGAAGACATAAAGAATTGACTCCAATTTCTAAGGCGAGCTCCAATCCCGCTATTACTGCCTCATACTCCGCATCGTTGTTAGTGGCCGCGAATTCCAACCTTAATGCATAGTACAGCTTTCTTCCCCTGTGGGTGATTATTACAATACCTGCCCCCGAGCCTTGTTCGTTCGATGCTCCATCTACAAAGAGGTTCCACTTGATGTTTTTTGCTATTTCAAATTGATCCTTGCCTTCGTTGGTAGTGAATTCGGCAATGAAGTCGGCCATGGCTTGCCCCTTGATAGCGGTGCGAGGATGGTAGGTGACGTCATACTGACTTAGTTCAATGCACCATTTGAGGAGTCGTCCAGAAGTGTCGGGACGATGGAGCACCTGTCATAGTGGTTGATCGGTTCGAACTCTGATGGAGTGAGATTGGAAGTAGTGTCACAGTTTTCGTGACGCGATCAATAAACAATATGCCAATTTCTAAAGTTTAGGATATCTGGCTTCTGCCCCTGTAAATCTCTTACTTATAAAGTATACCGGGCGTTGTGTGCGGTCCTCTTCTCTTACCAAGGCAGCGCTTAGAGCATGAGATGATACAGCGAGGTATAGGTATAGCTCTTCGCCTTCGTTTGGGGTTGAGAGTACTGGTGGTCTCTGAAGGTGTTCGATCAGGTTAAGGAAGGCTTTTAAGCATTCATCGGTCCACTCGAACTTTCCTTTGTCTTTCTTGAGAGCTTCGAAGAAAGGGACGCACTTGTCAGTTGCTTTGGAAATGAATCTGCTTAGGGCGGCCACCTTTCCGTTTAGGCTCTGCATTTCTTTTCGAGTGGAAGGTATCCTTATTTCTTTTAGAGCCCGGATTTGTTCAGGGTTTGCTTCAATTCCTCTGGCATGGACGATGAATCCTAAGAATTTTCCCGATGACACTCCGAAGGAGCACTTTAGAGGATTCAGCTTCATTCCATATCGGCGAAGTACCTGAAACATCTCGCCCAGGTGGCTTACATGATCGTCGGCTCTCCTGGATTTTACCAACATGCCATCCACATATACTTCCATAGCTCGTCCTATTAATTCCACGAACATCTTGTTGACGAGGCGCTGATAGGTAGCTCCGGCATTTTTGAGTCCAAAAGGCATGACTTTGTAACAATATAATCCCCGGTCAGTGATGAAGCCAGTGTGGTCTTGATCGGGAGCGTGCATGGGAATCTGGTTGTATCCGGAGTATGCATCCATAAAAGATAAAAGTTCGTGCCCGGCAGTGTTGTCCACAAGTTGATCGATTCGGGGGAGCGGGAAGCAGTCTTTCGGGCAAGCGTCATTTAAGTTGGAGAAATCAATGCATGTTCGCCACTTCCCATTAGCTTTCTTTACCAGTACCGGGTTAGCGATCCATTCTGGGTAGATGGCTTCTCGTATGAAGTCATTAGCAAGTAGGTTCTTTACTTCCTCATCGAGGGCTGCTGATCGTTCTGCTCCCATGCTTCTCTTTTTCTGCTTTATCGGTACCTTGGTGGGATCGATGTTCAGCATGTGGCATGCTATGTCTGGGGAGATTCCTGTCACATCGGCATGTGTCCACGCAAATACATCTAAGTTGTGGCGGAGAAAGTCAATGAGTTGATCCTTCAATTCTGTTTTTAGCTGAGATCCTATTTTTAATAGTCTACTTGAATCATGTTTGTCTACAGATACGAATTCCATGGCCTCTGCAGGCTCAGTGGTAGCCTCCTCCTCCTTATCCCTGGGGTCTAGTTTATTGAAAGGATCGCTGGTGTATCGAAGAGGAGGGGCTTTCTTTAGTTGCTATGCTTCCAAGCTTTTCATGCAGAGAGTAGTCTCTGCATCTTTCCCTTTATTCTTTCTATGGTTATTGCGAAGTTCAATTACATAGCAATCTCGAGCGACGTCTTGATCTCCTTCAACTTCTCCTATTCCGTTATCTGTTGGGAATTTCATCTTTAGGCACCACGGGGCTAGGACAATTTGGAAGTCAGATAAGGCTGGTCTTCCCAAGAAGGCGTTGTAGGCCGAGTGGTTTTCTATTAGTACGAACGTTTGTTTTCGCACAACGGAGCAGAGATGACTTCCTATTTCGACGAAGAGGTCAAGTTGCCCGAGGGGCATTTTCGCATCTCCAGTGAAACCGTGCAGGGGTTTGTTGCAGGGGGACACATCCTTCATTGACAGCTTCATTTTGTCGAAAGCATGCTTGAATAGGATATTTACGGAGCTTCCTGTGTCTATTAGAATTCGGAAAACTTTAGCTGGACCGAACCGGGCAGAGATGACCATGGGATCCATATGTGGATACTGTCTTCCTTCTAAATCACGCCTACTGAATACGATGTCGTCACTCTCTTTCCGTTTCGGGTGGCGTTCTTCCATAATGGAGTTAGCATAGCCTTCAACATTTCTAAGTGACTTGCCGTATCTTTCCATCTCTGCCCAGCTTCTGTCGGCGATGTGTGGTCCTCCCGAGATGGTATGGACCACTATCTTCTCTTGACTAGAGCCACTGGTGTTGCGATTCCCTCCGCCTACTTCTGGGAGGGGTCGCTTTGAGTTCTCATTGGCAGGAGTTGGAGTCCTGTTCTGACCTTTCACATAGCGTTCCAGCCTTCTTCTTCTGATGTGTTCTTCGATCAAGTCCCGGAGATGGTGGCATTCATTGGTGTCATGTCCGTGGGATTCGTGGAAGCGGCAGAACTTTCCAGACTTGAGTGCGTTATCAGATTCTTTCTTGTGCGGGGGGCGCTTGTATCCGAGTTCGCCCTGAGTGGCTAGAAAGATGTTTTCGATTGTTTCATTCAAAGGAGTGTAGGAGTCAAATCTTGGTCCTGATCGATATTGGCGTTTTTCAACCTTCCTGCCCCCAGCATTGTCTCTAGATTCATTTCTTCGAGTGTCCTTAGCTGCAGCAGGAACCTTGTCCAAAGTTGTCTTACCTTGTTGCCCTGACTGCCTCTCAGTGGCGGTGTCTTCAAGTCTCATATACTTTCCAGCTTCATGGAAGAAATCAGGTAAAGTAGCTGGTTTTTCCTTAGTTAGTCTTCTAGCAAACTTGGTATCTGGGTGTACCACTATAGAGGGCCATTAGGGTGAGCTTCTCATCGGCATCTTGGACTGCGGCCGCTGCGGCTTTGAACCGGGTTAGATATTGTTGCAGTGTCTCGCCGGATTTCTGTTTGACATTGGATAGAGAATAAGCATCCTTGGGTTGTTCTACATGGATGCAGAACTGGCTAATGAACCTTTCTTTCAACATCTCTCATGAGCTGATAGATCCTTGGGGTAGATGGCAGAACCAGGAGGTAGCTAGATCTGCTAGGAATAGTGGAAAGCATTTACACAACACCCCTTCTGTTGCTCCGCTCATGAGCATATGATGGGTGTATCTCTGTAAGTGTACGATGGGGTCGGAAGTTCCCTTGTAAGGTTCCATGGTTGGCATTTTCCATTCCCGGGGGGTGATGGCAGTTTCGATATTACGGGTGAAGGGGCTGGTGACCCTAGCGCCTATTCATCGGTCCCTTTGCTCCCGTTGGACGCATTCTCTGAATAATCGTGCCATTCTTTCATCAGAATTTGGAGCGGATAGAAATGAACTTGGTTCTTCCCTGCGGGATCGATCTCGTCCAGATGACCTGTAGGGATGGTATAGTCTATCACTTTTGACGTTATCCAGTGGTTGCCTCTGGCTGCTCGGATGCATGCTAGGACCAGCTACAGTTGCCCCCTGCCTTGATCTTCCCCTGTGGGGTTCTGTTTCAAGCATTTCCATGGGGTCAACTTCGGGTTGGGTTCTAGCTCGGCTCCGTTCAGCGGGGTTTCTATGATTAGGTGGCATGACTGGCTCAGCTACATCCGACCCTCGCCTGGCGCCTCCCCCACTGGGTTCGGTTCCAAGCGCTTCCTCGAGTCGGAGTTCGGGCTGAGTCCGGGCACGGCCCCTATCATTGTTGTTCCTGTTGATGGCTTCCTCGAAGAGGGAAGACCTTTGCTGTCTCCGAGATCCTCCAGATTGAGATTCATCCCATGATTCAGTGTTGCGTTTCGATTCTTCGACATCCCTCAAGCGTGACATGAGTTGGTTCACCAAAACTTCTTGTTGGGATGCGAAGCGGTTAGTCACTTCCACCACAACTCTTTCTAGGTCTGCTCTAGTGATTACTGCCGGTTGTTCCGCGGCAGGGGCTGTTGGAATTGCCTGATCTACATGCGGCACTGCTGCTGTAGTAGGATGGTTCTCTTGATCTGGATCCACTGGATTTGGAGCGCTGCTGGTTGCAACGTTCTTTCCCTTGTTGGCGTCTTTTCTTGGCTTGGAAGTCATGTTTTCTAGGCAATGAAGGGTGCTATTGGGAAAGAAGGTTGAATGAGGGAAGCTGAAGCTTCGAGTTCGAATTTCTCAGTGAAAGCACCAAAAATGTTTGCGCAAAAAATGGGCAAACACCTTCAAGTCGTGTGATTTAGTTGATTTTATGTGATTCTTAATGATTTAGATGAGTTATGTAAATATGAAAAAAGCAGAGGCTGAAATGTAAAAGACACGGATTTATAGTGGTTCGGCCAGAACGTGCCTACGTCCACTTTATATGTTATTATCTTCTTTCTTTCAGATTACAAGTATAATGCTTTGTGTACAAGTATATGAAAGTAGTTTGAAAGTTCCTTCCGTGCTTGAGCTCTCAAACTTGTCTGCCATTGTTGTACCCCTGCCCCTCTATTTATAGAGTGAGGTAGGGGGCAGGGGTCTTGGATGTATATAGCTGCTGGTGGGCCCGGGCTGAAGCAATCTGGCCTGGTAGCGTTCTGGTTCGGCAAAGCTTGGTTCGGTCGTAGTTGGAGAAGGTTGGGCCGGTGGAGTTTTGGTCCGGTGATGGAGTGGAGAGTTTTGGTCCGGTGATAGCATGGCTCGGTGGTATGTGGTTTGGTGGAGCATGGAAGTGGAGCTTGGTTCGGCTATGGAAGAAGGAGAGGTCCGGTTCGGCTATAGTTTGGGGGGAAGGTTGGTTTTGGATCGGTACTACCGAATGAATTGGGAAAGCCGAATGAGGGGAGTGCCGGACGAGCTCTTGCAGGTTCAATACCGAATGGGCTATGCCGAATGGAATATGTGGTGTACTACCGAATCAACCTTTAAACCCTCAAATTGCCGAACGGACTTAGGAACCGGATGGAATGGAGGTTGCGAACCCGGGTGAAATGACGCTTCTCGGTCTTGAGATCTTCTGGGTGAAAATTCGCCCAACATTGTGCACGAACATTACTAAGTTGCAGCGGTTTACCAAATAATTTTTTGGCTAAAGCCATTGCTACCGCATGTTATGTATTAAATCGTGTAACACTTAGATCAATGACTAACAATATTTGCTGTGAAATATTTTTTGCTAAGAAATCTAAAGTATCGTATTCATGTGTTTTTGGTTCTAATTGTTTTCTCTTAAATGCTAAAGCTAATCTTGGAAATTTTGGATCCAAAAGCTGATGAAGGAGTTTTTGTTGGTTATTCAGATCGGAGTAAAGCTTATAGAATTTTTAATAAACGAACTAACACTATGCAAGAAATTCTTCATGTTTCCTTTAACAAAGATTTTAAAAATAACAAAAAATATGATGATGAAGAAGTTTTCAATAATAATAGTGATAATAATAATAGTACTGTTGTAACTGAAAATAATAATGTCATAAGTATTGATAACGATAACAATAATCATTTAAGATCTCATCCTCGAATCTTAAAGGATCGCCTGATTAATAATATAATTGGTAACCTAAACATAAGAGTTGCAACTAGAAATCAACTAAATCAAATGAGTCATGTAGCTTTCATATCTAACCTAGAACCTAAAAATTATAAAGAAACATCAAAAGACGATTTTGGGATTATAGAAATGCAAGAGGAACTTAATCGATTTGAATGAAATGATATACAGGAACTTGTACGTAGACCAAACGATCAATCCGTAATAGGAACAAAATAGGGTTTTAAAAATAAAGCACATGAAAATGGAAACATAGTTCATAATAAAGCAAGATTAGTTGCTCAAGAACATAACTAAGAAGAAGGAATTGATTACGAAGAAACGTTTGCCCCTATAGCACATCTTGAGGCTATAAGAAAGTTAATTGCTTTTGCTTGTCATCAAAATTTCAATTTATTTCAAATGCATGTTAAAAGTGCATTTTTAAATGGTTTTATAAAAGAAAAAGTTTATGTTGAACAACCACCTCTATTTGTTCACGAAAAATATCCAGATTGCGTTTTCAAATTTAAAAAGGCATCATACAAACTAAAACAAGCACCCTGTGCTTGGTATGAGAGATTAGAAACACATTTAGTAAATTTGTATTTTCAAATTGGTAAAATTGATACAACGTTATTTATAAAAAGAAAAAACGATGATATACTAATTGTATAAATATGTATTGACGATATCATATTTGGATCAACTAACAAGAAACTAGGTAATGATTTGCTACCATAATGAAAAACGAATTCGAGATGTCTCATATGGGAGAGTTAAATTTCTTCTTAGATTTACAAATAAGACAATTAGAAAATTGGATTTTATAAATCGAGAAAAATATTATAGTGAATTGTTAAAACGGTTTGGAATGGATAATACATCTAGTAAATCAATTCCAATAAGCACGAGTTTGCATTTGGAAAAGATGAAAATGAAAAAGATTTTGATCAAAAATTATACCAAAGCATGATAGGATCTCTATTATACTTAACGGCTAGTAGACCAGATGTAATGACGGGTGTATGTTTATGTGCACAATTTCAAGCACAACCTAAGGAATCACATCATCAAATAGTTCAGAGAATTTTATGAAATTTAACCAACGCTAAAGATTATGGGCTTTTTTACCCAATAGGCAGCTCCTTCGAACTCCTATCATATAGTGCTACAAATTTTTATGTTTGCATAACAGATAGAAAAAGTAAAAGTGGAGCATGTCATTTTATTGTTCAATCTCTTATTTCGTGGTTTACTAAAAAGAAAAATTGTGTCTCCATTTCGACACGTGATGCTGAATATATCTCCATTGCCTTAGCATGTGCTCAAGTAATTCATATGCAAAAAACACTTCAAGATTTTAGAGAAATTATAATTAAATCTCTTATATATTACGATAATACGAGTCTAAAAGTCCAGTTAACCACTCTCGAACTAAACATATTGATATTCTTACCATTTTCTAAGAGATGGTGTTGAAAAATGTATTATCACTATAGAATTTGTTAACACGGAAAATCAAACTGCCGATATCTTCACTAAACCACTATGCAAATCAACTTTTATAAAACTAAGATGAGATCTTGGTATATGTTCATTTACTGAATTAATTGCGTAACATTAACTGGTAATTGTCATAAATATTAAACTCTAATTTTATTCCTCTCATAAATTTTTTAGTATGGTTATTTTTAGTTAATTTTTAAAACTACCATAACTATAAACTGTTTACAAGTTTATGGTTAGATAATTTTTTTACTTACAAATTACTTGCTACACATAAATTATATGCTCTATTTACTTGGCAATTTTTTTTAGAATAATACACAGAAATTATTTTTAGTATAACAATAGAAGATCTAGAAATGTATTCCGACCACGACTCCGCTTACTTAACAATTGACTTTAGCTTACCCTTAATAATCAGTACATATGCATCACCAACAAAATCCACTCTTCCTTCGAATAAATTATCCTCACTAAATATTATAGCATCACCCGCATATCACACTAGCTACTCTCCAAAAGAAAAGAAAGTCAAATGAGCGATTACTCTTGAGTCATTATCTATCAGCACTAAAATAGATGAAAATTTTCACTACCACCAAGAAATGATAGGAGTTCAAAGAGAAATGTGTTACGAGCAAAAAGGACAAGGAAATAATCTTAAATTTCTCGAACAACGTATTCTAGAAATCTATAAACATTCACCAATGAAGTATTGCGTACATAAAAATTCTCTTCGTTTAATAGAGACTCCTGCAAAAACTCACAACGTTACTCGAAGAAACTTATGAGAGGCAAGGCCATCAAACCAAGACTGGAATCACATTCTAGTTCATCCAAATCGGTCTCCACCTAAGCCCTCAACTATGCAAACTAAAAATAACATAAATTTTTGAAACTAAAATGAGCGCAAGAACTCAGAATTATCGGAGGAGAAATAATATCTTCTCAATAATTACATGAATATGAATATATATATATATAGTTAAATATATAACATGCATATGTATTTCCTTGATAATAATTATGAATATCATTTATCGTGTTTGTAAAATAAATATATAAAATACAAATTTGAAACATATACTTAAAATTCAAAACATAGAATTTAACAGCTCTCGATGTTTGAGGAAAAACGCCAGACATTTGGCAAAATACTCGGGCTAAAAATTTGAATGCTTCTAGACGTCTGGCAAATACCCTCAGACGTATGAGAGAATTTTCGGCTGCACAGCCGTATATATTTTCTATCTCAATTTTTTTTAACCCAAATCATTTCAGTCTTTTTACCCAAATCAAAAACCCTAGCTTGCTCAACCATTTTATTTTTTTTGTTGCTCATGGCACCCAAAACTAAAACCCAGTTAACAAGAGACCTAAGAAAGACCAATCTTTCTCCTCTCAACTGCTATCACCAATTCTTATATCCAGCAATGGCTTCGAAATAGCCCAAGTGTATTGAAGAGATTTGAGGATCCGAAAATTAAAAAAAAAATTATGCTAGTCCTTTCTAGCAATTATCTAAATTTGAAGAATACAAATTATAAGAACTAACCCTGGCAGCTGGAATTCGTCCTTTAATCAATATAAATGAAAATGAGGTAATTATTGATCAACTTTCCATTTTCCACTTCTATGCAATTTATGTAGCAAAAATATTTGAAAGCTTGAGAATGAGACGGATGTTTATGGATGAGTGTTTATGGTAAAATTTTAAAGATAAGTGTAACACACGATTGGGAGAATACTAGATTGTTCTTCCAATGGTACTACATTACAAGAAATAGCTGATTATCAAAACTTAACGCATAACTAAGTCACGTATGAACTATAGAAAGATAGAATGCAAGAAATGGAAATCGGTTGATCTTCGACCACGAGCCAGATTGTTAAATAGAACGCTAATTAACACCATTCTACCTTATTTTGGCAGCCATGAACAGATATATAAAGACGATCATAAGGCATTGTCATAATTTTTTGGTGGAATTCGTGTAAATTGGGCACAGTTTATCTATGATGAAATAAAACACTATTGGAGTCATTATCGCCAAAATATCACATATGATCCTTACATTATAAGGATACTAAAATCTTTGGACATACCAACTTACATATCTCACTTTGGAAAAAATTCCTGTTAAAGAAAGTGGAATAAGATGTTTCACGTTAATACATCTTCCTAAAACACCTCTTCATATTTCCCTTGCTCCATGGATTGCTCAACAACAACAACATGAAAAACAATTACACCCAGTACCTCTACAACAAACTCAAGTTCCTCCTCCACAACCATTTTCTCTTTCTCATCATGATATAGGATGTCACTTTGATCAAAAATTTATGAAGCCTGCACTAAAATTGATCAAAATGAGTTTGTATGAGACTTAGTGCTTTAAAATCAATGGATAATCACAATGAATTAAAAATCATTATAAAAGAAAATGATTGGTTTGGAGAGGTCTTTCTCAACGTGCATGACCAAGCTTGAGAAAACTATGGAAACATGTTGTGTCCACTTTGGTAAAGGTTATGAGGAAAGTCTATGGTAGATCTTCATCTCGATCATCTCCTTCTCCTACACCCACTCCATCATATACTTCAGTCCCTAATCCTAATGAGTCGTTTCATAGTGCTGGAGCTTCTACTTATGATAGAGGCAATAATATTCTACAAGAACAATCGGTAGAAGAAGAAGAAGAGGAATCTTGGTTTGATCCACCATCACCTAACCACATGCAGTACGCTTCTTATTAGTGTAACGATCCGATTTTTCGACGACCGAAAATCGACATCAATACTTCCACTGTATTAAATGTCGGACAATCGAATACCGGAAAAACGGACCGTTAGGGTTAAAGAAGAAAGAGGTAGAAGAAGAAATAGAAAACAATATCAAAATCTCACAATCGTGGCGTAATAATATATAATAGATAAATGGCCAATTTTTAAACAAAAAGAACTAAATCTGTTTATACATTACATCATCAGAGTAGAATACAAATCAACAACAAAATCTAGGACAGTTATAATATCTTGTCCTTCCAAAGCTGAATATACAGCTTACACTGCACAACAGAAATATAAATCTACGGAAATACGCCTCATCATCCAGCTCGTCTCCTGAGCTCCACAACAGTCCATCCAAAATCCATACTCTATAATACTCAGTCTGACCGGAGCATTATAGTGAAATAACACTCGAGTCAGTCTGGAATACCAGAGTGAGAAAACACGCCCAATTGGATTATTAAAGTTTTTCAAAATCCTTTGAAATCAAAGGTATCTCGTAAGACCACGACACAAATAAACATGTCGGGTTTTTACCTTACAATAACAAAATATTTTTATCAAATCCATCTGATATTATAATAGTGTCTATAGAAAGTAAAATAGAATCTAACTGAAATGCTTGCATCTCACGTTTCAGCATAGTTGGACACAATCAAAACCATACAGGCGCTTATTAGACATTGGATTCCATACAACGGCAGGGCTATCGGGATACCTCCCGTCATAGTACATGGTCCAGATCACCGTATCGAGGATGCACCTTGATCCCCTGCTAACAAGACCGGAGCTACCCCATACTAGATAGTCCGAGTAGGAACACCCACGGTTGGGATCAGCAACCGCCGACACAGCCGAATAAAAAAGGACCTCTAGACAGGGATGGCCTTACCCTAATTGGTTGCTAGCCACTAGCCTTGCTGCACCTCCCCTGTTTTAGAAATTCTCGGTTGATGAGGCTCGAGGCTATGCGTTACCTTTTTAGAACACATCTCACTTAGAATGCTCATTGTCCGCCTGACGATGTTATGAAAGCATTCATCCATACAAGTCCGTTCTGGGTCCGAACGAAACCGAAGGCACTACTCCTATTGCATCCATTATGGAATCACCCTCAGGATTAGTAGTGATTAGCCCTTGCACTTCACTGCTCCATCTTCGGCACCAAGCTCTTGTCTTCCTCATGAAAACGTTCAAACCGGATTGAAGTGGTTTTTGAGAAATTAATCCTGATCCCGGTCTCTTCGAAATGATCAGCGCATTTACCAATATCAATAGTCGGGTATTTAACTATCAAACAACATTCACAAACAATCATCAAACCTTAATAATTTCCCAATTTATTTATTTCAAAATATCTTCGCAAGACATTTTCCTACACTTCAACCCTTCGGAAACAGTTTTCAAATCACTTTTCTCTCGTGGAATAAATTTCCAAACATTGATTATTTCGACTGAAAATCGCCAAGTCTAAATACTTTAAATTTTAAAATAATTTGAATCACTTTATCCAAAAATATATACTTTAAAACATTTAAACTAAAAACTACTTAAAACACTTCATTCAAAATAATAGTTATGAAATTCTATACTAGATTTCCAAGTAAAACTTGAGCCACAAACCATTTTAAAAATAAATAGAAGTTTTACATAAGTATAATATTAGAAAACCTCTTTTAAAAACATAATACTGATTTAACCTTTAAAATAATTACTACTAAAATAAATTTGAATAATATTTACTTTAAAATTATAAAACAATTAAAAATAATAAATTTTCCTAAAACATTTCTTTAAAACAAATTTTTAAAACCTTAAACTTATACATAAAAATCTCCTTTAAAATATGCTTGCCTTTCCAGGGAAATACACTTCCTATCTCCACACCTTTAAAAATAAACCACTATTTTTTTAGACAAATCATCCTTTTCTTATAAATTCTCATCCTGAATTTAAACTTCCAAATTATCCTCTAATAATTATTTCACTTAATTTATAAACCTCATTTATAAATTCCATAATCTCATTCTCCTTTAATTCCCAGTTTCGAACACTTAATCATTTTTCAAATCGACTTTCAAAACTAACTCTATTTTAAAATAATTCCTTTACTTACCCAAATTTATTATAAAACCTATTAATTCCATATTTACTTCTGTGTTTATGATTTAAAATCTTATTTTAAACTGAAATATCCACTTCATACTTCATTCAAAATTCTATCCTTGTATTTCTTTCCAAACATTTTAAATCTTAAATTTTGAAATAAAATCCTTTAAATTTTTAGAAAATATCACTTAAGTCTCCAAAACTCTTTTATTTTCATTTGTTTGAAATCTCTATCCTCATTTCCATACACATAATTTATTTAATAGAATTTAAAAATCAAACTTTTATACTTTTCCAAATTCAATCTTTAATTTACCCAAATTCACTATAATTATTTTACTTAAAATTTCCCTTTTATTTCCTTTAAAAATCCAAACGTTATATATTTTTCATTTTCTCAAAATACCAATATATATATATATATATATATATATATTCTACCAAGCCATAGTATTCAATAATATCAATTCCCAATATAATCAATATAATCATCACTGATTATCACATAAATCTCATTACTGGATATAAAATAAATTCAATCATTTTGAGGAATCCAGTTGGATCCCTCCAACCTATTTCCCTGCATCTACAGATGTTAGCACAATATAAAATACCAATCCCTCTTCAAGGCGGGATATCGTGGTATAAAGGGCCATCCTCTATTATGCGGGGCGCATAGGGTCTCATCCACTATATAATACGGGAGATCAATCACTCCAATACATATATACTACTATATATAATATCACATCTAGTCAATTAAATCATTCAACCAATAATTTAAATTTAACTATTTAAATTTAACTATTTAAATTTAAATGGTAATCCAAATGAGTGAGATTAACTCACCTTTGTTTTTGTTTTGCAATCCACTTCAATCTCGACTTTTTTCTTCATGATTTTAGACCTCGTATAAACATTACATGGCTTTGTTATCATTTGACCAATCGAATAATCAATTTCCATTAAATAAATTTAATTAACTTGTGGTTTGATTTTAAACTAATAATTCTCCTTTAAAAACCCTTTTCGGTAACTATAATAATTAAATAAGTCGATTAAAAAAGTAAATCACCGTAATCCATTATTTTATGATAATCTAGTAAGTTTAAAGTGTATATGCCTACATTTATTTTCTCCCTTCTGAAACTACATATACACACATATATATACATATAAAATATGTAGATTTATAAATCTGATTTTGTATAAACCCAAACATTTTAAAATTTTCCATTCACAAATCTTATATGTTTTAAATTTAATATATTTTTCCCAAACTATATTTATATATTTATATAAACGTATACAAACTAAATCAAAATTAATTGAATGCAAAATTCGAAAACCTCATTTCCCCAGCATTTTAAATTCTAAGCATTTGAAAAGTTAAAAATACAGGTTACTGGTTACTGAAATAATTAAAAAGCAAAATCCGATCAACACCCTCACCAGCTGCCGCCGTACGCCCTATCTCGCTTGCTCTCAAGTTCGCCCATACCGAGCTTTGCCACTGCCGGCCTCCCCTTTGCGCCTCCTCTGATCGCGCCTTCGGCCTCAACCTCGATCGACCCTCAAAATCCTACCTCGAACCTCATTGCTTCTCAAATCGATCGATCGCCTATCACTGCCTTGCTCAGCTATCACCCCATGACGTCGATCACTGCTTCGTCACTTTTTATTAGGCCGAGAGCAGGTAGCGACTAATCGACATGCGTCCCCTCCTACCTAGTGCCTTGCATGCCCTAAAACCCTAACATACATGAGCTGAACTCGATTGCGTGCCCACCTTCGAACGTGAGCCTCGTCTGTTCTTTCTGGAAATCGATTCGACTCTTTTTTTGAAAGAGCTTCGACCATTCTTTATTTTCAAACGTCGATCTTCGATTTTGTTTTGAACGAAATAATTTCCCAATTTAGGGTTTTAAGTCTTCGGCCATTCTATAATATTTTTGAGGAATAACATTGATTTAGTCACCATTTCCTTTTGATCTGTGATTTTCGATTTTGTTCGGCATGCAATATCCATTTTTTTCTCTCTCTAAGTTTGGCTATATAAAATAAAATTTTGTTAAACGTGTTTGATTATTTATTTTTGAGAGGACACGTGTTGTTAGGAAGAAAATGGTCTAATTTTTCTATAGTATGTGAATACAAAAAAAATTAATTTAAATTCAAATTCAAATCGTCTCGATTTTCTTAACTCACAATCTCGATCTCCTATCGAGGTGTGCCGCTAGGTGTTCATAATGTTATACGCCTATTACGAATCCAATGGAAAAGGTTTCGAGTCCTAACTCGATCGTATGAAGAAGATAGCTTTTTGGACCCAGTTAGTATATTTAATTTTCGACATAAATTCAGCGCGTATATCTATCATACGATTACACGACAACTTCACACACTACAAAATTTGAAATATGAAAATAATATACTATTATGGATCAAATGAAACTGGTTTCATCGAATTCTGAGACTATGCCTCGGAAGGCTATATTTTAAATATCAATTTAAACGATATATTTTTAAAACTGAACAAAACACTTTCAAATTCAAATTTAAAACTTCAATTATCTCCAGTATTATAAATACAAATTTTCCAAGCCTTTGAAATATTTTTAACCAGCTTAAAACCAAGATTCATTATTTTAACCAATTTCTAATTATTAAATTCAATAATTAAATTGCCAAATAAACAGTGATATTTGAAATTCAAGTTAAACTAACTTTCGAATATTCAAAATTAATTTAATATTCCAATTTTCAAATATCCAAAAATTCCGGGTCGTCACAATCAGGGTCTGTCTATCCACGAAGATGATAAATATAACACCTCAATACATCAATGACCAGAGGACTATCAAACTGATCCATTAGCCTACTTGGAGCAATATGAAAATTATGGCATGCTCTCTTTCAATAACCATGAGTATCAGTAATTTCTTCTTATTCTCGGTGGTTTTCTGTTTGTCTTGTTGTATTCTTATTTTGTTGATGACTAATATTGTGTTTTGTTTGTTTATGACTATGGTGTTTGCAAAACTAGTGTTGTGCGGTTGAACTATGTGTTATTTATAACGGTTTATATGGTATTTTATTTTAGTATTTTGTGCTCTCTTTCTAATAATTACATATTTACATTATTCTTTATGATAATGGCAAAAGAGGAGAGAAAATTGGAATATCTATATGCACATAGATAGAGGGACAACATATTCAGGGCGAGTTTATTTTCAAATATCATTATAAAAGATTGTATATTTGTCATCATAAATAAGGGAGAGAATGTTAGAATTTGTCTTCTGGGATTTTAATGAAAACAGCTATACAATCATATATACAAAAAAATGTTTTTTCTATTAATAGGTATATGATAGAAAAAATCACTTCACTCATTGGTATCATGACTTGAAGACAATCCTGAAGAGTAATAGATCATACTATTGAAAGCAAGGTCATATATTTGCCAGGGTCTTAGAATATATTGTACAATCTCCTTAAGTTATCATAAGCACAGACGAAAGTATATAATTAAAAACTTAGCAAATTTTTGAAAACAAATTCAGATTTTACAAGCAATATTGTCTTAGACATCTGGGACATAATGCCAGACGTTTGACAGAAATTTCAGATTAAAACCTGAAATGTCTCAGATGTCTGACAATATATGTCAGACGTCTAACACTATTTTAACTATCATATTTTGAACAGTCACTTCCCTTTAATTTAAACATTCATGTCTTCTCTTATAGTTGCAACTCCTGAGCAAAAGAAAGTTCTTCGAGAAAACATACTCTTTATTACTTATAAATATATCAAACAATTAAGATTGAACTCACTCATAATTACTATAACTCTCTATTTAATCTAAGTATTTAAACTCTCTTGTGCTATTATTGATTTCATGCTCTCAATCAATCATAACCAAGATCTATATTTTTATTAAACTTACTTCCTACAACTCTAAGAACTTATTCTCACAAACACTAAAGGGAGATTATAGGAAGAATTGAACTAGCATTCAATATTAGTGTTGTATAGAACACAAGCTTGTCAAAGAAACACTTTTGAATTAGCATATTCCTCCAGGCCAATCGAGGATTGCTGGTTAGAAAACTATCAAAGGGGAGCTTGGGGACTGGACGTAAAATGGGAGGTCTGAACCAGTATAAAAACTCTGGTGTGCTCATTTTTTTCATTACTTTTATACTCTACTATATACATTTGTTTATATCGTTATACACACTTGTCTTATACACAAGCCATATTATATACGACCCGCTAGTCTTTCATATCACACTTATCGTTTTATTATTCTAAAAATATTATTTTATAAAACTTCACTCATTTCTTTTTATTCACATAAAAATAAACCCATCGCTTTTGAAATATCAATTTTAAATCCCTTTCTATAAAAATCCACAAATATTTTTATAATCATAAATAAATAAAATATCTTTTCATAAGTTAACCTATAACTCAAATATCATAGTTTCAATTTCGAAAATTTAATGTCTTTTCAAATATCCTAAAATATTCACGTTAAAATATATACCTTCACTTTATATAAAATTCTTTTATAAAACCAAATTTCAAAATCATTAATTTCAAAAATAATATATTTAAAGCAAAATTTTCTTTTATAAATACTTTGAAAAGTGCTCCTTTTAATCAATTTCAAATGCAACGTTCGACCATTATTAATGAAATATAACGGCATCCAAATGCCATATATTCAATTTCAAACCAACCTATGACTAAATTATATTAAACAAACAAGGGATCGCATCCAATATCGAAGAGAATATTTATATGTTGCTAAAATTATATTCAAACAACATTATTTTTAGCCAAATTAAACCAATTTCCAACCAAACTTTTCACACAACAATCAAGCAAAGACATACAAAAAGGAATATCTACTAGAATATAGTTATGAGTTAAAAAATAACTCACCAAATAATGCAATCAAGATGAATTCAACCTAGCATATTGCTTCAACCATCGTTCTGCGTGCCACTAGAAAAAGACCATCGTCGTCCCCAAGCATGCGCATTGGCACTACGGCATGCACCTTCCATTAACGTTTCCTTTAACACCCAATGTGTCACCCAATTACGTACACCTACGTCGCAAGCCAACCTTTGCACACCTCCTCCAACTGTGACCCTATCGCACGACCTCCTGATGTCATGTGTTGCTCTTGTCGCACGCATCCCGATGCATATGATATTTTGTTGTTTAATTCCAATTTAATAATTAAAAAAGTCAATTTTTCAGTTACAAATTACAATCTCATTATTTACACGAGATTTTTTGGGTTGCATATGCAAATACAAACCTCTTATAAAATTATTATATTTAAAATTCCTATATAGTTTGATAAAAATAAATTAAAAAATATAAAGAAAAAAATGTAATTTTTTTGTTGAAATAGAGTTTTGAACATGTAGCCTTCTTTATGTTTTAGAATTTCCACTTGAATATAGACGTAAATTTTGTTTCGGTAAGATTCGAACTCCTGACTTCTTTTTTGCATATAAGGTTACTTTAGGAAATTGAATGATCGGACCTTAAAATTGTATTCCTATTCCAACTATTAATAAAGATATATAAATAATCCTATCATTGAATTATAAATTCATTTCAAGTTTAATTGATTTACTACATATTATACAAATATATTTCAACTGATCTAAGGTTGTTAATTGGTTACGATGTTTGCTACATTTTTATTTCAACTGCTTTCTTCTCTGTCCTCTACTATTTGTTGGCATATAACATTTGTTCTTCTTAATATTTACGGTTGTGTTTAATTAATCAAATTTTGTTACGGTAGATTAACCGATCCTTCCCATACACACACACACACACACACACACTTATATATATACTCATGTATATATACTGACGTATACACACACACATGTATACACATACACATGCGTATATATGCGTTTAATAGCACCTTTAACAGTGCGGCACCCTAAATGCCCCTTCATTTCCACATCAAGTTCTTATTTAAATGATAATTCATTCTCTCTTTTTCCACTACCACTATTATTTAAATCGGAACTTATAGTGGAAATCATTGGACTTTTGGGGTGCTGCACTGTTTGGGTTCTATTGAACGCTCCTTATATATACATATATACATATATACATATACATATACATATACATATACATACATACATACATACATACATATATATATATAATACACACACACCCAATACTACAGTTTTAATGTTTTACCATCTTAGGCTGATGAATTCGTTCTTTTAAGAGATTGATACTCTAACTAGGAGAACACAACCTAGAATCTATACAAGGTAAATGTTTTGAACCTTATACTAGAAACTGCACCTAATTTAAACATTATACACATACAAACCTTTAACATGAAGTAATATTTTATGTTATAATTCAGCCTGGCAATTTGATCCAATAAGAAATTACATTATTCTCAAAGAGGTTACAACATTTGAAGACAATTATCGGGTCTTCCTAATAAAGAGGTAACATCTATACTACTCGCCTCTTATTTGCCTTATATTTTGCAAATAACTTTCTAACAAGAATACCTACTAGATATAAGATTTAAAGTACGTAAAGTAGATTTTACCAAAGTAGAACACATCAACTATGAGCATTTCAACGAAGGATTTTGGACATCGACAAACAACATAACCATGTTTCTTTCATTAGTGATAGCAGTTATACTTATTTTAAAGTGTGGCCGTTTTTAACATTCAGTTATAACAAACAGGAGTCGGGACTAACAATCCTACAGTGAAGGTTATAAATGAAATGGCTATATTTATATGCGTGTTCGAATCCTACTCCTCCTCTGGAAAGAAAAGAAAAATAAATGATAAGTACAAGGTTAATACCCTAGGTTACAATTTGTATAAATATAGACTTTCAATCTTTCCATCCACAATATTCATTTTAAATTCTTTGTTTAGGACTAAAAAGTAAATTTTAACGTACATCTTTATAATTGTAAAACCCAAGTTTTAGGTCCCTTTCACTTTCTTTCTATAAAATGCATCCTTATTTTTAGAAAAATGAGTGTAATTTAAGGAATATTTAAGTAATACACTACAAGGGGATACTTAATTTTTAGGTTGGGATTTCCGTTAGAAAAGCAATGAAAACATTTTTGGTAAAATTGAGATTTTCTTAATATTAGAGGATACGAAATTGGATACATGTACTTACTTCTCCATTTAAGTAAGAATATGTAATAAAATTATTTATTTAATTTTTAGAAATAAAATGTCCTTATGACATCAACAATGATGTCATCATTTTTAAATAATTAATTTTTGAATTTAAATTAAGTTCAAATGATTTAATAATTATTTTAAATATTGAAAGAGACCCTTTTAATTATTAAAAAATAATAGAAATGTCATTTCAAATAAATATATAAACCAAAGAGTAAAAATATGACGGGAATTCAAATCCCGGATTCACGACGGTTTAACGAATAAAAGTTGTATCAAAAAATTGCAACTTGATTTGTCAAAAATAAACATAAAAGCACCCATACAGATGCACATGAACACAAATACATTTACATATATATTTACCACTAACATTTACTAACTTACTTAAGATAAATATATAAAAATTTAGATATTTTCTACGCAAAACAAAACAAAACAAAACTCACCATCACTTACAAGAACATGGGGTGGCACAAGGAAGAAGGGTGGTTTGGCTATATGGGGGGAGTGTGAGTGTAGCACATGGGTGATGGGAATGATGATGATGTAGATATTTTGATAAAACAAGCTTGAATACATATCCATATCCTCTCATTTTCTTACAACAAAATTCTTAAGTTCTTCTCCTTCTTCATACGATCAATAATAGCTTCCATGACTTCATAAGTTATTCCATAGTCATACGAAGCTCTGTTGATAAATACAACTTTCATATAGAAAGATATATCATCTTATTTGAGATCAAAATGGGAAATTGTCTCCTCTTCTATCTCCTTGCTTGGTCGAGCTCATCAATAGGCACCACCACCTCTCCACCCTCTCAGGTACAAGGTTGAACACACCCAAGGGTCCCAGGACAGATTCATAATCTATGGTGGAGGAATAGGAAGCTATAGTCGATTTCGTAGCACTAAAACTTAAATCAAAAAGGCTATGCATTCTAAACTGGTACCTTACTATATTCAATAGGAAATGAGTAACCGAAGAGGATGTAAAGGGGAAAATAATAGCACAATGACCACCAATGGTCGAAGTCCAAATGCTGACCTCAGGTTAACTTTGCCGCACTATGCAAAGATTATACCAGCTTGGGAGGAAAGCCGTTTACAAGCACATAATCTATTATTGAAGTTCAAGCTTGGCTTCAATCATGTGAGAAAATATTTAAAGGATTAACATCATTGATGATCAAAAAAGGTTCTTAGCCTCCTGGCAATTGAAGGACGAGGCTCTAACTTGGTGGGAGTCCATTACTATTAATGAATCGGAAGATAATTTCTCTTGGGCAAGGTTTAAAGAAGTTTTTGAAGAACAATACATGCCTGCTGTTGGAAGGTCCTGCCTTTATAGAAGTTGCATGGATCTGAAGCAAGAAGAAATGTCCATGGAAGAGTATTTGTGCAAGTTTAATGAATTATCTTAATTTGGGATTAGACCGATAGACGCTGAGAAAAATGAGATGTTTATTACTGGGATGAAGGAGCGGTATCATGATAGGATGACCGCTCATGTGAAAGGAACATTTGTGGAGTTATTGGATATGGGTTTTCGGTATGAAGCTTTGGACAAGAAGAATCCAGTAGCAGCACAAGGCAACAACAACAACAATTGGAAGAACAGAAAATCAATCACTAAGGAAGAAGCCATGACAAGGCAAGTCAAGTGGAGGATCTTAGGGAAACCAGTTGAAAGATGTTACCTGTTATAATTACAACCAGAAGGTTCATCTTTCCAATATAAGAATTCTAAGGTTCAAAGAAGAACCTTCTGCAATTGTCACCAACTAGGGCACATGATAAATGATTGCCCGTTAATAAAGAAAGGAGAGCAGGTCAGAGTTTTGGCTATCAAGGATGAACCCTCAACCTCCATAAATGTGAAAGGTAAGGGAGTTTTGGAAGGTAATATTTATGTTGATGAAAATTTAGTTAAAGTATTGTTTGATACTACGACTTCCTACGTGTTTATTTCTGAGGAATTGGTTGACAGGTTAAAACTTACCCCAAAAATAGTAGATACCCCTATCTGTGTGTCTAATCCCATAGGAGGTACAACTAATCTCTGTATGGTTTGTGAAAAATTTCGAATAACCTACCTATCCCAAAAAAAATATGTGACCTTATTGTCCTTGATTTTATTGGATTTGAAGTTTTACTCGATATGGATTGGTTGTTTGAGTATAAAGCTATTCTTGATTGTGTTAAAAGGATAGTGCTGTTGCAAAATAAAAGAAGTGAACCTTTTAAAATAACGTGTGACGAAACCTAGTCCGGTGAGGGATAATTTCTTGTATGCCCTTAATTTGTTCCAAAAATGTATAGGAGAAAACTCGAATGTTAAGGAATTTTCGGAGTTTTTTGAAGAAGTGAAAAGTTTAGCCCCACATCAGGACATTAGTTTTAAATTGACTTAATTCCTACTACAAGACCTGTTGTTCACCATATCCGTAAAGTAGCACCAAAAGAGAAAGATAAGTTGAAGGATCAAACTAATGAGTTGTTAAAGAAAGGGCTGATTAGACCGCGTCGCTCCTGTTGGGGAGCGGAGGTAGTTTTTGTTGCAAATTCAGATGGCTCCCTAAGGCTTTGTGTAGGCAATCGAGATCTAAAAAATTAGAAAATAAAGAACAAATATCCTCTACCTAGTATTCATGACTTATTTGATCAATTTCATGGTGCTTGAGTATTCTCAAAATGGACCTGGCTACAAGAATCCATCAACAAAGGATAGCAGAAGATTGCATTCCTTTAACTGCCTTCAGAGATCCGAATGATTTCTTTGGGTGGTTGGTTATGCCTTTTGGTTGACAAATATGCCCGCTCATTTTGTAGACCTTACAAATAGAATATTTAGAGATGTACTCAACAAATTCATGATGGTTTTTATTGACGATATTCTTATTTATTCAAAGATTGAGGAAGAACACGAAAGGCGTCTTGAGATTGTATTAGAAATATTGAGGAGGAATGTGCTTAAACCTAAATTCTTAAAATATCACTTCTGGGAGAAAAAGGTAAAGTTCCTTGGACATATTGTGTCAAGGGATGGAATTTCAGATGATCTAGGGAAAATTACAGCCATTCTAGACTAGAAGCAACCACAAACTCCGAAGGACTTCTGTTGCTTCTTAGGATTGGCAGATATTACCGAAGGTACATTCATGACTTCTCAAAAATTTCCTCTCGCATAACAAAGTTGACTACGGAAAATATTAAATTTTAATGGACATCAAAACGTGAAGAGGCATTCAAGGAGCTCAAGAAAAGGTTAACTACCACTCCAGTTTCAGCTATTGCTGATAGAAGCGGCGGTTTAACTGTATATACTAAAAGCGACAGGTCATCACATTAAATACCTCTACATTTTTAATCGCCGCAAGAGGAAAAGGTGACAGTTTTAGCGACGACTTCGTCGTTAATTTTTCGATGCCTAGGGTAGCCTATTGGACATGTGGCATGAAATGGACGAACCAGTTTGGGGTTCTCTAGCCGTCGCTAACCTGTGCAAAAAGACAATCGCTGGCTATCGCTAGCCTATGTTAATTGGTCGTTGCTAGCAGTTGGTAGCCAATGCAAACCTGGGTATTCTGTTTTACAAATCAGCTACTATTTTAGGTCATCCAACCACTCATATATATTTATCTCTCTATCCACCTCACATACAACATATATGAATCCAATTTCACAATTGCAACATAACCATATCGACAAATGATCATGTCCATCAAACATGCACAAATCCAATAAACATCCACAAACAACATTACTATCAAACAAGTATCAAATCCATCAACATATTTTAAGTAAATACAAAACAAAAAAATGTAAATTCAACAGAAACACAACCATACCTAGTCATCATCATTATTTTCTGACCCACCCACAGGAAATTGCCCGTGTTTAGCAAAATATGTCGCAATCTTCTTATTTAGCAGCATAGTCAATCCTCCGATAGGAATATGATAATTTAACTCTATTATCTGCTGTTTGAGCTGAGCTATCCCCTTTTCGGCCTATGATTTCCTATAATTGGCCTAGGACATCCTCCCTTGTAAATTAGTTAATAGCTAGTTATAATTTATGTTTAATATTAAATAAAATTTATATTTTAGTTAATGAATCGGTTAAACTCAATAAACATCACATATTGATTGCCGTAACCATGTCGCCTATTTCGCATGGACGGGTCAGTCACAACATCGAAAATCCTGTCCTCCTCCTTAATGGTCAACTCCTCTCGGTTGGTGGACTGCATCACTCGAGCTCGCTCCATTTAAAATCTTTTCTGTGATTAGGAACATAATTTCGTCACAATAAATATTTAATTTACAAATTATGTAATGTGAACTAAAAGAAAAAATTTGAGCATGTTTACGGTTATGGCTTGGAATTTAGGGTCCATCCAAATATACAAAACTAAGCCATCATCATTTGTGTGCTCGACGGCATGAGTATGTGTGAAGACCTTCGAATATGTAGGCTCACATTGTTTCTCCTTATTCTGAAATTATATATAATAACCAGTGTATATATATGGTTAAATAATGTTATAACTATTTTATAGTCGCACTTTGTAAACTTATGAATTCCTTCGGATGTTGTTAGAAGGATTTTGAGCCACCGTAGTGTATAACGGGATTTTTATTTCTGTTTGTTAAGTTTCACGTATAAATTTACCGTAAATTTAAATATATGAATGACTAAATTAATGCAATTATTATATGAACTTTAAATAATTATAATAACAATATGAAATTAGATAACTTACTTTCATGGCAGGAGTATCCCAGAGCTGTAGAAATTCAGTTCAAATATCAGCGCTCGTCCAATCGGGTTTTTTATTCCTTTTTTGCGCCTGAGGGGGTGTCCCTGTAATTTTTCTTAGCTTTTGGTTGTACTAATTCCTAAAAATATCTTTATCTCCCTCTTCAACAGCTACTGTAGCCTGCACATTGAAATTAAATTGAATTATATACAGTATATTAATTTTCAAATGAATTATAAATTTATACTTACCATAAAATTGGCCCATATAGCATTCTTAATATGCATGGGGATATGAGGCCAACACCTTGACATCCGACTCATGAACGCCTACCTAGAGACGACCATGATATAGTCAGAAGGCTCCGGCTCGAAACCCCTGTATTAATTCCGATGTGGACATTTAATAAATTTTAAATAATATACATGCACTATTAATGACGCTGCAGTAAATTTGACACTTACCCTCAACTCTTCGGGATAGCGGTCATCCTTGTACTCCGGTTTCATGCATCTTTGGATAATCTTTTAAAATTTCATATATTTCTTCACTTGACCAAATCGTTGGTGATCACAAATTCTCGGCTCCATTAGTTGTAAAGTTTTTTTAACTATTCTAAAAGGATGATCAATCTGGAGAAAACACCGATGACAATCAAATCATGAAATTTCTTCTCATGCGGCATAGAAAAAGTTTGTGTATCTTCTACGCAGTAAGGACAAGGTAGACGACCTATTGTACTTCAACCTGAAAGTATTACATATGTAGAAAAATCACTAATAGTCCATAACAAAATAATCAAACATACATTTTTTTTTAAATGTCGTATGTTTCAGTTCCTTTATGCCAATGTGTTTTCAACCCTTCAATCAATGGTTGTAAATACAAATTGATTCTTTGTGTCGGATCTTCATGGCCAGGAACGACAATAGTGAGAAACATATATGGAGTTTTCATATAAATGCATGGAGGTAAATTGTAAGGCGTAATGATAACAGGCCAAGATGAATATTTACTCCAAATTGAGAGAATGGTTAAAATCCATCCGTACAGAAACCAAGTCTGGCATTACGACTCTCAGTAGCAAACACGGAATAAGTGTTATCGAAATATTTCCATGCTTCTTCATCAGATGGATGTGTCAAAGTTCCTCATTCCTGTGTTCTCACACTATGTAATTGCATATGGCATGCAAGATGCATATAACCTTTGAAGTCTTGAATGATGGATATGAAACTTCATTTCCTTTCTTTTTTCTTGGTTTGTATCATTCCTCATTACAAATTTGCAATTCATAAGGTTAGTCTAATCTTTCCAATACAACATGCAACCTTTTATACATGTATATATCTTTTGGTACGATAGATCAAAAGTGGAAATAAGTTTTTTTCACTTTATAATGACTATCGCTTCATCAAATTATTGGATGACATATGTTGTTTCGTAGCTGATACAACTGTTGTAAATCCAAGTTCTATAAAGTTGAATTTTGATTTCGTAGTAATGTATTTAGTAGGAACTGATAATTCAGATTCGGTTTTTCAACCATCCCACAATGGCCTCTTAGCAGCATCCAATAAATCATAAATTCTTTTTGCTCCCATAGTCAGTTCTTCTTCGGTATTTACGTCTTCATCGTCAACTTAAATAGTAGGAAACATTGATTGTGCTGCATCTTCCATCATATCTTCTATTGGATTCACCATGACATAATTATCCACTGATATTACATGATTAGGTGTAGGTGCAACAAGTTCTCCATGACGAACCCACAAGCAATAATTTGGCACAAAACTAGCTTTATACAAATGTACTTAACTATATCGAGTTTCCAATGCTTCAAATGTTTGCACTTACCACAAGGGCAACGAATTTCTTCGTTATTTCGATTATTAGATTTAGCGAATCTAATAATTCGTGTACACCATTGTAGAAATGTTTTCTTCATTAAAGCTTTCGTACCAATTTTGACTTTATACGTCCAAGTACGGTCGAGTAAATAATCGAACATTTTTCCAAATTAAAAAATATATGTTAGAAATTTCGACAACACTTCACTTCTATATAACACAAATTAAAACCTTTTGAGATTAATGGGTTTAATTTCGACAGCGCTTCACTTCTTTCTCTTGTACGCATAACTTTACATTCAAGGGATGTGTTGTTGTTGTATTTTATAAAAAATATTAAAGCCTTTTCGGGCTAAAGGAATTAATTTGTTGTTGTTATATTTGTTAAAATAATACTTAATGCTTATTTCTAATTAAACATTATATTCATTTCTTAATTTTTTTAGAAAACCGATTTTAGTAGAATATTTGTTTCAAAAAATTTATTATTTCAAACTACTTCCAAAATAGACAAACTATTGTTTTAATAACTAAAAATTAAATTTTAAACCATATTTTATAATTCATTGAACTATTTAAATATTTTATTAACTAAATTTGAAATTTTAAAACATATTTTAAAATTCATTTAACTATTTAAAATTTTAATTTAACTATTTTATAAACTAAAATTTGAAGTTTGCACTCATAATAAATTAAAATAATTTTATTTCATACTAACCACTAACATTTACAATTAACACACACTAATTAATTAAAATAGATCAATTATGTTTAACCGTAGCAATCAATAAGCATATTAATCAATAACTGTAAACTAATTTTCGCTTAAATTGTAATAAACATCATTCTAAATTATAACAAAGATTCAAGTAAACTAATCAATAAGCATATTAATCAATAATTATACACTAATTTTTGGATTTTAAATTAACTCTAACTTTATAGTTGCAAATTAAACAATCGAAATACTAGTTAATATCTCTAAATCAACTAATACACTATTGTCATCAACTAATACGCAATTATCATCAATTAAAACCCATAATGGTACTAATTAGCCCAAAATCTAAAATTTGGGTTTTAATTTTACCTCAATTAAGATGAAATTGGAGAGAATGGTGATTTCGACAAGCTTTGGAGGTCTTAAGCGAATTCTACGGAAGGCGGAGGCAGTTGATGAGGGGTGTCCGCGACCGACGAGGGTTTCCCTTTTCTTTTTCGTGTGCGTGCGTTTTGATGGGAAGGATGAAAATAATGAGAAAGTCGTGTGTTTTTTGATATGTATACTCGAAATACCATTGGCTAGCGACGCCGGATGAATTTTGTATTTTTTCTCATTCATTATACGTTTTAAAAAAATATTTAAAAATAAATTTAATCTCTGAAAAATAAAAAAGATATTTTAGCACAATCATTCAACGTACGATTGTTCTAATTGGCTAAATTAGTATTTTCCATGAGCTGTCTTTGCGTAATTCAAATATTTAATGTTATTGAAAACCTAACTCCCACGATAAATCTATGCGACTTTTAGTCGGTCTGTTAAGCAAATTCGATAAAGTTGATTTTGAAAATAGGTCAACTATACCATTGTAGAAATGTACTTTTAGTCGAAAATAGGTCAACTATACCATTGTAGAACTGTTTTCATCATCTTTTGAAAATAGTTAGCATGATAAAATTGTATAAAATAAAATAATCGGTAGAAAATTAAATTAATTGGATATTATGTCGATCTAAAGTATAGTTGACCAATTTTCAAAAGATGATGAAAAATAACAAGGTAGGCTGTTGATCTTAAATTTTAAATTTATAGTCGTTCGTCGATATTCGGACTAAAAATTCTTCGTTCGAAGGCCAGACGACCATGGAACGAGACCAAATTTGAATGGAGTCCAGCTCACATTTACTACAATGTAAGTCTGTTAGTATACTAACTCAAATATATTTGGAACAATGATACATGCAGTTGCAACTTAGAATTACAACCCTTTCAATCAATACGTTTGCATGAAACCAGAAACTAGCTGCATCTTATTATGTTTAAATAGTTTATTCAACTAGCTTGAACTGTCGCAGTTTTTATATCTTTCTTTTTTCAAATATGGTTGAAAATTTGATGTTAATTTTCATTAAACAAATGGACATAAATCTTGGCCTGATTAGTGAAATAAACGGGCCGATGGTATCCGACGTCATAAAAATGAAATTAGACCCAACTCTTAACAAAACACATAATGGACGTATTTGCATCGTTTATGTTGGATATTCAACCTAACTAAAGCACAATTTCGCTTCGGTTGTAACCACCAACTAATTTTTTACCTTGGTCTTTTGCAATGAGCAAGCCCGAATGTACAACATGTACATATGCTAGATGATTCTGGCTATAATTTCATTGGGGGCTTAAAGTGCCATTTTGAACATAAGAAATGTGTTTGATTAGTTTATGCACAAAAATATTTTGGTCATGTCATGCACATGGATTTTCCATGAAGATCCCCTCAGTAAACTTAAACCGTACTGCACAAAGATTAGAATCTACCTTCCAAGCGTCATATATATCTCTAGATAAAATACATCATTATGGTAAAAATAGTCGGTCCACGTCATGACACGTGACGTTAAATATCATTAACTCCCACTAGAAACATCAATAAGAATCTCTATTTATAGAGTTGATATACTCTGTTGTAAGTTACCTAAAACCCAAGTTATGCTTCTACTCGGTTTTCTATCATTTTCGATGTTAAGGTAATGTTCGACACCTCTCAAACGAGTGTTCAGTATTTGAACAGAACACGAATTCTTTTACGGATTACAGCACAAGTCGACTGACAAATGCTAAAACTGACCTCTTTCTTGAAATTAACCTTAGGATAGGCAGTTTAACTCTATATCATTGCTATGAAATGTTAACGTTGACCTCTTCCTTGAACTTAATCTTAGGATAGACCGTTCAACTCTACAACATTCTACTTCACAACCGCTTCTAGAAAGTAGACTTGTATACTAGTTTTAAAGTGGTATTTTGTAAGTAGAATACTTACCGATCCCAGACTCTTCAGTACTAAATCTATGCATTAACTTTTCTAGTTCTTTTAAAGATATGCGAACAGTATATAAATGAGTCTTTTCAAGGGGATCTCTATATATAAAATTCTTAAAGTTAGAGACGTTTTATACCAATGAGTCCTTTTCGAATCAAATTTCATATACTTAACACATTTTTGACCGTCTCAACTTACTTATCCTCCAATCAAGAGTGAAGCCGGTAGGTTAGACCACTATTGCTTCTAAACCCTGCTCGAGCGGTATTCTTAACTCTTATAGATATGCAAGTCTACTTTTTCAGCTTTTAATGCTAAGTATAGTTAATTACATTCCATAAACAAAACAGATACGATTAAACCACTTAAGCATCTTCTAAACCTCTTTTCTACAACATTTGTTTATAAATTAAAACCCTATTAAAAATGATAAAGATGTACATACAATAATTTATTTATAAAGTAACATATTTATAAACAATTCAAAAGTTATTATATTACAAAATATTTTTAATACTTTAATAAAATAATTAATTGATTTTCTAAAAACTATATATATTTAAAATATACTTTAAAATACATGTAATATGGTTTAAAGCATTTATTTAAAATATTACTTAAAAGATCTATTATATACTTAATTTAAAACTTCAAAAATAACATGTTTTCGTTTATTTAAAAATAAACCTCTTACTTTAATAATTGATGATTAATTATTAAAAATATATAAAAATTCCAAACCAATTTTAAAATACTCTAATATATGTTAGAGAAGACAACTAAAAAAATTAAAGAGAAATACACAAGTTTAAAGCCATTTCAAAATGATTTATAGTCTCAGTAGAAAAGAAAGCATTTCAAAATGCTGTAAAAAGTATTTTAGAAAAAAGACAACCTTTTAAAGTGTTGTGATTAACTGTTATAAAAGGAAAAGCACTGGGCCAATTTGAATACTTGAAAGTGTGAATGATTTTCAATATGCAAACAAACTTTTTAACATCCAATTTTTTACCTAATATACATATAATACGCAAAAACCATAGCGAGAAACATGTAAGGATATCTCTAAAAAATTCATAAAAAATGTCAAACACAAGACATTTTCTAAGTGCTTCTATAGCAACTATCGCTACAGAATCACTTCCAAACACAATTCCGGTTCAACCTATGTTCAACCAAACTCTATGTGCTTTGTTTCAAGGCTATGAAACAAGTCATAGAAAGTCATACAAGTCCATATCCCTCAATTACATATGTCATTTGTTTTCCTAAACAAGAATCACAAAGAGATAAAGCAAAATAAATTCAAACACAAAACTATAATAAAAAATACACACTACATATTCATTCATATGGTGAGTTAGCTCACCTTCCAACAAGTGAACAATTAAGTACAAGCTTCCACTTTCTACATCAACCTTTCACACACTAAAATTTCCTACATGTCCTTGCTTTTGCTCACGGCCTTGGCAAAATTGCCTCTTATATGCTCACGGCCAAGGGATGTTGGGAGGAGGGGTGTGTGCTCCAAATCTTCTAGCTTTGATTTGTTTGAACATGCTGTTGTGTTGTAGTATTTTCTAATGTGAATTCGGTGAAGATTTGAGATGTTTTGATTAGCTTTTTACTAAGGAAAATTATAAAGAGAATGGAATGAAGAGAGCTTAGATTTAGACACTATATAGGCTTCTAGGTGTAAACACACCCTCTCTTCCACCTTCTATTTTTTGGTCAGGACCATCCCCCTCCATGTGCCTACTTCCCACCACTAGCCAAAAGAAATATCTCTCCCTCACTCACAAATATTGAAAGTGTGTAGGACCGTATAATATGGATAAACAGTAATACAGAAGTATAGATAGCAAATAATGCGGAATATGAATGCAGTAAGTAAAATGACACCAGAGATTTTATACTGGTTCGGAGCACCGTCCTACGTCCAGTCCCAGACTCCTTCTGCAATTTCACTACAACAACCCTCACTTAACCCGAAGGAACAGGTCTATACAACCCTGAGCAGCAGAACAGAGACCTGAGCAGCAAAACAGGATTTCGCCTCAGCAGCCGAAGAGGACTTCACGCCTGAGCAGCAGAACAGGACTTCAACAAATACAAAAGTATATTTGACACTGTGTGTTCTTGATAACACTGATTTGTCTGATAGTACAAACTTCCTATAATCAAATCCTCAAGTGTATGAAGTGTATGCGAAGATATGAAAGGAAGGTAATGCTAAGAATCGAAGATTATGAAAGTTAATTTGGAGATTCCAAGCAATAAAAATGTATGCTCACTGTTTGAATGTAAATATCAAAGCACAAGAAGAGTATTAGAGAGTTAGAATGAAAATCGATTAATATGAAGTGTTTGGGAGTATCTATATATAGTAGTTGAAGAGTTACTGTCATTGGTGAAGGGTTCTGACGAAGAGGAGCGTCCATTTCCGTTCAGAGAAGAGTTGCTTCCCTTCGCAGAAGAAGATGTCCTTTCAGAAATATGACAGTTAGGTTCAGGTCAGTCGACTGGTCGTTTTTGGTCAGTTGACTGATTACAGAGTGTAAAAAATTCTCGGGATCAGGTTCAGTCGACTGACTTAGATCATCCAGTCGACTGAATTTAAAAACATGCACATTTATGTTAAAATGCACAGATTCAGTCGACTGGTTGATTGTATTCACTCGACTGAATTCTATTGTTAAGCAAAAATTGCAATAGCTCATTTGGTTAGAGTACTTGCCTTCCAATATAGTGACCTGGGTTCGAACCCCGCTCCATGCATTTTTTGAAAACTTGATTTTGATTAAAATATGCATGCAAGTTTATGTGAATGATGATTCTTGAGGAAAGATTTTAACAAAGCACTAACTAGACTCTATATACATATTTCATGACTCTTGTTAAAATATATAACTATATGAACCATACTTTGAGTCGTTGAGTCAGGATGATGTCGTAGTTGTAGATTCGTGAATTTTTGTCAGCAATCAAAACCTATGATCCAACATTCTCCCCCTTTTTGATGATGACAACTCCATTTTCAACGAACGAATCTTTGACAAGCTTTGTTGATCTTATCTCTCTCACTAAATATCTTTCTATAATTGTGCTATAGATTTCTCCCCCTGAATCTATGCTATATATTCCTATTTAATCTTTTTTCCCCTTAATCTGTGCTTGCATGGTTTATTCCTGCAAATAGTGTTAGAGAGCAATATCTTACTCCCCCTTTGTCATCGACAAAAAGGAGAGTTTATATGATGATATAAATTATATTTTACATAAGTGTTAACATGGAGCAATATAAAACAAAAATGACCACTACTTATAATGTGAGGTATCAGAGAAAAAATAATTAACATTTAAAGCATGCGATACCCAAGGTTTTTATAATTTCCTAATTTTTAGGAAACCATACCCATTTGGGTGTGGTTGAACCTTTATAAATATAATTTTCATTATTAACTACCATATCGAAATAATCATCAATGTATTTTTCTCTATTTTTCCAATTAACAGGAACCCAAATACTAAGATAATTTTTATTCATATTTCTTGTTAATGATTTTGTACTTCTAGGGAAATTATCAACATTATAGGTCATAGTAGTATTTGAATTTCTATTGAATTTAGGCTTTACTCGAAATTTAGTACTAGCACTATCATTTTTACTATACATGAAAGCATATCTAGTGCTATTTCTACGATCTGTTTTATTATATCCTAAACCCATTTTATTTGAAGTAGACTGAGAATTTTCTATTATTTTAGAAAGATTTTCTCGTCCTTTATTAAAATTAGAAATATTTTTATTAATATCTTCTAGCTTAGTTTTAAGACTAGATTTTTCTAACTCTAATACTTTAATGTTTGATTTTAAATCATTAATTTCAACTGATAAAACATCATTTTTATTCTTTTGAATTTCTAATTCCTGAGTTATCATAGAAAGTTGTGAAGCTAAAATAGAATTAGATTTTTGAGATTTTTCAAGTTCTTCTTCGAGAATTTTCTTTTCATCTCTAAGCATACTAATTTCCAATTCAGATCTATTTAGTTTTCCTTGTAACTCCTTATTATATTTCTTAGTCTGTTTTACAAAATCTACTAGTTCAGAATTAAGTTCAACTAAATCTTCAAAACTTAGCTCACTTACATCATCATTTGAAGCCATGAAGCATACATTTGCTTGCTCTTTGTCACTGTCACTGTCGCTTTCTGATGATGAAGAATCTGAATCATCGCATGTTACAGAAAATGCTTTCTTCTTGAATTTGTTTTTCTGTTTTTCTGGACAATTTTTTTTCATATGACCCTTCCTATGATATTGATAACATTCCATTGCAGATGATGATGGTTTATTGTTATTATTGTTGCTAGAATTATTTTTGTAGCTCTTGCCCTTGTTATTCTTTTTGAATTTCAAAAACTTTTTGAAATTCTTAGCAATAAATGCCATATCCTCTTCATCTGAGTCAGAGTCATCTTGTTCTGCTTGAAACGCTAGATTCTTCTTGTCTTGTGCTTGAACTTTCTTTGCCTGCAAATTCACTTCATATGACATTAGATTTCCTATTAACTCTTCGGGTTTCATAGTTGAAAGATCGTTTGCTTCTTCAATAACTAGGACCTTTCTTTCCCATTCATCCGTTAAAGAGTTTAGGATTTTTGATACTATATCAAAATCAGAAAAATTTTCTCCTAATCCTAATAGTGAATGATAGATATCTTGAAATCTAGAATACGTGTCATTAATGGATTCATCTTGTTTCATTCTAAAGTTTTGAAACTGATTTTTGAGCATGGAGATTTTTCTTTGTTTGACTTTGTTAGTTCCTTCATGAGTAATTTTAAGCGTTCTCCATATTTCATAAGCAGTTTGACACATGCTAACACGATTAAATTCATTTCTATTTAGTGCATAAAATAACATGTTCATAGCTTTAGCATTGGCAGTAGAATCTAATTTTTGTGAGTTTGACCAAGTAGAATATTCTCCAGTAGGAAGAGTGTATTCATTCTGTGTGATATTCCATGATTCAAAACAATTAGATTGCATATAGATTCGCATACGAGTAGACCAATAATTATAGTTTAAACCATTAAAGAATGGAGGTCGTGCAGTGGATTGACCTTCAATAAAACTAGTATTAGTGGTGTTGTTTTCCATATTAGCAAGATATCAGATAACTTTGTAACGGTTATAAGATGCCTTGCTCTGATACCAAATGAAAGTATATAGGACCGTATAATATGGATAAACAGTAATACAGAAGTATAGATAGAAAATAACGCGGAATATGAATGCAGTAAGTAAAATGACACTAGAGATTTTATACTGGTTCGGAGCACCGTCCTACGTCCAGTCCCAGACTCCTTCTAGAATTTCACTACAACAACCCTCACTTAACCCGGAGGAACAGGTCTATACAACCCTGAGCAGCAGAACAGGGACCTGAGCAGCAAAACAGGATTTCGCCTCAGCAGCCAAAGAGGACTTCACGCCTGAGCAGCAGAATAGGACTTCAACAAATACAAAAGTGTATTTGACACCGTGTGTTCTTGATAACACTAATTTGTCTGATAGTACAAACTTCCTATAATCAAATCCTCAAGTGTATGAAGTGTATGCGAAGATATGAAAGGAAGGTAATGCTAAGAATCGAAGATTATGAAAGTTAATTTGGAGATTCCAAGCAATAAAAATGTATGCTCACTGTTTGAATGTAAATATTAAAGCACAAGAAGAGTATTAGAGAGTTAGAATGAAAATCGATTAATATGAAGTGTTTGGGAGTATCTATATATAGTAGTTGAAGAGTTACTGTCATTGGTGAAGGGTTCTGACGAAGAGAAGCGTCCATTTCCGTTCAGAGAAGAGTTGCTTCCCTTCGCAGAAGAAGATGTCCTTTCAGAAATATGACAGTTAGGTTCAGGTAAGTCGACTGGTCGTTTTTGGTCAGTTGACTGATTACAGAGTGTAAAAAATTCTCGGGATCAGGTTCAGTCGACTGACTTAGATCATCCAGTCGACTGAATTTAAAAACATGCACATTTATGTTAAAATGCACAGATTCAGTCGACTGGTTGATTGTATTCAGTCGACTGAATTCTGTTGTTAAGCAAGCTCATTTGGTTAGAGTACTTGCCTTCCAATATAGTGACCTGGGTTCGAGCCCCGCTCCATGCATTTTTTGAAAACTTGATTTTGATTAAAATATGCATGCAAGTTTATGTGAATGATGATTCTTGAGGAAAGATTTTAACAAAGCACTAACTAGGCTCTATATACATATTTCATGACTCTTGTTAAAATATATAACTATATGAACCATACTTTGAGTCGTTGAGTCAGGATGATGTCGTAGTTGTAGGTTCGTGAATTTTTGTCAGCAATCAAAACCTATAATCCAACAAATATCATATTTCCTTTTAGAAGCTTCTAGAAGCTTCCTAAGTGATTTACTTAACCATAATTAGTGAAAATATTTTTATTATCCATTAGTGACCTCTTATATTATTTAGACATGTACATAAAGTTTCGACAACCTGTTTTGAATAAAAAGTTGTTTATCGACAAAACGAGGTTTGGTCATATTATCGTTATTTCTTCTAAGTATTTATTTCGTAAATAAATTTCAAAAACAAGTTTCTTATCAATAGCCATAAATTAAAAGGAGTTCAACAAGGTCACAAAATTATATTTATTAACACTTAACCATATTTCAAAAGTTATGATATTCAGAGATGAAGTTTTTAAAATTACGAATCATATTATTTAGTCTGATTGTGTAACGATCCGCCTTTTTGACTCTCAAAAGTCGACACCAAGACATCATGGCATTCATATGACGAGCGTCCGAGTGCCGAAAAGACAGATTGTTAGGGTGAAATAAAAGAAAAGGTAGAATATAATTTCACATTGTGACGAGTAATATATAATATATAACAGATCTTTATAAAAAGAAACTTTTATAAACATACAACAATTAGAGTAACTAACCCATCATCATCATAGACAGTTATAATTATATGTCCTTACAATTTCTGATACAAAAACAAGAAATATAGCAAAAAATAAAATTTGTCAGGTCTTGGACGCATCCAGCTCATCTCCTGAAGCTCCAACGCATCCATAGCTAAATCTTGAATAATACTCTGGTCTGACCTAAGTATTATAAGAAAATAACACCCGGATCAGTCTGATAAACCAGCATGAGAAACACAAATCATTTGGATTATTTAATATTATAAATCCCTTCAAAAATAAAAGTATCTCGTAAGACCATACCACACATAAACACGACTGGTTTTTACCTTACGATAACCAAACCATTTTATTGGAAGATCATGTGATATCATAATAATATCTGCGGTTTAAAATAAATATTTAACATAGTAGAATCGTTATAAGAATTACATTCAACGACATACTTAACATACAACTGAGTCCGTAAGGTATGTATTGAAAAATGGATTCCAACAATGATAAGGTAAGGACTATCTTTCCTACAATACACCTCTAAAGAAAATGTAACGAGGCTTCAAACACATTGAACCCTTACCAACATAGAACCGACCTACCCCGGTAGTACGGGTCGATCCATAGGGAAAGAATTAATTTTTAAAATTGTTCAATCAAATTAGCCCAAAAATTAAGAGGAGATTTAGCTAAAATTGTAGAAAATGAAATAAAAGTAGAATGTGAATGAGAATAAAACTACGAGATTAAGGAGCAATTTAGAGGCAAATCCATTTTCAATCATTCAAATAAATCAACACAAAATTCATCCATAATTTCTTATTTAAATTTTAAGTATAAATGATTAATGTTTTTATTATAAGTATGGTTATTTATGCTATTAATTAGCACAACCTAAGCCATCAAACTTAACTCACCGTTCAAACCCACTTATCAATTCTCATGAAAATAATATGAAATTAAAAATAAAATCTATTTTAAGCATGATCTATTTACCATGAATTAGTAACATAGATCATTAAATTTTGATTCTACTTTGACTTACATCATCAAAATCACTTAGACAAATGATCAAATAGTTTATGTTTATATTGGATTAAGCATAGCCTATTTGAGATGTCAACATAGATTATCAAATTCACTAAAAAAGAAACATAAACTGCCATCATTCATAATTTCCACTAAGCACAAAAAAGGGACTACAAATGCAACCATGTTATGTTGATTTAGTATGATTCATGAGAGCTTCATTATCTCTAAATTGAAGGGGTTAGCTTCTCATAATTAAATTCATCTCAACACAAAATGGTTTTAGCATAAAAATTAAGGAAAATAAAAGCTAGTAAAAAGAAAAGAGAATTAACTACTTTCATAAAATAAATCTAAACTAATTACATCAATCAAATCTATATTATTAACATGGAATAAAAGAGACATAATCTAACATAAAAGAGTATGAAATCAAATAGTATAAGAGAAAAAGACATGTAAACAAAAGAAAATAAGAAGAAGGCTAAGAATTCATTAAAAAGACATTTTATTTATCATTAATTTTGTGGTTACAACATGCATCAAAAGAGAAGAGACTGTTACATGAAATATAAGGGGTATTTATACATGCTTAAAACCCTAATTTCATTTTTAGAAGACTACCAAAACGCCCATAAGACGTGTAGCCTCCAAGTAATCATTAGGGAATTAATTAATTCTCACTAACATGCCTTTAAATCTCCATTAACATGTGCATGTACTTTTAATTATGGTCCGTTAGTTAGTGGGCATGTGGGCTCCTACATGTTGTACTATTTCTTTTTTACATTTTTTTGGCCTTGAATACTTGTGTATGTATATATCCATGAAGCTTCATCCAATTTGTACTCAATTTCCTACAAAAATGTGCAAATTTATTTATCAAACTTAATTCATACACAAAATTACCATTTTCCCCCAATGAAGATAAACGGGTGACGATTTAAAAACAATTTAGATTTTGGTTTAAACATGTAAAATAGCCCAACATGCTCACTTGTTTTAATAAAAGAAGATTTAACATGGAAGTAAAATATAAATTTTTACATGCACATCACATGGTAAGACGCCCGAAGAGATGACCATGAAGTCAAAAACTAAAGTACAACCAGGATCATAACACAGATACCAAACAACCACAAAAATGTCAAAACCCAAACTTGCCAAGTTTGGGGTCGGTACTGACCCATCCTTAGGGTCGGTACCGACACATAAAACCTCCACCCAGCCTGCCCATCTTTTGCCTATGATCCCTCGTTAATGCTAGAATCCTACTTTCAATGTTGTTTGGTTGATTCTATGTAATTCTCTATCAATCTCCGCGATTTCCTAAATCAACAACTTCATTCTTCTGCAACTATGTCATTTGGACTTCGAAACAAGCTAATATTGATGCAAATAATTACGGAACCACGAAGCTGACCGCAAGACAAATCGAAGCGAAGAGTTCAGGACGACCTGTTTGGCCATTTTAAGGATGGGTACCGACCCCTAACCTTGGAGTTGTACCGATTCGTACCAAAGTGATGAAGTGACACCCTATTTTCATAGAGAACTAATATATAGCAAGGAGAACGGTCTGGAGATCTTTTATGCAAGATTTTAAGCTCCCTACCTCTATAAATAGAGGGATAAGGCTCGTTTTTTAGAATATTTTGACTCTGGCTCTAGCTCTACACTACTCTATATTCTTGCAAGTTTGAAATTCTAAGTATCGGAGTTGTATTGACCTCTAAGAATTTATGCTATCAAGTCAGAAGTTAAGCAATAAAATCATTAAGTCGACGTAGACCGAAGTTTGCCGAACCATTATAAAATTCTGTGCGTTCATTTCCTACTCGTTTTAATTTGTTTTCTTTATTTTTTTATTCTCTTCTATTTTTTATTGAGTGTGTGTGTCATTTTTGGTTCAAATAAAAACAGAAAAGAAATAAAAAGGAAGAGAAGAAGAAGAAATATATAGCTATTAAGAACTTCGTTTTTATTAATAACTTAATTTTTGCTCTATGTTGGAATTACACCAGTATTGCTTGAAAACCAAGTAATTATAAAATAGAGAAATATTATGAAAATGTTAATTTGGGAAGTATGAATCCTAATATATTCATAACATATTTCTTAGTATATATATTATATTCTCTAACATGATAATCTATAATGTAACAAATACATGTGTATGTGTGTCTGTGTATGTATGTATGAATGTATGTATGTAAGGAGGGTTCAATGGTATTCCAAATAATGAAGCATTCCAATTGCTCTTCGACTTCCACTCTAAGTCTATGTAAATTATGATTTTCTCTCTGTTTTCACTCATTCCATTATTTAAATAGAAACATGAATGAAAATCTAAGGGCAATTGAGATGCTCCGTTGTTTGAGGTGTCATTAAACCTTCACACTCGCTCTAACAATCATATCCATCGGAAGCAATCATAAACAAAGATGCTTCCAATGTAATCTTCAATGATGCTGTCTTAAACCGGATACTTACTCCAATTTGAAAAGAAATTTTTGTATAAGTACCCCAATTACACATGGATTTCTACCTTACCAACGATGTTTACGTAAGTTAATATATAATATTTTTAGAGCTGTACCTTTTAAACATTACGTTGTACAATTGACAGGGCATATTGATGGATGCTGAACTGATCTTTGCCCTTTAATGATTGAATTTGGTATACCATTTGTTCTGTGCATAGTCTTTTCCGCCCTAATTAGCTTCTAGATACCACCTTCGAGTAATCAATGAAAATGCCCGAAGATCATCATTTCAACTGCTTTCACTAAACATCGCTTAATTACACCGGCTAACAATTACATATCACTGACTTAAAATTATTTATAAAAACAATCCATTTTGGTTTAAAAGTTTAAACAGAAAGCATGTATGAGCTGTCTGGTGTTTCTTTAGGATTTGTCCTTAATGTGTCTTCGCACCAAGTGTAATTATGTGCGGACTTGAATAAATTATCTTTTTTCAATTATAGTTAAATGTCGATGTTAATTTTCATTAAAGAAACGGACGCAAACCTTAGTCTGATTAGTGAAATAAATGGGCCGAAGATATCTGGACGTTATAAAATATGAAAGTAGACCCAGTTGTTTGCAAAACATTTAATTTTATGCAGAATATTCAACCCAACGAAAACACAATTTCTCTTTGCTGGTAACCACCAACCGTTTGTTTTCTGTTATTTATTTATTTATTTATTTGGTCTCCTGCAATAAGGAAGCCAGAATGTACATATGCTGGACGATTCAGGCTATAATTTCATTGGAAGCAATGTGTTTGATAAATTTATACATAAAAATAGTTTGGTCGCGTAATCGATACACACGTTACAGTACGTTTTGTATATGGCCATAAAACCTTGCTCGCTACGTACTCAAGTTACCGAGGTTTGTATAAAGGTACTTCTCAAGTCAAGATGTGAATACAAATTTTATTTTTGAAACAGTTCATTTATATCTCTTTATCTCACTTAGATTCAAAAATGTAGGAATGGTGTTTAAAAGAATTAATTATACACAACAGAAGGAAAGCAGGGACGGGATAAAATGATTTGAAAATTTGAAATGAATACTCGCTGGTTAAAACAATTGAATATTTGAATTTTAGAGTTATAATTATCTGCCGCAGTCATACAAAAAACGATGAAAGCTGGTTGTTTCCAAGCTGGGTATTTATTAGGGTAACCGTCCTTCTTTTGGAAAGACAAAATTGATGATATTAGCATCTTACCAAAAATAAACAAACAGTGACACAATAGAAACTGAACAGTGACAACAGAAACTTTACAATAACTGATTTTCTTGGAGAAAATGTACTAATGTTTTATTTTCTAGTCCAAACGTGGGTGCATTTTTGTTGGATATCATGTTCGGTATAGATGAATTTTTAGAGACGAAAGCTGTGGCAAAATATGGCAACGGTGGTAAATTGACATTATTGCTGACTTGTCCTAAATGAACGGTAAAAAACGCTAATATGTCCATTCGTTATTAACTATTGGCTTTTTTTTATCATCATAACTGGATCTGATTTAGTGGATCCCGCATATTAACAAAATTACTTTAGTCTATGATTGAGATTTACTTGAACATAGAATGACTCGGTGACACAAAGGAGAGGACAGTAGATTTTATTTGATTTAGCATGACAGCTTCTACATAAAATACCGTTAGTTATCTGTTATTAAATTAAAATGTAAAAATATGATCACTAAACCTATTACCATGAATACTTCCTCTAAACGAAATTTGTGAGTGAGTATAATTTGTTCTTCTCGATGTTGCTCTAGCCAGAGTTCCAAAATGAAATTCCTTTGAAACCAAATAAAAGTGGATAAATGGTTGCAAAATTTTACAATGAAAGAAACGAGAGCCCAAACATGTCCCGTGCTCGCATTTTATTCAAACTTTGCATTGCCAATCTTTACTACTAATAATGAAAATTTCTTGAACTAATTCCAACCGTGTATTTCTGGAATAGCAAAAATTAGTGGGATGTAAATTAAAAAGGTTGTTTGCAAGTGAATCAAACACGCCAACGAGCAAAGACAATGACTTACTTTGATGCCCAGGTTTCTGTGCCAAAATTGGCAATCTACATCACCTCCGGTCATCGTGTCTGTATGGATTTATCTCAATAATTTTCTCCGTAAACTGAGAAGCTACACAAATATAATGTAGAGGCCAATAGATATATTTTGGGATATCACACTCCACAACACATGAGAAATGGTGCAAGCAACAATTAAACCAAACTTGGCTAATGATCAAAATGCAAGGCATTGGTTAGGTAGGGTTTAGGTAACAATATCAGTTAATGAATCATGTGTTGAAACTTGAAATTTGATCAATGAGGAGGGTTAAGAAAAGAAAAGCTGAAGAGCTAGATTATGAAGCAAGGTAGAAATGGGGTTAAAATTGATGGCAAAGAGTTTCATTTGTAAGTGCTCATTATAAAGCTGGAGTGGGCCTAAAATTGTGAAGTGTGCATAACATATATCTCATTATTATGTTGTGACCCTAAACTATTTATTTGAAAGATTTGTGTCATTAATATCAATGTCGATATTAGTAAAAAAATGTCGTTCAACTTCAGTTATATATATTACTTGCAAAATTTGGATGATATAATATTGAACATCTTAACAACCACATATATAACTCTTAAAATTATAAGAAATATAATAGTAAAATTATGTCAAATTCATTATTTCAATATGTGTGTAGGGGAAAGGAATCTACTTGGACACAAAGTGGTGATACAAAATGTGAGTAAGCGATCTCTCTTTGATTTCCACCTCCCATATAAAAGCAAAAAGATCCAATGGTAAGAACTAGTTGTGTCAAATTTTGTGTTCCAATGTTCGCTTCCATGCAAACACAGACTAATAATAAAGAGAATTCAATGAACAAAATTTTCACGGTGTCTTTTCGAAATTCTGAAAATATCTCAATCCATCAATGAAATCTTATCACCTGTTTGCAACCTCCACCACATCTTCTTTGAAACTACCTATTAACAGAATTTGGTAGAATCGAATAGCCTATAATTTTTGTTTGATGATAATGAACATATATATATATTCATTTAAATATATTAGTTATTGTACTGTTTTATTTTTCACATAATTAAATAAATATTTGTTGAACAAAATAAATAACTCGGAATTCATATTTAAACAAATATTTTATTCAAACAAATATTTTCCTACAAATTCAAACAGTACAAATTTGAGCTCTCACTACATTTACTCAATTACAACACAATTTCATTTACAATACAATTTCAATTTACAATTTTCACCTCACTACGTATTCACTCTCACGCGTATTTAATTTTCAACTCTGCTCTAGCCTATGTCCAACATTTGAGCTATCTGCAAAATAAACACTAACGCGGTAAAATTGAAAAATAAATATTTTTATAGTGTACAACGAAGTGTGTGTTTGAAAATATTGTTTGCCTTAGTCATTTGGGTTGTTTGTCATCATATCTTTTAATTTATCTTACACAAACAACTTGTGACATGCACAGTGTATCACCGTATATGCCACAAGATCGTGCACACCGATATACGTCTGCTCGTTGAAATTGTAGGGACAGATGAGCACAAGGTCAATCCAAGCCAAGACTGGATTCAATTCAAGTGCAAAAACAAATAACACATGCAAAGCTTCAGACTTCAAGACTACAATACAACATCAGTTACATCAACAACAAGTTTCAGGAGTGCTCACAAAATCAACAATATGCAACATGATTTCAAGTGAAACAAAACTCCACAGACATCATGGTGACACTTGAACCAGACTGTAATACAACCAAACCCTGAACGACACTACAACAAACTAGACTCCAACCAAAACATGCATACAAAATGAGACCAGACATTAAATCAAGTATGACTCAAGCAAATGCAAGACTACACAAAGACAACACACCAAACACTCGGTATCAATATGAATAAATTCAAAAAAAACCAAACCAAAAATGAACGCACTTGAACCAGACATGGTTTCAAAGACGTGTACACAAGCAAACCATGGAACAAAAAGCAAGTGAACAAGTGCACTGAATAATCAAGTGATTGTAGTTTTACAAAGAGATGCAATAGAGGAATACATATATACATGCACCAATCACACAGATATATACATATATACATATATACATGAAGATATTAGTTTCGAGCAATAGAGCAACTAGCATAATGAACCAGAACATCAGTGCAACAAGATATGTACAAGTTTAATGTATACGTGTATAGGAGCATATAAAAATGAAGAAATTCAAAGCCATGGGTCATCAACAAAGTCAATGTTACATTTCAAAAAGAATTGGTCAAATAAAACTGTGTTGAAGTGTTCAACCAAAAATTCAGAAAATAGTTTTATATTGCAAGGGATTTCAAAATGAACAAATCAAATTTATCTCAAATTTCAAATGTCAATGCTGTAGCAAGGAAAAAAATGGAACCGACTCAAAGAAATTCAAGCAAATTTGAATTCATGGAGCAACGAACAAGTCAGAATCATCACATTCGTTCGATCAAAATCAATGCAAGTGTCAAAATCATGAAAACTTCAAACCAAAATATATGAACGAGATAATAAGATTTCGTTCCCTATAAATTTCCAATTATCATCATTGGCAGAATCATCGAGTTCAAGCATATCAATGAGAGAAAATAAAGTGAATCACATACATTTTTCATTATTCGAGCTCGACATTTGGAGTAGTCGTAAGTTGATAAGCAAAGAGATCGATTAACAAAGGAATTCAACTCAGAATCATCACTTCAATCGATAAATTCAAACAGCGGCTTCAATTAATCAAAACTCTAATTTCAAAAGAAAGGGAAAAAGAACGGCCGTACATTTTACAAACAAAAGGGGAAGACATTCTCTTCTTTATTTAATTGGGCCAGTCTTTTGTTACTTTATATTGGGCTTAATTTATAATAGGGTTTGGTGTTTGTAATTTCTAGTTTTATTTTGTAATTTTCTTTCTTTTAAAATTTGAGTCAAACTCTAGTTGCGTAACAAGGTACGAACGACGGTTTTGTAGTTCGAGAATTCGCAACTCAGTGGTTGAGTTGTGGTAGGGTTTTGAGCATAGAATTATATTAGTCAAGTTAGTGGGTGTCGTAAGTTTACGTGTGTTTGTAAGTGTCTGACTACTTAATTTCTAGTAGAAACCTTAGGGCAGCATGTAGGCAGGGTTTTGCCGAAGCTGGATAAATTTATATGTGATCTCTTCGGCATTACTTTCTGTTATTATTATTATTTTATATCCGCGTTAATTTTTATTATTGGTATCACCCTATTCACCCTCCATCTAGGGTGAAAACGATCATACAAGTGGTACCAAAGCTAGAAATAAAAACCAATTTTTGTTCTAAAAAATTGATTTTTTAAAATGGCTTCTTTTAATAATGCTTTTGTTGTGGATCAGTCCAAAGTTAGACCATCAATGTTCAGTGGTAAATGTACTTATTGGAAAAATAGAATGAAATTTTTTCTAATGACCATAGATGCATGGAATACTGTTGAAACGGGATATAGGACACCAACAAGAATGGTAGATAATCAAGAAGTTGGAAAACCTATGATCGATGAACATATCTTGAAAATAAATTACAAAATGTTAATGCTAAAGCTACAAATTCTATTATTTGTTTATTAGATCAAATTGAATTTAATCGTGTCTCACATTGTCTAACTACATAGGAAATTTGGCATACACTTGAAGTGACTCATGAAGGAACCTCTCATCGCCTTGTCATGCTTAGTAGCGAGTATGAGAACTTCACATTTGCAAAGGATAAAAGTGTCAAAAAATGTATGGGCTACTTTCTAATCCTGTATACAAATCAAAATCACTAGGAAAACCATACACATAACTGAAAATAGTTCGAAAAGTACTTAGAATTCTTCCATGAAAGTTTGATGCAAAAGTGACTGCCATTCAAGATTCAAAGGATCTGAAACAAATCAAAGTTGAAGAACTCATCGGAAATCTCACCACTTATGAGCTAAAAATCAAATTCAAGGAAGAACATAAACGAGGTGATACACGAAATACATCAATAGCTCTCAAAGGAACAACGAAAAGTGATGATGATGATGATGAAGCAGCTGAATTGGCATTAATAATAAAGAGACCAAAAAGGTGGAACCGTAAATATGGAAATACATCAACAACTGAAGAACAAAATCGTTAAAGTTCTAGACAACTCAGAAGAGCAGGAGACCATTTGTCATAAGTGCAATAAACCTGGTCATATCAAGCCAAATTGTCCTCAAAATCGACTCAGCAAAGGAAAGAAACTAAAAAGGAGAAGTTTTGCAACAACCCGGGATGAAAGTGATGAAGATGATGAAAGCATTGGTAGTGAGAGTGAAAAGGCAAATTTGTGCTATTCAGGAGAAACAAGCAACATTGATGATGATAAGTCCAACGAGGTACCAAAACGTACTCATTCGCAATTGCTTATATATTTTTATGAAGTAAATGTTTATTTTGAACGACTTAGAGAGAAGTACGTTACAATTGAATCAGAAAGATATACGTTGATAGAACTAAATAAACAGCTTGATCAAATAGTTCAAAACTATAGGAATAAGAGCCCTAAGTGTGATAAGTATCTACCATTAGAAGAGGAAATAAAAAAATCAGAAATTAAAATTAAATCGCTTGAAAATGAGATTCAGATTTTGAAAGAAAGTGAAAATACTAGGAGAGAAATTTCTATTAAAAAGTGCACTTTATTATTTAAAAAAAATGAATCTCTCAAATCATAAGTCCAACAATTGTCTACAACTTTAGGAAAATTCTCCAAAGGAGAAAAATCACTAAATATGCTATTAGGGAAATAAACAGTTAATAATGTTAGATAAGGACTTGGGTATACTCAATCTGAAAGAGTTAGAAGTGAAACAAATCATGTCAACTCCAAGTGCATGATTTGTGGAAAAATTGGATACAATCAAAACAATTGATGGTATAGACCCAAACACGTGAAAACCATATCAATTTAGGTTCTTAAAGGCACGAATGTAAAATCTCTTAAAGTCAAACAAATCTGGGTGCCAAAAGTAACTAATGAAATTTGATTTTAGAAATGTAAAATGTCTCAGTTTAGGCATTTGATTTTAGAAAATATCCAAATGTAAAATGTCTCAGTTTAGGCATTTTAGAAATTTGAATTATATTTGGATTTGATCTTAAATGTCTATGTTAACTAATCTGACTTCCAAAAGATTATCGAAAAGGAAAATAGTGACTGAAAAAATGTGTTGAGTGTTGATATTAATCATACATTATGACTTGAGATAGTATATGTAGTAAATTTCTTTAAAAATTTAAACAAAATTTGTAATAACCTTTATTGGTAAAAATTCCATGATCATCTCTATTTCTATCATATTTTTAACGAGCATCACTCATTAAAATTCAATATAGTATGTCAAAATATGGTATTTAAACAGGAAATTGTTTATTTTTTTAATTAATTAGCAATAAAATTATCCAAAAGTATTCACTCTCATTTAAAAGTCCTCATGGTTATGCATGGTTGAACTACTTAGAATCTTTGATTATGTGGTTTCATGCACATTTAAATGTCCTCACGGTTGTGCATGTATCGAACACATATCAAAATTGATTATTAAGCTGGCGAGTTGATTCTAACCCCATTTAAAAGTCCTCACGGTTAAGCATGGTTAGAAGATGCTTGAAATTTATTTATTTTTAACAAAATTAAGAAATACTACTAATCTCATTTAAAAGTTCTAACGGTTATGCATGGTTAGAAGGTATTTAACAATTTCCTGTCATAAATATACCACAACTAAACATGATTATATAGGTTTCTGTGCAAAAATCACCTCTAACACTCTAAAGTGGAATATACGCCTAATAGAGTATTTATGATTTTTGTTTGATTTTTTATTGAAATTTAATATTTGTACTCGATTAGGTAATAATGTTGTATTAATGTCTATCATTTTATCACACTTTTCTAACACTATTACTCTTTTGTTGATAACAAAATGAGGAGAGAGAAGTTAAAATTTTGGCTAATAAGTTCAAATTTTCTGCTTGCATATTCCCATCTAGGTTCATTGCATTTTTTATTGTTTTTTATTTGCATATTTTTAATTATTTTCATGCATATGTGAAGGAGGAGCTTTGTTGTAGGAGGCATTCAAATAAGGGGAGCTAACAGAATTCATCAAGACCAAATACATTTAATAGAGTCAAAATCATAATATATGTTTGTTATCATCAAAATGGTGAGATTGTAGAATACGAAAGCCTATTGTTTAATGATAGTAAACATATGTGTGTGTGTATTCATTTAAATGTATTTGTTATTGTACTATTTTATTTTTCACATAATTAAATAAATATTTGCATAATAAAATAAATAACTCAAAATTCATATTTAAACAAATATTTTATTCAAGCAAAATTTTATTACAAATTCAAATAGTACAAATTTGAGCTCTCATTACATTTATACATTTTCAATTACAACACAATTACAATACACTTTCAATTTACAATTTTCACCTCACTACATATTCACCCTCACTCGTATTTAAACCTCAACTCTGCTCTAACCTTTGTCTAGCATCCAAGCTATCTGCAAAATGAACGCTGACGCAGTAAAACTGAAAAAGAAATATTTTTACAGTGTACAATGAACTATGTGTTTGAAACTATTGTTTGCCTCGGTAATTTGATTGTTCGTCATCATTTCTTTTAATTCATCTTACGCGAACAACTTGTGACATGCACAATGTATCGCTATACATGCCACAAGGTCGTGCACATCGATATACGCTTGCTCGTTAAAATTGCAGGGACAGGTGATCACAAGTTAAAACCAAGCCAAGATTGGATTCAACTCAAGTGCAAAAACAAATAACACATGTAAAGCTTCAGACTTCAAGACCACAATACAACATCAGTTACATCAACAACAAGATTCAGGAGTGCTCACAAAATCAACAATAAGAAACATGATTTCATGTGAAACAAAACTCCAGAGACATCATGGTGACACTTGAACCAGAATGCAATACAACCAAACTTCGAATGGCACTACAACAGACTAGACTCCAACCAGAACATGCATACAAAATGAGACCAGACATTAAAGTAAGTATGACTCAAGCAAATACAAGACTACACAAAGACACCGAACCTGACACCCAGTTTCAACATGAACAAATTCAAAGAAACCAGACTAGAAATGAACACACTTGAACCAGATATGGTTTTAGAGACGTGCACACAACCAAACCATGGAACAAAAAGCAAGTGAAAAAGTGCACTGCTAATCAAGTGACTGTAGTTTTACAAAGAGATGAAATAGAGGAATACATGTATACATGCACCAATCACACACATATATACATACATATATGTATGTATATACATGAAGATATCAGTTTCGAGCAATAGAGCAGCTAGCACATTGGACCAGAACATCAATGCAACAAGACATGCACAAGTTTAATGTATACATGTATATAAGCATATAAAAATGAAGAAATTCAAAGTCGCGGGTCATGAACAAAGTCAAGGTAACATTTAAAAAAGAATTGGTCAAACAAATCTATGTTGAAGTGTTCAACCAAAGATTCAGAAAATAGTTTGATGTCATAGGGGATTTCAAAATGAATAAGTCAAGTTTATCTCAAATTTCAAATGTCAAAGTTGTAGCAAAGAAAAGAACGGAACCGACTCAAAGAAATTCAAACAAATTTGAATTCATTAGGGTATCCTATAGGTAATTCAAATCGAAGCAATTTTAGCATCGTGTATTAACTAATGAACAAGTCAGAATCATCACATTCGTTCGATCAAAAATCAACGCAAGTGTCAAAATCATGAAAACTTCAAACCAAAATATATGAACGAGATAATAAGGTTTCATTCCTTATAAAATCTCAATTATCATCATTGGCAGAATCATCGAGTTCAAGCAAATCAAATAAAGTAAATCGTATACCATTTTTCATCATTTGAGCTCGACATTTGGAGCAGCCGCAAGTTGATAAGCAAAGAGATCGATTGACAAAGCAATTCAACTCAAAACCATCACTTCAATCGATAAATTCAAGCAGATGCTTCAATTAATCAAAACCCTAATTTTAGAAGAAAGGAAAAAAGAACGGCCGAACATTTTACAAACAAAAGGGGAAGACATTCTCTCCTTTATTTAATTGGGTCGGTCCTTTGTTACTTTATATTGGGCTTAATTTACAATAGGGTTTTGCATTTGTAACTTCTAGTTTTATTTTGTAATTTTCATTCTTTTAAAATTTAATTCAAACTCTAGTGGTGTAGCTAGGTACAAACTACGGTTTTGTAGTTCGAGAATTCACAACTCAGTGGTTGAGTTGTGGCAGGGTTTTGAGCTTAGAGTTAGGTTAGTCAAGTTAGCTGGCGTCGCTAGTTTACGTGTGTTTGTAAGCATCTGACTGCATAATTTTTAGTAGAAACCATGGGGGCACAATGTAGGTAGCGTTTTGCCAAAGCTAGGTAAATTTGTGTGTGTTCTCTTCTGCATTACTTTCTATTATTTTCCGCATTAATTTTTATTATTAATATCACCATATTCACCTCCCTCTAGGGTGAAAACGATCCTACACATTTTACTTCCAATTTGTCGCCGACGCCATTAAGAAAATAACTTGAAATAAAAGTGTTGTGACTAATAAAACATTTACATTTACAATATATATCCGTCCATTAATTTTTTTTATTAAATAAAAAGCAAATATTTCTACCTATTAGATGCATGTACGTGTAGTTTATACTACTGTATATAATGATTTTACTAAATTAAGGTCCCTCCAAATCAAATGTCCATGGTAATTGTCTAGATCGCCTAAGCCCATGGCCAACGATGACTCTAAACCAATTAATTTGCTTGCTTTACCTTAGGTCTATGTAATTAATGACTATACTTTGCCCAATTTGTGGACTATTTCTCTTAGAAGATCCGGTTGTAATTCATGAAAACAAAATCCGAGACATTTTCCTGAGGCATTTGCTATATTTTGTAAATGGATGACCTCGATAAGTTTCAATAATAGTGAATATGCTTCATAAAAAATCATTAACTAGTGTGGGTTTGAAGGCGTAATAAAAGATGTCATGCTGTATGGGAATCACATTATCATGGAGTGGAGTAGTTAAAATCAGACATTGATGGAAAGAGGAAGGAGACAATTTGATTGAATATCGGTCTAGAAATCAGAATTTGGGTAAACACCGTACTCTTTTCATCACATTTGGTATGAAGTTTTGTAACGGGATATATATGCAAATGTAAACTTATGAATATTTCATTCTGTAAAATGTTTGATTGTATGTACATATGAACACACACACATACATATATGTATGTGTGCGTGTATATGTGTATATATATGTTTGTGTGTGTGCATACACATGATAGTTGTGTTTGTGTGTGTATACACACATGATAGACATGGTAAATTGTAATCTAGGGGAAATAACCACATTTTTATTACATTATAATAGATATGGAGTGAAGAAGTATAAGTTCTGGTGTTTAGCTACTAAGAAGAATGTAGCTACCAAACACATGAATGGTGAAACCTTTATGTTGCATTAGAAGGATGAAAAATAGAGGTTATCAATATAATTTTATATTCAGAGAGTAAGTGTTATATGCAATAATGTCATGGTTAATGAGAAGATTTCAAAGATTCATAATTAAGTGGAGCTTAGTTGCGAGCAAGGCCCTTTTAATTCAGTTGGACTTTAGTAGACTTGTTGGAGAGTTTGAAGTGTAGACTCTATAAAGTCCAAAAAAATCCTTGAGTAAAAAAGTATAGTAGATAATATTGATTATGTCATCGTTCGATGTATTATGGAAAGCACGAAACATTTATTATTTCTTTAGGTCTCTTGGATATTTTTATCCACCAATTCCACTAAAAGAAATCTTAATACCGACAACACTTGACGACGACTTCCAACGGCCTATTACGACGGTTTCAGATGGCTTTCGACGGGCCGTCGGCCATCCGAAGCTGTCTGATAATAGCCGTCGGCGGTTGTTGGCAATTCGGATTATACAGGCCTCGGTCGAGACCTTTCTTTCTCAATTGAGCTGAGCGAAAATTATATTTTGAAATCCCTAAAACCCATTTTCAAGCGTACAAAGCTCAAATTCAAGTTTCAGATCTTTCATGGCTCCTTAATAACTCTCTATTGCTTCCAATCTCAAATATAATCTCTAATTTTTATGAAAAACCCTATTTTTTAATCTAAATCTAAATTTGTCGAATTTAATAAATTAGGCTAATTAGTGATTTTAATTATTTCTAATAGTCTAAGGATGCTTTATATTCCCCATGGAATACTTATTTCATTTGTTAGCTTTAAATTGTGAAAAGTAGGTATAATTTGTCAATTTGTGTATATGTGTAAACCATTATATATGTGTTATTTTTAGCATTGTCTTGTGTTAATTGGGGAGTTTATGTGTTCATATATGTGTGCGTATATGTGTTAATTATTATACACACACACGCTAATAGTTAAATAAATTATTTTCTATCGAAAATGTCGTAAAAAAATAATTTACATATGTTCTACAATACGCTGAATTAAGCTTGTTCAATAAATTACACAAAATAATGGGGTAAATTAATAATTTTTCGAAATATATAAAATTAGTAAATTTTCAATCGTTCGAAAACAATAATATATTGTATAATAAATAAGAAGACGAACTATAAAACTTCCAATTTTTGTATAAACTCCTTTTTATTACTCTTCTTAGAGAGTTTTGGCCCGTTCCGACAAGTGTTGTACATGATTGTTATATATATATATATATATATATATATATTCGTTTCTATGATAAAACTGATATTCATACTCATTTGGTACAATACTTGCTAGATTTGTTACTGCATTGGACAAATTACAAATACAATAAACAATTACATTTCGTATATTATTTCGTTTTAAAAGGTTCACAAAATTTCATCGTTATTTTTTTTGTTTCCTGTGTACACGCATTTGTGTACAATACGAAAAACAAAGAGGAAGTGCTGCCGAAATTTTGTTGAATCGTTTAAAACAAAATAATTTATGAAATGTAATTATTAATTGTGTTTGTAATGGGAAGTATGATGATTGACTATCAAAATTGAAAAGCATAAACCAACATTTCAATATTGTATTTTTAAGTTGGGTTAAATTGATGCGTATAAGATTATGTATCAATAAATTGAAAAATAAAATATCAATTCGTTAAATGGCAAATATTTATTTTTGAATTTGTGACATATTTTTTAAATGGGAAAAATGATCGGTTATTTTGTTGATCAGAGGAGATGGATGTATCAAAGAAGGAGAGTAAGAGGCTCAATAAAAAAGATTTTTATAATGGTATAAACATATTTGTTGAATTCACTTTAAGTAATAACGAAAATGATGTAGAAATTCGTTGTCCGTGTAGTAGGTGTAAACATTTGAAGTATTTGTTACCAGATATTATGAATGTTCATTTGTGTAAAAACGATTTCGTACCAGAGTATTATTTTTAGGATGGTCATGGAGATGTTGTAGCGCATGCTCTTGCAGAGCCTAAATTAGAGGTGGCTGATAATGAATTGTTATGGTAAATCGTATAGAAAATATGGTTGAAGATACAACACGATCAATGTTCCCTACAGTTGAAGGAGACGATGACAGTGTAAATGTTGAAGAACCCAATATTGAAGTAAAAAATTTATGATTTATTAGATGTTGTTAAGAAACCTATTTGGGATGGTTGTAAAAGTGGTACTCAGCTATCAGTAACCGTAGAATACATTGCGATGAAGTCAAAATAAAACATCACCGAAGCCCGATTTACAGCTATTGTACAAGCTGCAAAATGGCATATGCCTATAATTTAATGTGTGAAAATCACTATGAAGTTAAAAAACTTACGTCGCCTTTTGGTTTCCACATAAAAAATAGATACATGTTTAAATGACTGCATATTGTTTTTAGAAAGAGCACATCACTCTTAGGAAGTGCAAAATATGTAACGAGGAAAGGTACAAACCACGAAAAAGAAGAAATGGAAGTTCCATACAAATGTATGCATTACTTGCTCATCATTCTTAGGCTTCTATATGCATCTGCTGTAACTGCACCTCATATGAGATGGCGTAGTGTGAGAACAGAGGAAGAAGGTATATTGATACATCCAGCCGATGGAGAAGCATGGAAGCATTTTGATAAAACTTGAACGGCTTTTTCAAGTTTCTTACTATTGACTTTCATGGCCCTAATGATTCGAAACAAGAAATTGATGTTCATTTCCAACCATTGAGTGAGGAGTTAAAAACACTAAAATAAAGGAGTAGAAACATATGACATTTCAAAGAGAGAGAAATTCATATGTTTGCTTCTTTATTATGGACTATAAGTGATTTTCCTACTTATGCAATGCTTTCAGGATGAAGTACATCTGGTTATCTAGCTTGTTCTTATTGCATGGAAGAAACACAGACATTTTCCTTACAGAATGATAAGAAAATTTCATGGTTTGACTGCCATTGATGTTTTTTCCATGTCAATCATCCCTACAGAGGAGATAGAAAAACCATTTTAGCTAATAGAGTAGAAACCGGACAACCATCAATGATATGGTCAAGCGAAGACACATATAAACTTATAATGGACTATCCAAAGATACATGGAACAAGAGTACAAACTTGCAGGTAAATCGACTATTCATAGTTTGGTGCAAAAAATTATATTTTGAGAGCTACCTTATTGGAAAGATCTTCTGCTTCGTCATAATATTAATGTGATACACAACGAGAAAAATGTATTTGATAATGTTTCTAACACAATTTTGAACGTCAAGGGGAAAACCAAGGACGATTTGAAATCAAGACGCGATATACGAGAATATATAAACGTCCTGAGCGTCATATGAAACCAAACGACGATAAAAAAAACCCAAAGCGTGTAACGAGTTAGATAATAATCAAGTTAAAGTTATGTTAAAATGGGTAGAAAGATTAAGATTTACCGATAGGATTTCGTCAAATTTTCGAAGATGTGTTGATTCTAAAAATCATAGATTGAGTAGAATGAAAAGCCACGACTGTCACGTAATGATGGAAAATTTATCACACATTGTATTCAAAGAAGTATTGTTCTTAAAAGTTTGGAAGGTAATGTTGAATATGCGATTATATGATTTTTGTTTGATGATAATAAACATATACATATTTGTGTAAATGTATTTGTTAATGTAGTTTTTTAGATTAAATAAACATTTGTTGAATAAAAATAAATAACACAGAATTTGAATTCAAACGGAAATTTTATTCAAACAAATATTTGTTACAATCTTTGAATAGTACAAAGTTCAAGCTCTCACTATATATATACAATTTCAACTACAGTATAATTTTGATTACATCACGATGCACATTTACATTTGACCTCATTACATATCACTCATTCACTCAACTCGTATTTTATCTTCAACTTCACTCCAAATTGAATCCAGCATCTGAGCAATCTGCAAAAATAAATGTTGTAAAATTGAAAAGGAAATTTTTTTGTAGTATAAAACAAAATGTGAATTTTGAAAATAATATTTGCCTCGGTTATTTGGGTTGTTCATCATCATTTAATTTTTAATTCAGCATACACGAACAGTTTGTGACATACACAGTGTATCACTGTATATGCCCCAAGGCCGTGCACACCGATATATAACTTGATAAATTTACAGGGACATGTGAGCACAGGTCAAACCCAAAATACCGAATTCCACTCAAGTGCAATAAAATAATGTCATAACTTTCAGCACAAGGTCAAATCCGAGCTACAAGCTGGATTCAACTCAAGTGTAATTCGTACTAATACAAATCAATGCCAACAACATGTAACCGGACAATGCAAGCTTGGATGAGCAAGTGACAACCAGGCTAAATAAGCTAACAAGAAGTTCACATGAAGGTTACACTGAAACAGGTCGCAGAAGCAAGCAAGTGCACCAAAGATAAGGCAACACAGCAAGGCACAGCAAACAATAGTGCACAAAATACAAATTGCAACTACAACACATTGCAACTATACTTGAAAACAAATGCGCAGCATACATATGAACCAAGTTCATATATATACAACATACACAATGCAGAAGTGATCATCACAAGGAGGCAAAAATCAAAATCATGGCAAAGTTCTCACAAACCCTCAAAGTCAGTGATGCACAGTAACTAGTAGAGCAGATCCAAACAGCATAAGTGCACCAAAGATATGGCCAGAACCAAACAATTAAAAACTACGAATACAAGGGCGGCAATACATGAAGCAACTTCAAACAATAAACTGGTCAAAGCAACCCAGACTCGTGGCAAATAGTGAAGTAAATGCACGCACACTTGCATACATATATACTAAACAGAAGCATGCAGTTCAAATTAAAATGACCAAATTAAATGCAGCAACATCAAGCAGAAGTTACCTTAAAGCAGAGTGACATGAACAATGTGCACAGATATAGTATGCAAACAGAACACAAGTATAGATTCAACAATACATGCATACACACATACAAATGTATATATGCACATATATGAATTCACACAAGTATATACACTGCAAATATAAGTGCAGACAACTACAAAATCAGGTCAAGATGCAAGTTCGAACAAATCAATGTCAAAGCCAGCAATTGAAATGCAAACTGTCTCGAAGAATGATACCAGAGACTACAAAGAAACCAAGTGCATGAAGAATACATCAAGTATACAATTCAGATCCAATCATGTACAACAAAGACTGGAAACAAAGGAAAACCAACTCAATGCAACTACATGATGACTGGAAACACAATACATATATGCAGCAGAGACAAAATCAAAGCAAAATCAAGATACGCGTTTCAAACGAGTCAAGCCAGAAATTCATCAAAGTGATCGAAGTAATGGAACGGTAGTGTCAAATCAGGATCAAGGTCAATGAAGTTTCAAGTCAAAGCCGCAAGTCAATCAAGTGTTCAAAACCGTGATAGCCAAGTAAACAAACCAAGTCAGAAATCAACACCGTGATACTCAAGCAACAAAAAGAACGAATTGAATAAGTCAGGTCAATCTCAAGCATCCAAACAAAATCAAATGGCCAAAGCATAATATTGAAAATATCAGACGAACATAAATAAAGGAGATCGAACTCCTATATAAACCATAACATCATCAGCGAAATAGAGAAATCGAGTTCAAGCATTCAATCAGAAAAGAAAAGGAACAAAAAATTACTTATCGAAGCCATATCTCGAACTCGATCAATTTCAAAGAGCCGTGAGCAAATTAGAGAAACGTGCGATCGACAAAGCAAACGACGTGATAAATCATTCATTCGATCGAGCAACTAAAGTCAACATCTTCGAAATTACGAAAACCCTAATTTTGAAAGGAAGAGGAACGAATAACCGAGAGCCGCCATTATCACAAAGGAACGGGCCGAAGGAAAATAAAGAGAAAAGATATTTGGGCCGGCCTTTGAGTTTAAAATTATAATAAGGCTAATTAGGGTTTTGTTTTCCTTTAAATTGTTTTTAAAATTGTATTTTCCTTTTAAACTTGTATAATTTCTAGTCGTGTGACTAGGGGACAAACTACGTGGCGTAGTTTGAGAATTCGCAACTCAGTGGCTGAGTGGTGGCAGGGTTTTGAGCGTAGAGTTAGGCTAGTCAGTAGCGGGTGTCGCGAGTTTAAGTGTGTAAGCGTGTGACTACTTAATTTCTAGTAGAAACCTTGGGGGCGGCACTTAGGCAGGGTTTTGCCGAAGCTGGGTAAATTCTATGTCATTCCATTTCTGCATTTATTATTCTGCTATTATCTGTGCTGCTATTATTTTGTGATCTGTGTTGAAATTATTTTATAAGCTTCCGCAATTAATTTTTATAATTGACAGTATCACCCTATTCACCCCCCTCTAGGGTGAAATCGATCCTACAAGTGGTATCAGAGCTAGGTGCAAAAGCCGTTTTTGCTTCAAAAATTTGATTTTACAAAAACCAATTTTTGTTTTAAAAATTTGAATTTTTAAAATGGCTGCTTGTGCTGAGGGTCGTTCCAATATTATTCCTCCTGTTTTTGATGGAACGTATTTTTTGAACTGGAAATTGAAAATGGAATTCTATTTAAAATCTGTTAATGTTAAATGTTGAAATATTATTGAAAATGGGTGTGATATAACAGATAAGAAAATTATCTCGATTAATGCTCTGGCTATGCATATATTATACTCTCATATTAATCAAGATAATTTTAATTTCATCTCTCATTGTGAAAATGCACGGGAAATCTGGAATACTTTCAATGCAATATATGGTGCAAAAGTCAACAGCAATGAGAAATCCTCCACAATCAACTCAGTTAAAAAAATGTGCTTAATAGAATTGGAAAAAGGCAGTTGTGATGAGGATGATGATGATGGAGCAGCTGAGCCGGCGCTGCTAATAAAGAGATTCAAAAAGTGGAACCACAAATATGGAAATCCAGCTCCAAACCAACAATTGAAAAGCAGAATAATCAAAGCACTAAACAACTCAGAAGAACACAGGATCATTTGTCACTAGTGCCATAAACCCGGTCAAATCAAGCCCAATTATCCTCGAAATCAACACGGCCAAGAAAAGAAATTAAAAAGGAGAAATTCTACAGCCGCGTGGAATAAAAGTGATGAAGATAATAAAAGCACTAGTAGTAACAGTGAGAAAGCAGATCTGTGCCTAAGAGGTAATATAACGGATAGCGATGAAGATGAGCCAAGCGAGGTATCAAAACTCACTCACTCAGAATTACTTATATATTTCCACCAAGTAAATGGCTGTTTTGAACGACTTAGGGAGAAGTATACTAAACTTGAATCACAAAAAGATATTTGATAGAATAAAATAAACAACTTGACGAATTATTTAAAAACTATCAAAATAGGATCCCTAAGTGTAATATGTGTCCAACATTCGAAGAAGAAATTAAAAAATCAGAAGTTAACATAAAATCACTTGTAAATGAAGTTCTGATTTTGAAAGAGAGTGAAAATACTAGGAGCGAGAATTCTATTAAAAAGTGCACATAATTATTAAACGAAAATGAATCTCTCAAAACACAAGTCCAACAATTGTCAACAAATTTAGATAAATTTTCCAAAAGTGAAAAAACATTGAATATGCTATTAGGGAAGCAAACTGTTAATACAGTTAGACAAGGGCTTGGATATAATCAATCCAAAAATGTTAAAAGAAAAATAAATCAAGTCAATTCTATGTGCACAATTTGTAGAAAATATGGACACAATCACAATTATTGTTGGTATAGACCTAAACACATGAAAATTATACCAATTTGGGTTCCAAAAGGCATAATTATAAAATCTCTCAAAGTTAAACAAATCTGGGTGCCAAAAGGAACATATATAAATAGTTTTGGGTCTTTACAAAATTGTTTTTTAAAATATTCTGTCACCAACAACCATGGAGCTACAAAAACTAATAGGTCACAAAAAAAAATCTTTTTCTGTGTAGGTGTGGTGGCAGGCTAAGGAACAACAACAGTGTTATCTGGATTCTGGCTGTTCTAGAAACACAACGGACGACAAAGCAAAGTTCCTTAGCCTAGCATAAAGGTGACAGAATCACAATGGACAACGACGAAAAATATCGTAAAGGTAAAACAGGTAATGGTATATTTATTTAAACGATATATTAAATGTGATAATCTGCACCGTAATCTAAGTTAAATCAGCCAATAATGAGATGATGAAATAATGATGATTTTGATTCTGACTTACTTAAAATTGTTGGCCAATTATATTCTTATGCCAAAAACACTATAAAAATATCCAATTCTTTGAATTACTTCATATATATTAGTTTGGTTAAAAATAGTGTTTTGTTGGATGATAATACGTTTGGTTATAATACAACTAACTCTATATTCACGGTTTTTTATTATTAACACGGCTTCAATACAAATGCAAGAGAATGTCATTTAAAATGATGTTAAAATTGAGTTTGAAATTTTTGGTGCACACTTCATGATATGGTCTATTAAATTCAACTAATGATAATTTGGAGTGAAAAAGAAATCCAGATGCAGATTACATTGGTAATCTAGTTAATAGAAACTTACTAGTTGAACGTGATTTTTGTAGAGACATTTAGTAACTGCATCATTTTTTTAAGAAAATATCTGCATATTTTTCAATTCAAATAATTTTCAAATAGCAGAAATTTTTCTCATATAACCCCTTCGAGAAAATCATTTTTGACCATATTTTCAGATCAGTCATTTTTGAAAAATTGATTTTATAATTATTTTTGAATTTGATTTTAAATGACTATTTTGACTAATCCGACTCCCTAATAATTATCGAAAAAATAAATAGTGATTGAAAAAGTGATGAGTGTTGATATTTATCATATACTATAACTTGAGACGGTATAATTAGTAAATTTATTTAGAAATTTAAACAAGAGTTATAAAACTTTTGTTGGTAAAAATTCCATGACCATCTCTATTTTTATCATATTTCTATCGACCATCACTCATCAAAATTCTTATAGTTTGTCAACATGTGGTACTTTAAACAGGAATCATTCGTTTTTCATTTCGCATTTTTTTAATGAAATAATAGAAAATTTTATATAGTAGATAAAATAATAATAAAATAAAATCCAAAGTATTCACTCCCAATTAAAAGTCCTTATGGTTGGTTATGCATGAGTGAATTACTTGGAATTTGTTATGTGCTTCCATGCTCATTTAAAAGTACTCACGGTTACGCATGTATGGAACGCATATCAAAATTGATTTTTAAAATAAACAAGTTGATTCTAATCCCATTTAAAAGTCCTTACGGTTATGCGTGGTTAGAAGATACTTGAATTCATTTTTTAAAAAATAAAATTGGAATACTACTAATCTCATTTAAAAATCCTAACGGTTATGCATGGTTGATATATATTCAAATTCCTGATATAAATATACCACAAACAGACACAACTGTATGGTTTTATATGATGACATCATTCCCACCATTCTAAAAGTGGAATATGCGCCTAACAAAGTATTTATAATTTTTTATTGAAATTTAATATTTATATTCAATTGAGTTTTAATGATGGATTAATATCGACCACTTTATCTCTATTTTCTCTAACACTATTACTCTTTTGCTGATAACAAAAGGATGAGAGAAAAGTTAAGATTTTGTCAAATAAAATCAAGCAAAGGTCAAATACTTTCTATTTGCATCTAGGCTCATTTGCATATTTTTAATTGCATGCATATATGTAGGGGGAGCTCTGTGTAGAGAGGAAGCATTTAAATAGGGGGAGCAATTAGAGTATATAATGATCAAATACATTTACATATTCAAAATCTTAAATATATGTTTGTTATCATCAAAAGGGGGAGATTGTTGAATATGCGATTATATGATTTTTGTTTGATGATAACAAACATATACATATTCGTGTAAATGTATTTGTTAATGTAGTTTTTTAGATTAAATAAACATTTGCTGAATAAAAATAAATAACACAGAATTTGAATTCAAACGAAAATTTTATTCAAACAAATATTTATTACAATCTTTGAATAGTACAAAGTTCAAGCTCTCACTATATATATACACAATTTCAATTACAGTATAATTTTGATTACATCACGATTCACGTTTACATTTGACCTTACTACATATCACTCATTCACTCAACTCGTATTTTATCTTCAACTTCACTCCAAATTGAATCCAGCATCTGAGCAATCTGCAAAAAAAAATATTGACGTAGTAAAATTGAAAAGGGAATATTTTTGCAGTATAAAACAAAATGTGAATTTTGAAAATAATATTTGCCTCGATTATTTGGGTTGTTCGTTATCATTTAATTTTCAATTCATCATACACGAACAGTTTGCGACATACACAGTGTATCACTGTATATGCCACAAGGCCCTGCACAATGATATATACACTTGATAAACTTACAGGGTTAGGTGAGCACAGGTTAAACCCAAAATATCGGATTCAACTCAAGTGCAATAAAATAATGTCATAACTTTCAGCACAAGGTTAAATCCGAGCTACAAGCTGGATTCAACTCAAGTGTAATTCGAACTAATACAAATCAATGCCAACAACATGAAACTGGACAGTGCAAGCTTGGATGAGCAAGTGACAACCAGGCTAAATATGCTAACCAGAAGTTCACATGAAGGTTACACTGAAACAGGTCGGAGAAGCAAGCATGTGCACCAAAGATAAGGCAACACGGCAAGGCACAGCAAACAACAGTGCACAAAATACAAACTGCAACTGCAACACATTGCAACTATACTTGAAAACAAATGCACAGCATACATATGAACCAAGTTCATATATATACAACATATACAATGCAGAAGTGATCATCACAAGGAGGCAAAAATCAAAATCACGGCAAAGTTCTCACAAACCCTCAAAGACAGTGATGCAAAGCAACTAGTAGAGCAGATCCAAACAACAAAAGTGCACCAAAGATATGGCCAGAACCAAACAACTAAAAACAACAAATACAAGGGCAACAATACATGAAGCAACTTCAAACAATAAACTGGTTAAAGCAAGCCAGACTCGTAGCAAATAGTGAAGTAAATGCATGCACACTTGCATACATATATACTGAACAGAAGCATGCAGTTCAAATTAAAATGACCAAATTAAATGCAGCAACATCAAGCAGAAGTTACCTCAAAGCAGAATGACATGAACAATGTGCACAGATATAGTATGCAGATAGAACATAAGTATAGATTCAAAAATACATGCATACGCACATACAAATGTATATATACACATATATGAAATCACACAAGTATATACACTGCAAATATAAGTGCAGACAACTACAAAATCAAGTCAGGATGCAAGTTCGAACAAATCCATGTCAAAGCCAGCAATTGAAATGCAAACTATCTCGAAGAATGATGCCAGAGACTACAAAGAAACCAAGTGCATGAAGACTACATAAAGTATGCAATTCAGATGCAATCATGTACAACAAAGACTGAAAACAAAGGCAAACAGACTCAATGCAACTACATGATGACTGGAAACATAATACATATATGCAGCAGAGACAAAATCAAAGCAAAATCAAGATACACGTTTCGAACGAGTCATGCCAGAAATTCATCAAAGTGATCGAAGTCATGGAATAGCAGTGTCAAATCAGGATCAAGGTCAATGAAGTTTCAAGTCAAAGCCGCAAGTCAATCAAGTGTTCAAAACCGTGATAGCCAAGTAAACAAACCAAGTCAGAAATCAACACCGTGATAATCAAGCAACGAAAAGAACGAATTGAATAAGTCAGGTCAATCTCAAGCATCCAAACGAAATCAAATGGCCGAAGCATATTGAAAATATCAAACGAACGCAAATAAAGGAGATCAAACTCCTATATAAACCACAACATCATCGGAGAAATAGAGCAATCGAGTTTAAGCATTCAATAAGAAAAGAAAAGGAACAAAAAATTACTTACCGAAGCCATATCTCGAACTCGATCAATTTCAAAGAGCCGTGAGCAAATCAGAGAAACGTGCGATCGACAAAGCAACGACGTGATAAATCATTCATTCGATTGAGCAACTAAAGTCAACATCTTTGAAATTACGAAAACCCTAATTTTTTGAAGGAAGAGGAACGAATAACAGAGAGCCGCCATTATCATAAAGGAACGGGCCGAAGGAAAATAAAGAGAAAAGATATTCGGGCCGACCTTTGAGTTTAAAATTATAATAAGTCTAATTAGGGTTTTGTTTTCCTTTAAATTGTTTTTAAAATTGTATTTTCCTTTTAAACTTGTATAATTTCCAGTCGTGTGACTAGGGGACAAATTACGTGGCGTAGTTTGAGAATTCGCAACTCAGTGGCTGAGTTGTGGCAGGGTTTTGAGCGCAGAGTTAGGTTAGTCAGTAGTGGGTGTCGTGAGTTTACATGTGTAAGCATGTGACTACTTAATTTCTAGTAGAAACCTTGAGGGCGGCACGTAGGCAGGGTTTTACCGAAGCTGGGTAAATTCTGTGTCGTTCCATTTCTGCATTTATTATTCTGCTATTATCTGTGTTGCTATTATTCTGTGATCTGTGTTGAAATTATTTTATAAGCTTACGCAATTAATTTTTATAATTGGCAGTATCACCCTATTCACCCCCCTAGGGTGAAATCGATCCTACAAGTAATAACGGAACTTAGTATGTTTTACAAAGAGCTTTTTTCAACTATGTTAAAAGTCCAATGTTTACGCAAACTTGAAGAGGATGTTTCTATATTGCTCTGCAAATTGGAGAAAATATTTCCACCAGATTTTTTTATGTAATGGAGAATTTACCTATTCATCTCCCATCTGAAGCACGACTTCGATGTCCTGTGCAATATGGATGGATATATCCATTCAAGGGGCGTGAAATATGTTACCTATTAATTTAATTACATTCGAAAGTTAAAGTTAATGTAAATTAATTTTTCATATTTACTTAAATCATCTGAAGAAATAATGAGGCAAAAAGCATGAGTTGAATGTTTGATCTGTAAAGCATACATCGAAGAAGAAGCTTCGTTCTGTTTCTCTCACTATTGCAGTGACCATGTAAACATATCGATTGTAAGTGTTCCACGTAATGATGAAGGCAATGAACAAGAGTCCTCTAAAATAATGTTATCTATTTTTAGACAATATAATCGATCTTCTGAAAAATGTGTTGATGTATGGTTAGACGATAGAGATCTTCATGTAACATACACTTATATTCTTCTTCATTGTGCTGAAGTTGCACCATTTGTTAGGTAATATGACATAATAATTCATGATTTATTCGTTTCAAATAATGCATGCATGTGTAGAATTCAATGCGGTATTTTACTCATATATGCATTATTTATGAAAGAGAACATCCACTCGGAGATCTCAGTAAAGAATTTTCTGATTGGTTTTCAAAGTACGTTTATGAACCGTAAAATTGTGTGGTCGACGAAGAATTGAAACATCTTGCATTGGGACAAAAAAGAAATGTCATGACATATCAATATATTTCGTCAATGGATATACAACACCAAAAAATATGATGCTGAAAAATTAACTAATATTACATGTGTATTTGTTAAAGGAGGCGATGATCCAGAAAATCACACAAATGATTTTTATGGCGTTTTAACCAAAATTTTGCAACTAACATATTTCTCACAATCCACGGAGGATGTTTTTCCATTTAGAAGCAATTGGTTCAGCAATGTTCCAAGTTCTGAAATTAATGTACATAAGAATTATAATCTTATTAAAATAAAGCACACATCGCATTATCACACGTACGATCCTTTTGTACTGACCAAACAAGCATTGCAAGTTTATTACACTCCTTATCCATTTCTAAAAAGAGATAAAGCATATTGGTTAGCACTCTTTAAAACAAAGGCAAGATTTACGTTTGATGGAAAGAATATTTCAAACGAACAAGGTTAACAGGAAGATCTTGAGCGAAACAACGAAATAATAACAACAAACAATCACACTGAGTTTGGAACTATGAACAATGAATCAAACATTTTGGACGAAGCATTTGAGAGCAGAGAGGAAAATAATGTAGAATATGAGACCGAATCTGAATCAGAAGATGATGAGGATTGATAAAAATATTATGTTGAATTTTGATGTATTATGCAGTTTATGTAGTTGATGACATTTATTTTGCAAGTTTTGTAATTTATGTTATCTATGAAATCGAATCTGCTTATCGTTATTTATGTAATTTACCCAATTTATGTAATTTATGTCATTCACGTCATTTATTTAGCGATTTATGTTAAAAATATGTTCTGCTTATCGTCGGAATATGAGACCCAATCTGAAACAATTTATGTACTTTATGTCATTTATGTCATTATTATACAATATATGTCATTATTATGTCATTATTCTATTATAAAATAATGTGTCTGTGACAGGTATCATGTCGTCTAGAAGGAGTTGTTCATCTCATTCATTCGGAGGCGATGGTAGTAGCCCATCACAGCCGCCACAACATCCAGCTGTGTATCTGGTGCCTAAAGCAGAAGGGTAAGTATTAATTTTTTTCAGCATCATAAATATTAGGGGTGGGCGCGGGTCGGTTTGGTGCGGTTTGGAGTCCAAACCGCTTCCGCACCGCATCAAACGGTTAATCAAAAATACAAACCATTATATCAATCTTTTAAACGGTTCGGTTTCGGTCCGCTTTGATTGTAATACGGTTCGGTTTCGGTCCGGTCCGGTTTGAACCCATATTAAATATGAAATAAAAGAATTACTTCCATCAATAATCAATTTACAAAGGCAACCGTGTGAAACTCTTACATTTAAAGGTTAAAACACACATGTTATACTGAAATGAAAGATTAGTTCTTAATTGTATGAATATTTCAATTTGACATTTACCTACAAGTGAATTTTTTTTGGTAGATTAGCCAAACATAAACATTAATCAGTGCATAATCATTAAGGAAAATGACTAGAATAAGATTATAATTAGCATTTATTCACAAAGAAAATGAGATGAAAAATATTATACCAAAACTATAACTTCTTCCTTTATGTCAGCGATTATTATTAATATAACAACAACATACGCTAAAATAGAATGTACATCGTTAGAATCTAAAATAGGATAGGAGTTCTTATATTTTTATCATGAGATTACTAGTATAAATTTTCGGTTCGGTCCGGTTTAATATGGTTGGTTCAATCGTCCAAACCGCAACCGAACCGTATCGATGTGGGTCGGTCCAGTTTGGGGTATCAGCTTTGGTTGGAAGATTCGGTGCGGGTTTCCGCACCGCTTTTGCGGTCCGGTGCGGACGGTTTCCGTATAGCGGTGCGCTTTATGCCCACCCCTAATAAATATTTTGTGTACTTTATAATAATCTGTATCATATTTAACACAGGGGGTTCGTCCTACAGCCGTTAAATGTACTTCTATCAGTTTCTAGATATTCATACAAGAGTAGAATGACGACTTGCTGGCTCAAGTGGGATGATATTCCTTCCCATATCATGGAGTGTATATTGCAGGATTTCATTGGAAGTATAATCTTCTATTTTCCATTCTCAGTTTGTTTGTCGCTTATTAATTGTTCATCTCGTATTGTTTAATTATTTGTCGCTTGTTTATTATAAAATACAGGCCGCAGTCGACGTCCAAGCAAATGACATGCAGCTGGTACGGCATTACTGGATGCAGAAGATGGGGAAGAATTACCAAGATTCTATGTCAGCTGTGAAGCTTAAAGGGGAGAATCTGAACTGGATAGGTGCGAGTGTGTGGGAGGGTTGGCTAGCGCATTGGGAGAGTGACGAAGCGAAGGTAAGTGTACTAATCATTTATTAATTGTTTGATTGATATGTAAATATAAAAAAATATTTGGTAAGTAAATAGTATATTGTTTTTTTAAATGTATAGATAAAGCCGTAGAGAAACTCTACAAACAAAAATAAGAATCATGTCACTCATCGAGGAGGGTCCAAGTCTTTCCAACAATATTGCTAGGAATTGGTAAATTTATCAATTATGAATTGTAAATGGTTATTATAGTGTATAATTTTGAATATACAATAATAGTATATAATAATCAATTTCAGAGTGTGAAGGCACAATCCTACATGGATGTATTTACCCATACACATGGCGTCAAGTATGTAAATCCAAACGTGACTGTTTCGTATACATAGCATGACGATAAATCGCGGAAGAGCCATGTAAGCATGTTTTAGTTATATACTATTAGTAACTGTTTTAATTATTAAAGTATAATGAATTAAGATATTATGCTATTAATTTCAAATTATTTTTATTTGTTCATGCAGGCACGGTTTATGGAATTAAGGCAGAAATTCCTGGAGAAAACAGGTCGAAGGCAGCTGACTACGGACGAGATGGATGCCATTTTTGAGTCAATCATGGATCCACCTTCCTGGAACAGGCATTAGGTTTTGGCAATCAAGCGGTAATGAATAATATATTTAGATATAACAATTTAGTAATCTTTCAGTTCTAAAGAATTTCACATCGCTTTAGTTTCAATAACAAGTTTATAGATATAACAATTAAAATATTACGATGTAGCTTCGATAGCAAGATTATATAGTAATTGAACTTTTACTAAATTAAATAAGTATTGTAGGGTAGATAGAGGAGAGCCAGCCAAAGCAAAGTTCAGATCGATCTAGCAGAGATCAGTGAATTGAGAGCTAGGGTCGCGCAGTTGGAGGAGCATAATCGTCGGCAGCCTATTAAGATGGCACAACTATTGTATCAGTGTATTACTAAATACATGCAGCAGCATGGTGGCTGCTTTCCATCTTCAGCTGGTTCTAGAGGTACTGCAGGTGATTGACAGAAGTAATTTTTTTTTTGTTATTCGACATTGTTTAGTATTGTTTGATGATACATTGAGATTTTGTATATCATTTGATGGTACATTTGGTGATGGTCAGCTTGACATTTGTGAATTGATGGTGATGAGTTGCTAATGATGACATTTGAGTCGTTGATGGTATGAGATTTGTTTGTGTTTCGCGGTGTATATATTGTATAATAACATATATGTATATTATATTAACGAAGTTTTGGCTGGTTTGATGTTATGTGAGTTACGCTTGGTTTAATTTTCTTTATATGATTTGAGTATATTTGTATGATTTAAGATTATATTGAATATTTGAATATTATATGTGTTTGTATCTGACTACATTATATTTTTAATTGCGTATGTGGGACTAGCATGTAGCAGAATTCTGGAAAAATGCTTCAGTTTTCCGACTGATGACGACGGCTTATAGGTCAATAATTGCCGACGGTTTCCGACAGCTAATGGTGGTTTGGTGCTTTCTCCTAATCGGTTACGTGTTCGACGACCGTTTAGAGCTGTCGAGTCCTTTTTGTCGGCAACCATCGAAAATTGTACGATGGAAGCTGTTGAAAGCCGTCGGAAACGCTATGCGGTGATGGGACAACTTGCGATGGTTTTTTGCGTCGGTCTCTGACGACTACAGACATTTTTCAGTCGTCGGAAATCATTCGTTTTCTTGTTAGTTTCGACTCCAAAATCCATATTTTTGGAGAATTTTGGTGTATAATTATATGTTCATGCATCACGCTAGTTTACGTGCATTGTTTCTCTCTTCCCCAAGATTTTGAAGTTAGCTTGGGAAATGATGCTGAAACTAGTTCAGCTTTGAATTGAGCTTGGCACCATGGAGGAACATATCTAACAACGTGTTGAGATGTTATTATGAATAAAGATTGTTGTGATTAATTCAAGTTTGCGTGTTAAATCTGTACGATTCAAATATGTGTATAACTTAAGAGGAGTTCGAAAGCTTTATGATGGAAGAAATAGTTCGTCGTTTGGGGGTACGATTTGGATGATATGACCAAACGAAGTAATGATGTATACAGAGAACTATTGTTGAAGTATTTTAGTTGACTTGTAACAGTTCAAATTATCCTAATCGACTTGGATATAGAGTCCATTCAACTAAAGCTTTAGCTAAAGCTTGACAGATTAGTGTTCTGGAAAAAAAAAACCTTTTAATTCAAAATGGAAAATGTTTAGTTGACTAGATTTTCATTCTCAATTGACTAAACTACATGCCAATTGGTTGTATCATTGAAACCAATCGACTTATATTAAGAATTTTTTATATATCCCCGCTAAATATTGATTTCTCATCCATTTTGGCCCACCCCGTGAAGTAAGAGTGTGCTTAAGTATTGGCATGCAATTTCAGTATTTTTTTCTACTTCAAGCTTAGGAGTTGGATATATTGAAGCAAATGACTGTTGAAATCTAATCTAATGAATCTACAACCATAGTTTCTTCACAGATTAAATTTAAAACATTGACTGCATTTTTGTATCACTAGTCTTAGAAATTTCTGTCAAGCTATTAGCAATCGGTCTCTTCTTTTCGTTTGGTTAAAGCAATAAACAATTGTGGGGTAGGAAAATTGTCAAATTAGCGTATTTCCTATTTATTTCATTTGCGTATTTGGATGATTGGATAATACTGTTCGTGCTATTTCCTTTTATAGTATTGTCTATTGAATCGGCTATTTGTAATTAATCTGCCGGTCAGACCTTAATTGCTTCCACTACATTTCCACACCTTCTTAATTTCTAATTTGAGTTTATTTACCGTAAAAGATTCGAAATAAAGGGTCTACGATGTGTTCTCTAACTTGTGAATTGATATTCTTTTACATTTCTACTAGCTTTGGATGAAGTCCAACTCGTGCACTTCAACTGCAAATAATGTATCCAATTAAATTAAATTATTTCCATGCAACCGTATAGGATAAACAGTGGATATGATCGAAAATAGATAAAATAGCAATATATGCTGCGGAAGGAAGTAAACAAAGTGACGATACCAATGGAAAGTGACATATCAAGTGAAGGGTTATCTATGATCTGCGTAGTTTGTGGTCAGCCCAAATTTGATGTTTAGCTAATGCTACCACTCTGCATACTGTGGCAGTCTGGTGCAGCCGCATCCAAGTTTTATATATATATATATATATATATATATATATATATATATATATATATATATATATATATATATATATATATTCATCACATAAAAACAATTGTTTGAACATCAAATATATAACATTGCTTATTATTTCAGTGGTTATTTTCACTAGAGAATAAACTATTTACATGTAAAAATTAGCTTTTGTGTAGTAAATGATACCTTCTTGCTTTTTTGTCAAGTTTATATTCCCCACTTTTCAACATTGACTTTATTTTCAATTTTACTTCCAGCATCCAAATATACGCATAGAAGTACTGCTATAATTTCGCTTTAAATTATTATTTTACTGTAATAATTACTATTATTTCTGTCTTCAAAGACAATAGACGACTCATCCAATCGCATAACATAGAACAATCTAGGTTGAAAAGGGACAATAGTTCTTATCCGTTATTGCATGAATTCTGAGTTCACACGCACAACTAAGTTCAGTCACGTAGCATAGATAAACAACCTATAAAACCATCAAAATCAGCAATGACAGTAACTCCGGTACCTAAAACTTTAGATTATATCACATGATAAACTGTCAGTTTCTATGAACAAAGGCCACATAGGTCCGCAAATCTGAAGAGCCAATAATTTGTTGCCACCTCAGTAGATAAGAGTAGCCTTAATTTTGCTATACTGATTACCCAATTAGGCAATTTTGTTTTTAGATGGGATGTGGGGAAGAGTCGATCACAATGTAAAGCTCCATGTTGTTGGTCCAAAATACTTGTTAAAAAGAAAACGAAAATTTGGGAACAAACACTTGCAAGTTGAAATTAGGCACATGGTCATTTAAGAAAATATATTCCGTACGTTCTTCTCAACTCATCTCCCTAAATTTTAAAAAATAAAACATAAAATAAAAAACAAACAATTACATATATGTTAATATTGGACGAGGACAATGATGATGGATGCCTGGATGAGAGTAGTTTATTGCTGTTGGAGCTTGGTCGGAATCTCTTTTCCTGATCAAAATTATGGTTTCAATCGTCCACGTCAAAATTGGGATTTCTTTGCAACAAACGAAAACACAAGTCTAAGCCGTTCATATTTTGATGTAAAGTTGACTGATGGTAATTAGAATCGACAGTTGTGGAAGTAGTGTAACGATTCTAAATTTTAATCATTGGATTTTGAATATTTAATAAAAATAAAATATCACAATAATTGGTTTTTAATGAAAAAATTACTTGAATTCCAATATATAGATTATTTAAAATCTTTGAACCGATGAATTTAATATTAATAGTAATTTAAATATTTTGATTTTAAATTGAATATAAATTCTACAGATTAAATGGACTTGTTTAACTTCTTCTTATTAATAAATAATAACGGTGAAATCATTTTGTAAATTTATTTGCAGTAACAATAGTTTGGATAAATAATGAGGAAATTAATTTTAAATACAACGACTCAATTTTTAATGACATATTTTTGTTTGAATTTATTTGATTTTTCCATAATTTTAAATTTGGAAAGTACCACAATTTTCGTTTAAGGATTTTTTGGTAAAAGACTATGCGCTGTTGATTTTATAATAACAACTTAAAGGCTAACTTCTGTATACGATAGAATTAGATCCCGGAACTAATTTCATTAAGTTCGAAATAGTGGTATTTGGTTAGGAACGTAAGTTAGCACGTCTCGATTGGAGTACGTGATTTTAAGGGGCATAGTTGGAGAGCATGCCTATATAAGGACACTCACCTATCTCTTTTGGCTCAAAACCCCAATCCTAAATAGCTCCATCCAATGGTCAATATTTCTCCTGCCACTACGTTGGGGTCTGAAGGAGAAAGGTAGGCATGGGAAAGGGGAGTCCATCGGCTGGCCGATCATCGAATGGAGAAGCATGTTGTCGTGGATCTAGAGTTGAATGGCGGTCAGTTTTGGGTTCGGTGGAGGAGCTAGCGGCGACAATGGAAGTCGTGGGTGGTGTCGTTGGACGCGACGGAGGCAAGGCTATGGCCTAGAGGCGAACGACGGCGGTTAAGGCAGCATGGTGCCTGCAACGTGTGGATGAACGTGGAGGTCGGGGTTTCAAGTTGAGCGGCTGGGTTTAAACGAAGGAGGCTTAAGGTTAATTAGGGGATTAATGATGTGATTATTTAATTAATTATATTATTTAATCCGCAAATCTTATTAAAACCCTATCTTAATCATACGAGGTCTAAATTGAACGCGGTCAGTTGCATTGCACTCGTAGGATCATTAACTACACATTGAAATTGGATTCGATAGATTCGTAGCTAATGGAAGTTGGGGTTAAAAATCCGACGTCGTTCGATTTTAGTTCAAACCGGAACGTTTCAGCACTAACTGAAATTTCGATGAGTATAACTCACCTCTGGATAAATCGGTATGTTGTGTAGTAGATGAATTTTAATGTTGTGTTTGGTTGAAATTATTGGATGATTGGTTAAAATATCTGCTATGAAAAGCAATTAGTATTTAGAATTAAAACAAAGGAAAATTTATAGAGAAATCTGGATTTCTCAAAATTGTGAGTATTAATTTCCAATTATATTCTAGTTGTTTCATTTAAGGTATAACCCTGCAATATGGATTGTTAATTTTTCAATCCTGATTGCTTAGCACTATTAGTTATGATATTGTTATTGTTATATGTTCGAAACTTAACCCTTGTTGTGTTAAAAATCAATAACAACATTGGTTAAGTGCTTTGGTGGCTATTGACCTTAATTTAGCATTTTGAAATACTATTAATTGTCATTTGGCTTGAAATTAGTTTTTATTTCGGAGAATGATTTTAAATCTACCTATGGTTTTTTGGAATATTTTTATCTAAGCAGATTTTGAACTTCTTTGTTTTTCCCTGACCTTTTATTTGTCTTTTCTAAACTATGTAGAAATATTTTGATGTTGTTTAACTATTGTTTAATAGTGTTTTAATAATTGTTTATTTATCAATATTTTACTATTGTAAACAGTTATTTATTTAAAAAATTAATATTGTTCAAAGATATTTAATAATTGATATCTATTATAATAATGTTTGAATATTAATTATTATTATTTTATTAATAATGTTTGAAATTATTAACTATTATGTTTATAATGTTTAAAGTTAATAATAATTATTTATTAGTAATGTTTTGCCAATGATAATTATTATTATATAATAATGTTTTGAAGTAAATAGTTATTATATATTTATAATGTTTTGAAGTTATTAATTTATTATATTAATGATGTTTTGGAATTAATAAATTATTTTATTAATGATGTTGGAAAGTTAATTTAATATTTACTTAGGATGTTTAAATTTATATGATTAATTGTAATTATAAATAATAAATTGATTTATAAAAGGAATCTCATTTAATAAAAGAGATTTATTAAAGAGTTTTATAAAATGGGGTTTGGATTTATAATAATTTTTGAAAGGTTTTATAAAATATTTTTATAAAAAAGTTATAAGAATTGTTCCAGCTGTCACATTTATGGATCGCTGGAGTGAGAATCCCAAAATTATCCACACATAGCAAAAGCAATAGAATATTATAGGTAGTGTCAAACGAACATGCATTAATTGATAGCTGTCGATGATTTCCACTTCACAAATTTCACAATTTATTTGAACAAACACAATAAAAAACAAATAAATTGGAGATAATAGATACAAAAGATTTACCATGGTACCACATCATGGTGATGGTCTTTATCTACTTAATGATATTTTAATATAGATGGGAGTTTACGAGTGAATGAATACAATTAATTTGATTTAAATTGGATCTCTTACCATGATTAGTGAAGTTTTGATTGCAACAACCCTAGAAGAGATGAAATAATGAGCTTATGTAAACATTTAATTACATCCAAATCATCGATAATAGCCAAGAAAATATCAAACCGTCAGAATTAGCAGAGTCCAAAAGCACAATAGAAAAACATCACAAATCTATGCCCATTTCTAAAGTCCTACCGGTACCACTAGGTGTTTGAATTACTAATCGACTGGTTAATCAAATCAAGCAATTTAATACACCATCGAAAGATCGATGGGGGCATGACCGATCAATCAATCAGAAATCCGAGTACCCGACGAACCTAGCCGGTTGACCGCTGTAATGCCACATGTGGACTTATGGAGCATTTAATGCTCTCAACTCTGCTTCAGCTCTACCTTGATGTGCACACCATTCATCCTTTTGCCTATGTGCTCCAACTCTAGCAATAATCAACGAACTGCTTTTGCTATGGTGATCAGGATGAAATTATCTTCAATTTGATATATTATATCACATATTTCAACAGTCGAATAATGTTTCCTTATATCTAGTTTTCATTGAAGTTAAGCAATCCAATTTTCGGAGCTTTAAAAATAATCATCTCTTCGTTTTCAGTTTGTTTTACACACATTGACGTATCATTTTGTACCTTATTAGAAGGACCTATTAGATAAGGTTACATAATCCAAAATTGTTCCATAAGCTTGTTAGAAATATATCTATATAAGCGCATTACTAATAGTAGACATGTTCGGTTACCTCTTTTTTTTTACACTAAAAGAATGAGCTCTGCACTGAGATAAGGTATAATTTAGCCGCCAGACCAGTTCAAAATTAAATTAAGGCAAAGTAAAACGACGAAGTCTTCGCCTTTTTAAATTAAAATGGCAAAGTCTTCACCTTTTTAAATTTTTTTCCTCAGACGAATAGACGAATTGTATTTAAATGGAAAATTCTTGGTTGATTTATGTTTAAAACTGCAACGCCTTTGCTATTTTAATAACCAATCCTATGTTCAATTCACCAGCCATCAAAATGAATAAATCAAACCATAGTTCATTGAAAAACCACACCTTGTTGCATTGTGGTCCATACAGTTCACTTTTTTCAGTGAACAAAACATTATTGGTAGTGCTCTAAGTAGATTACAACCATGTGAGTAAATATCTCAATCGGTTTTTATTGTCGGAAACAATTTAGCGCACCATTTTACATCTCTAAATAGGAGTGCCCGAGACGGCTATTGCTAACTGAATTTTGCAAGTAAATGTGATTTTAGTTAACCATGTTATTTATTGAGTGATGCCACTTAAAGCGGAAACTATAAGGACGGGCAGTATGAACATAAGGCAAACAGTGGGGGCGTCGTATAATAAATAGCCCAGATTTCCATCGGTTAAATTTTTGGTGGTAATTGCAGCTGATATAGATTTAGCGATATTTATTTATGGTACACTACACACATATATACATGTACATACATACATATACATATATATATATATATATATGTATACCTACATACATATATATACATACGTACATACATACATACATACATACATACATATATGTGTGTATATATATATGGGGCAAGAATCGGTTCTCAATTTGGCTACATCTATAATCCCCTAATTTTCACCGCAGATTCCAATTTAAATAATATTACTTTCTCACTTTTTCTCGCTAATAATGTTATTTAATTCTGAATGTGTACTGAAAATGTAGAATACAATAGCCTATGATTTTTGTTTGATGATAATAAACATATATAAATATACAGATATTAAATGTATTAGATAAATACTATTCGATACAAAATATTCAAACACAATTGTAAGAATAGAATACACAGATATTCACCGAACAATAAACAAATATTTTATTCAAATAATTGTTTGTGTCACGATATCAAATAGTACATATTTTTAGTTCTTACTATTTTGAATATATACAACTCAACACTGCTTCGCATATTTTGTACAAGATTACATGTTGATCAATTCATTGACTATCACAATCTTTTGCTGTCTTCAAGCTTCAGTATATGTCCAGTCTTCTGAGTACCTGTCACATACAATTAAAAAGTAGTAGGCTAGAAAATAATGTGAACTCTAATTGAAAATAAAAATATTTTTTAAAATATTGTTGCCTCAGGTAATTTGGGTTGTTTTTCTTTCTTTTTCACTGGCAGGGACATTCTAGTATTCATGGTTGAAAGCATGAATATAATCACGTATACATGTACATGTGTATTGCCTCAACATCTCAGCAATATGGCAAAATTGGGTATAGAAATCTTCAATATCAAGAACATGCATATGCACATGTGTACATGTAAAACATGTGTATTGCCTCGCATCTTGAGAATCAGTCAAAGCAACAAAGTTTCAGACATGCTTAGGTCCAACCAACATGACAGAAGCTCAACCAAATGTACACATGAAGATCCAACCAACATACAACCTATTTAAAATGCAAAGCAACATATACATGGCAGCATACAACATGACAACATACAAACAGCTTATTTGAATACAAACAGCATACAACATGACAACAGCTCAACTAGACAAGTCAAGAAATCAGAATTCAAGGCCAAGTACAAGGACAGGTGAGCAAAAGGTCAAACCCAAGCTAAGACTGGATTCAACTCAGGTACAATGCAAAAACAAACAACACAGCAATGGTCAGTATCCATGGATATGGATATGCATTCAGGCATTCAATATGCAAGCGTTAAGGCATTCAATAAACAAGCTCATATGGATATGCAAGCATTTAGACATAAACACACATGAAAACAACAAGACAATCGGAATTTATGGCCAGAGAATACAAGTGCACGAGACACAACAAAGTCAGAATGCAAAGCACTCGGATGGACAGAGCATAGCCATACCAATCACACACATATATACATACATATGTGTGTGTATGTATATACATGGAGACATCAGATCAAACTCAAGCAAGGCAACATAAGGTGAAACGCAAACATAACTAATTACTCAACAAGGAAGTTCTCTCAAACAATGCAAGAAGCGTGCAACACGTCATGTTTAAATTACTAGCATAAGGCAATGCAAGGCTAACATCCAAGACTCCAAGTCTAGATCAATGAAATTACAGAACCCAGTCCAACTAATCATAATACAACAAAAACAGTGAAGCAGCTGTGGGGTCATGCCAAGGAAACGTAAAAATCGAAAATTATCAGTAACGGTTTGAACAAAGCCAAGGGAATTCAATCAAAGGTCATAAAGAAACATATTTCAGAAAATGGAACAGCGAATGATGTATAAGTCGTAGGCAGTAAAGAACAGAACCAATTCAAATACATTTAAGTAAATTTGAATATATCAGAAATATAATCCACCAATGAACATGTCAGAAATCACATGGTCATTTGATCAGAAATCAATGCAAGTACTAAAATCACGAAGATCAAATCAAAATATATGAAATGAAATTATAGGGTTTTGATCCCTATAAATACCCAATTTATCGTCGGCAATTAGTAGTATGAGTTTAAGCAAATCAACATAATAATAAAGTAAAAATCACATACCGGTATTATACCAAAATCGAACTCAAACCCTCTAGAGTAATCGAAGAACGCTGATCGAAGAATCGTGAAATCCAAATTCATCCGAATCGATCAACTCAACCAACGGAGAGGATTCGAAAGCTCCAAAATTGTTGAAGCCCAGATTAGAGACTCAACAAAAGGCAAAAGATCTATTTTGAGGAATCATAGGCTTGAAAATCAAAAACCCTAATTCCAGATCGCAAAGAAACAAGGCGGCATGGATAAACAGGAAAATTTGTTTACGCTATTTTTAATGGGCGTATAAGATTTAGATATTAGAGTGTTATTTATTATTTAGTTCTTTTGTTTGTTTTTAGTTTCCTTTTATTTTCAAACTCTAGATTAACTAGTTGACGAACCACGGTTTTGTAGTTCAAGAATTCGCAATTCAGTGGTTGAGTTGTGGTCGAGTTTTGAGCTTAGATTTAGGTTAATCGAGTTAGAGGGTATTGCAAGTTTACGTGTTTTTGTAAGCGTCTGATTACTTAATTTCTAGTAGAAACCTTGGGGCAGCACGTAGGCAAATTTTTGCCGAAGGTGGGTAAAACTGTGTGTGATCTTTACTGTATTACTTTCTGTTTTTATATTCATTTCTGCATTAATATTTAGTAGACCATATTCACCCCCCATCTAGGGTGAAAACTATACTTCAAGTGGTATCGGAGCTAGGATCAAAAACCATTTTCTGTTGAAAAAATTTGATTTTTTTTCTTTCAATGGTTTCTTTTAATAATGTTTTTGCTGAAGGTCAGTCCATAGCTAGACCACCCATGTTCAACAGTGAATATGCATATTGAAAAACTAGAATGAATTTTTTTATGAAAACCAGATGCATGGAATATTTTTGAAACGGGATATAGCACACCAACAGTAATGGTAGACAATCAAGAAGTTCATAAACCTATGGACCAATGGACAGATCTTGAAAATAAATTGCAAACTGCTAATGTTAAAGCTATGAATTCTATTATTCGTTCATTAGATCAATTTGGATTTAACCATGTCTTACATTGTCTAACTGTGTAGGAAATCCAACACATGCTTGAAGTGACTCATGAAGGAATCTCCCAAGTTAAAGAATCTCGTTTTGCCATGCTTAGCAGCGAGCACGAGAATTTCAAAATGGCAAAGGATGAAAGTGTCAAAGAAATGTATGGATGACTTTCTAATCATGTATACAAATCAAAATCCCTAGGAAGACCATACACAGAACTGGAGATAGTCCGAAAGATCATCTGAATTCTTCCACGAAATTTTGAAGCAAAGTTGGCTGCCATCCAAGAATCAACAGATCTGAAACATGTTAAAGTTGAAGAACTCATTGGAAACCTCCCCACTTATGAGCTAGAAATCAAATTTAAGGTAGAACATGAAGGAGGAGATATGCAAAAGAAATCAATAGCTCTCAAAGGAACAAGGGAAAGTGAAGATGATGATGGTGATGATGAAGGAGCAGCTGAATTGGCACTGATAATAAAGAGATTCAAAAGGTGGACCACAAGTATGGAAATCCAGCTCTAAATCAACAATTGAAGAGCAAAATCGTCAAAGTTCTAGACAACTCAGAAAAGTTAGAGGTCATTTATCATAAGTGCAATAAACCTGGTCATATCAAGCCAAATTGTCCATAGAATCGATTCAGCAAAGAAAAGAAACCGAAAAGGAGAAGTTTTACAGCAACTTGGGATGAAAGTAATGAAGATGATGATGAAAGCACTGATAGTGGGAGTGAAAGAGCAAATCTGTGTTTTTAGGTGAAACAAGTGACAGCGATGATGACGAACCAAGCGAGGTATTAAAACTTACTCATTCGCAATTACTTATACATTTTCATGAAGTAAATCGTTGTTTTGAAAGACGTAGGGAGAAGTACGCTAAAATTGAATCACAAAAAGATAGTTTAATAGAACTAAATATGCAGCTTGATCAAATGGTTCAAAACTATAGAAAAAAGAGCCCTGAGTATGATAAGTGTCCATCTTAGATGAGGAAATAAAAAAATCAAAAACAAAATTAAATCGATTGAAAATGAAATTTTGATGTTGAAAGAAAGTGAAAATACTAGGATAAAAATTCAATTAAAAATTGCACTTTGTTCTTGAATGAAAATGAATCTCTCAAGTCACAAGTCCAACAATTGTCTACAACTTTAGGAAAATTCTCCAAAGGAGAATGATCACTAAATATGCTATTGGGAAAACAAACTGTCAATACTATTAGACAAAGACTTGGGTACACTCAATTTTAAAACGGTAGAAGTAAAACTAATCATGTCAACTCCAAGTGCACGATTTGTGAAAAAATTAGACACAGTCGAAAAAATTGCTGGTATAGACCTAAACATACGAAAACCATACTAATTTAGGTTCCTAAAGTCACGAGTGTAAAATCCATTGAAGTCAAACAAATTTGGATGCCAAAAGAAACAAACATAGTCTGTCTTGGTGTTCTACGCAAACTTGTTTTTCAAAATTTTCTTTCACTAACATCATGGACCTATTAAAAAAATAGGCCACTAAACTTTTTTCTCTTGTAGGTGTGTTGGTAGGCTAAGGAACAACAAGAGTGGTACCTGGATTCTGGCTGTTCCAAGCACATGATGGGCGACAAATCAAAGTTCCTTAGCCTAGAGAAGTACAAAGATGGCGGAGTCACAATGGGCAACAACGATAAATGTAAAATTATCGGTAAATGTGATCAACTAGGAAAATTTGAGCCAAAAGCTGACGAATGCATGTTCATGGGATACTCTTCAAAAAACAAAGTTTATAGAGTATACAACAAAAGGACGAGAGCAGTCGTGGAATCAATCAATGTGAAATTTAATAAAGGCACTGGTAATCAAAGCAAGGAAACAATCAAAAGCAAAGAGGAGAATGAAAAAGATGAAAGTGAAAATCCAAATGAAACTGCAACAGCGGAAGAAGCCTAAAGAAATTTGAAACCAAAGAGATTGAAATTCAAAGCAGATCATCCTTCAGAATTGGTAATAGGTAATCCTACCACAGATATTCAAACTCGTTTCTCATTTAGAAATTTATATGATTTGTGTCTATGCAATGGATATATTTCAGATATTGAACCCAAAGATATAGATATAGCTCTCAACGATGAAAGTTGATTTATGGCTATGCAAGAAGAGCAAAATTAATTTGAACGAAATGATGTTTGGATTCTAACACCTAGACCTAATGATTATCCAGTTGTAGAAACCAAATGGGTTAAAAAAAATAAATTTGATGAATTTGGAAATGTGATCAGGAACAAAACTATATTAGTTGCTAAATGTTATAATTAAATCGAAGGAATTTATTTTGATGAAACTTTTGCACTAGTAGCAAGACTAGAATCCATTAGAATCTTGTTAGCTTTTGCTTGTTATAAAGGATTTAAACTAAGACAAATGGATATTAGAAGTGCTTTTCCTAATGCAATTTTTAAGGAGGATGTATTTGTTGAACAACCTGAAGGTTTTGAAAGTCAAGAATAACCTAACCATATATACAAAGTTAAGAAAGCACTATATGAATTAAAACAAGCCTCTAGGGCTAGGTATGAATGTCTTAGCACTTATCTCATTGAAAATGGATTCAAAAAGGGCTGTGTAGATAATACATTATTTCTATTGCATGAAAATGTTGACATATTGATTGTTTAAATATATATTGGTGACACAAGGTTTCACTAACAACCTTTTGTATGAGAAATTTGAAAAAATAATGCAGGAAAATTTTGAAATGAGCTTGGTTGGAGAGTTGAAATTCTTTTTAGGATTTCAAATCAAACAAAGCAAAAAAGGTACGTTCATCGCTCAAACAAAATATATCAGAGAGCTTGTCAACAAACTTAGATTGAACGATGCTAAATCTGCAAAAACTCCCATGAGCACAACAATTAAACTTGACAAGGATGTAAAAGGTAAGGTGGTTGATCAAAAGAAATATTGAGGTATGATTGGATCACTTCTTTGTCTTACTGCTTCTAGACCAGACAGTATGTTCTCTGTTTTTTCATGTGCATGGTTTCAATCAAATCCAAAAGAATTTCATTTAAAGCTGTAAAAAGGATTATAAGGTATCTGTTGCATATCCCACGGCTTGGTCTGTGTTATTCAACTAATGAAAACTTTGAGTGAAAAGGATATTCAGACGTAGACTATGCTGATAGTCTAGTTGATGGAAAAAATACTAATGGAACGTGTTTTATGTTGGAACATTCATTAGTTGCATGTCAAGTCGAAAACAAAATTGTATTGCATTATCTACTACTGAGGCAGAGTATATTACTCTAAGCGGTTGCTCTATGGATGATACAAACCTTGCAAGACTATGGTCTAAATTTTAAACGAGTTCCACTTATTTGTGATAGTAAAAGTGCAATTGATCTTACAAATAATCTTGTACATCATTCTCGCACTAAGCATATAGATGTTTGACATCATTTCATTAGAGATCACATTTTCAAAGTAAATATCTGCATAAATTTCATTTCAAATGATTCTCAATTGACAGACATTTTTATAAAACTCCTTCCAGAAATACTTTTTGTCGACTTCGTCTCAATTTAGGCATTTTAGAAATGTGATTTTATATTTTTTTGTCTCCCTATTGATTATCGAAAAGATAAATAGTTATTGAAAAATGATGAGCATTAATCTTGATCATACATTATGTGTTAGGAGAGTATATTTAGAAAATTTCTTTAAAAAAATAAATAAAATTTGTAATAACTTTGGTTGATAAAAATTCTATGACCATCTTTATTCCTATCATATTTCTATGACAATCACTCATCAAAACCGAATATAGTGTGCCAAAATGTGGTATTTAATAGAAAATTATTCATTTTTTTAATTAGCAATAAAATCATCCAAAAGTACTCACTCTCATTTAATAGTCCTCACGGTTATGCATAGGTGAACTACTTGAAATCTCTGATTATGTGCTTTCAAGCTCATTTAAAAGTCCTTACTGTTATGCATGTATAGAACACATATCAAAATTGTATGAAACAGGAAGTTGATTCTAACCCCATTTAAAAGTCCTCACGGTTATGCGTGGTTAGAAGATACTTGGATTTCATTTTTAATAAAAATAGAGAATACTACTAATCTCATTTAAAAGTCCTAACGGTTATACATGATTAGTAAGTATTTAAAAAATTCCTGTCATAAATATACCACAAATGGACACGACATATGGTTTTCTATGCCGACATCACTCCTATCACTCTAAAATGGAATATGCACCTAACAGAATATTTATAGTTTTTGTTTGATTTTTTTTAGATTTAATATTTGTACTCAATTAGGTATTATGTCGTGATTCATGTCTATCACTTTATCAACCTTATCCAACACTGTTACTCTTTTGTTGATAACAAAAGGGGGAGAGAAGTTAAGATTTTGGCAAATAAGTCATATTTTGTTATTTGCATTTTTTATATGCATATGCGAAGGGGGAGCTTTGTTGTTTTGGAGGGGGGGGGGTATTCAAGTAGGGAAGCTAATAGAATTCATAAAGATCAAATACATTTAATAGAGTCAAAATCTTAATATGTGTTGGTTATCATCAAAATGGAGAGATTGTGGAATACAATAGACTATGACTTTTGTTTGATAATAATAATCATATATAAATATACAGATATTAAATGTATTGAATATAATACTATTTGATATAAAATATTCAAACACAACCATAATTATAGAATACACAGATATTCATTGAATAATAAACAAATATTTTATTCAAACAATTGTTAGTATTACAATATCAAATAGCACATATTTTTAGCTCTAACTGTTTTGAATATATAAAATTCAACATTGCTTTACATATTTTGTGCAAAATTACATGTTGATCACTTCACTAACTACCGCACTCTTTTGCGGTCTTCAAGCTTCAGTATATGTCCAGTCTTCTGAGTACCTATCACATACAATTCAAAAGCAGTAGTCCGAAAAATAATGTGAACTCGAACTGAAAATAAAAATATTTTTTAAAGTATTGTCGCCTCAAGTAATTTGGGTTATTTTTCTTTCTTTTTCACTGGCAGGAGACATTCTAGTATTCATGGTTGAAAGCATGCATATACTCACGTATACATGCACGTGTGTATTGTCTCAACATATCAAGCAATATGGCAAAACTGGGTATAGAAAGCTTCAATCTCAAAAGCCTGCATATACACATGTGTACATGTACACATGTGTCTTGCATCAACGTCTCGAGAATCAGTCAAAGCAACAAAGTTTCAGACATGCTCAGGTCCAACCAACATGACAACAGCTCAACCAAATGCACACAAGAAGATCCAACCAAGATACAACCTATTTGAAATGCAAAGCAACATACAACATGACAGCATACAACATGACAACATACAAACAGCTTATTTGAATACAAACGACATACAACATGACAGTAGCTCAACTAGACCAATCAAAAAAATCAGAATTCAGGGCCAAGTAAAATGACAGGTGAGCACAAGGTCAAACCCAAGCCAAGACTAGATTCAACTCAGGTGCAATGCAAAAACAAACAACACAACACCGGTCAGTACATATGGATATGGATATGCATTCAGGCATTATGGCATTCATACGTTCAATAGACATGCTCATATGGATATGCAAGCATTCAGGCATGAATACACATGAAAACAACAAGATAACCAGAATTTATGGCCAGAGAATACAAGTGCACCAGACACAGCAAAGTCAGAACGCAAGCACTTGGGTGAACAGAGCATAGCCATACCAATCACACACATATATACATACATGTATGTATGTATGTATGTATGTATGTACATGGAGACATCAGATCAAACTCAAGCAAAGAAACATAGGATGACACGCAAACAAACATTCATTGCTCAACAAGGCAGTTCACTTAAACAATGCAAGATATGGGCAACATGTCATGTTTAAATTACTAGTACAAGGCAATGCAAGGCTAATATCCAAGGCTCCAAATCTAGATCAATAAAATGACAGAACCCAGACCAACTAATCATAATACAGCAAAAACAGTGAAGCGGCCATAGGTCATGCCAAGGAAATGTAAAAATCGAGAATTATCAGTAACGGTTTGAACAAAGCCAAGGGAATTCAATCAAAGGTCATAGGGAAACATATTTCAGAAAATGGAACAGTGAATGATGTATAAGTTGTAGGCAGCAAAGAACGGAACCAATTCAAATACATTTAAGTAAATTTGAATATATCAGAAATATATTCAACCAATGAACAAGTCAGAAATCATACGATTGTTTGATCAGAAATCAACGCAAGTACTAAAATCATGAAGAATTCAAATCAAAATATACGAAACGAAATTATAGGGTTTTGATCCCTATAAATACCCAATTCATCATCGGCAATTATGTAGTTTGAGTTCAAGCAAATCAACATAATAATAAAGTAAAAATTGCATACCGACATTACACCAAAGTCGAACTCAAACCCTCTGGAGCAATCGAAGAACATTGATCGAAGAATCGCGAAATCCAAATTCATCGGAATCGATCAACTCAACCAACAGAGAGGATTCGAAAGCTCCAAAATTGTTGAAGCCCAGATCAAAGACTCAACAAAAGGCAAACGATCTATTTTAAGGAATCATAGGCTTGAAAATCAAAAACCCTAATTCCAGATCGCAAAGAAACAAGGCGGCAAGCAGGAAGCAAAATAAAAGGTAAAATTTGTTTATGCTATTTTTAATGGGCCGTATAAGTTTTAGATATTAGGGTGTTATTTATTATTTAGTTCTTTTGTTTGTTTTTGTTTCCTTTTATTTTCAAACTCTAGATTAACTAGTTGACGGACTTTTGTTTTGTAATTTGAGAATTCGCAACTCGAGGACTGAGTTGTAGCAAAGTTCTGAGCTTAGATCTAGGTTAATCGAGTTAGCGGGTATCGCAAATTTACATGTTTTGCAAGCGTCTGATTGCTTAATTTCTAGTAGAAATTTTGGAGGCAGCGCGTAGGCAAATTTTTGCCGAAGCTGGATAAAATTGTATGTGATCTTTACTGCATTACTTTCTGTTTTTATTTTTATTTCTGCATTAATATTTAGTAGACCTTATTCATCTTCCTCTAGAGTGAAAACGATCCTACAGAAAGTCAGAGTGGAATTGAGGCGTTGCCAAATTGATAAGGTTATATATACAAGGTTATGTATGTATTAATGTCGCACAAACATGTGTGTATGGAGTGTGAGTCAAAGAGTTGTGAAACATGAAAAACGGATGCTCTGTAATATCTTAGGATGCTCGTAATATCTCATCCCCTCAAGACATTCATTCTCTACAAAATAATTTATTTATCATGTTTTCCTTAACAGCACACATAAAAATTAAGCTTGGAGACTGTAAAAATTGTTTGCTATCATTTATTTATCAACTAAAATCATAAGCAAATCATCAATATTTATCAAGTTAAATCAAATAAGATTTCATAATCTATTTTATATTTGCTAATTATATCATGATTTGCGGATAGCAATATCAAAAACCATGTGTCGCATCATAGAAATAAATCAAATAGACTTGATTATATATTTTATAAACAAGCACTATATTTTTATTTTATTTTTGAACAAAATAAATAAGCACCATTTGAGTATGTTTATTCGGATGACCTTTATATAATTAAGTATGTTTATTTGGATGACCTTTATATAATTAATATACGCTGAACAACCATTGCGTTTGAATAATGGTGGAATGATTAGAACCAAGCTTAATCAACTTGATCAAACATGCCCTTCATGGAGTCCAAACTAGTTCACATAAGCTAATTTAACATGTAACTGATAATTTGTTTGTAGTATAAATTATTGGACCGTGAAGTATGAGGAAATCAATTCTCAAATGGAAAATTGGCATAGGCAATTAGTCTGCCACTATTTTCGAATTCAACAGACTTGAAATTCCACCCACTAAGGCAAATTAATTTAGTTTTTACTCATTTGTAATCAAAATCTATACGATCGATTATAAATTAATGAATAATAACGATCGTGATTCAATCTTCTTATTTTTTAAAAGCAAACTTTAGTTTACAGGAGTGCATTTGTTATCATTTATTTATTTGATAATTGTATCTAACTCATTTGCTAGGTAATGTAGTAACAATACAATTAAAAACTTCAAATTGATAGAAAGTTATCTAACAAAGGTGTTGAATAATTTTATATGGTTGCCCAACACCAACTGAATTTAACTTTATAACGTATATTTTTGTGAACTATATGATAATATTTAGCTTGTAAAAATTAACTTGTTGGTAGAAAATGGTTCAAAGATAATATGAAACACGAAATACATAAATGGTTTGAGTTCATATATGTATTTAGTAGGAAAAGTAACAAAAAAGTGTACCATTCAATTTTCAGTGGCAGTTTACCAGCATGTGGAAAAAAGGGAACTGATGCATATGATGCTAGTAGTTAATTATAGAGTTTTATAATTTTTTTTTATTTCGATCGAGTATTGTAGAAAGTAATATGTGAAACTAAAACTTGGAAAACAAAATCTGTGAAATAAACTATAACAGCCTGCACAGACGCCCGGCTAATGAAAGTGAAACTTGTCTCATCCTCTGTTTCATTCCTTTCACAAATAAAAAACTCTCTTCATTCATTCTTGAATTCTCCATTACCTATCTTCTTTCAGTAAATTCATTTATCCGTTTTGCTTCTTACAACTAAATTATTCTGCCCTTTGGAATTCTGGCTCTCTTTTTTTTTTTTTTTAACATTTCTTTATCTTGGTTTGCTTTCTCTTTTCTTTCTCTTTTGCAGCACTTGCTCTTGTTTGTTGCATCGAAACAGAGTTTGGATTCTTATACTTTTTCAGCAACTAACATTTTATAGTTTTTACTAACTTGTCCCATAATTTATGTTTTTGATGCAAAAATTGTTTCTTGGTGCTTATTTTGTAGCCTTTTGAGCATAGAAGAGACCATTGCTCATTGGATTGTCTTCCGTTTGATTAAAGTTGTTCTTGAAGAACCACTTTGGTGAGTTGGGTTTTCAACATATATTTTTAATCAAGTCTTAATTACTGGTTAATCTTCAAAAACTATGACAGTTTAAGTTGGTTGAGGTTTTGAAAGGGTTTTACTAGCTGTTAGGATTTTCAATTTTTATCAAAAAAGAAAGAATTTTGATGGATAGCCAGATAAATTCTCATGAATTCAAACCTGGGTTTTGAAAGTTTCTCCGTTTGATGAATTATTATCTATAATTCAGTGCTCTGAATTTTAGGGTTTAAGTTTTAACATAGAATTATTTCCCAAATTTCACATGTCAACTTCAAAATAAACTAAACTATCACAAAAATTTCTGTAAACATACATAATGTTGATTCTTAGCGGAAGCAGTCGAGCCTACGGATTCGATTTAGACCTCATAAAAGCTGCATCTCCTTCTATATGTTCTTCTTCATCTTCCCCTGCCTCTACACTTTCAGAAAATTCAAATTCCTCTTACACAATATCAACAAAAAGAGCCAGAACACCTAGAAAGAGGCCTAATCAATCGTATTCAGAAGCTGCAGCACTTCTTTCTACTATAAATCCTACTCTCTTTGCCTCAAAAAATCTACACAAATTCACTAAGCATTCAAAACCATTTTCTTCTTCGTCACCTTACTCGGTACTTAATGAAGTTAGCTTACTCATTGAAGACTCATCTCCTTGTCATCATAAACCTTCGTATCAGTTTGAACTTAAATCAACTAGCTCAAACGAGAAATCTTGCATTGATTATGAAGCGCCCGATTCATTTTCAGATTATGACGTGGAGTCAATTCTTAATGAAGTTGGTGAAGGAATAGATAGCATTATGGGAAATTTAAGCATTGATAATTATAACACAAATTCTACTTCTTATATTGATTCATGTATTGGAAGTTTGACGGGAATAGGAGCCAGTAGAAGTTGTATAGGTAAAGCAATTCGTGCTACCCATAATGGAGATTGGTGGAAGCCCATTACTCAAGTTAAGTTTCAAGATATTGTACCTCAATTAAAAGCAAAGAAGAAGAAAAAAAGCAAGAATAAGAAGGTGGAGAAGGATGTGGTGAAAATCGAGTCTAAGTTTAATAGCAAAAGCAGCAAACCTGCTACAATTACAAATGGTTCTAAGTGCTGTGAAAATTTAGTAGATGAAGTATCGAAACGTGGTTTGGGTCTGAGATTAAACCACAAAGCTGTGCTCGAAGCTTGGCCAGAAAATAAGTTTCCTTTTACCAATGAATCAGGCAAAATTGAATCATCAGCTGATATTCATGTAAGTTTCTAAATTTGATATATTCATATTATGCATATATAGATATTATAAAGTCTAGGGAGTATCTACTGCCCAAATCTGTGATATCTTTGTTTAAGTTTTTAATCTATCAAACAAAATACCATTGTTTGTGGTCCTTCAAAATTTTAACATCCTGCAAGCTCAATTATGTAGTTTCCAGTGTTTATTGTGGATGTAATATATTTTTTGACAAGAATAAAATTTGTGGTCCTATAGCATATTAGTAAAAATATATACATTATAAACTTTCTACTTTAGTCCCATATTTTTCTTCTCTATTTGTTATGTATTTTCAGATACAAATTTTACATCTAACTTGATTGTTTTGGTAAGAGATAAGCAGAGCTAGTGTATGTAGATGTGTGCATGCTTGCATTTACACTGGATATCTGTGCACAATATAGTGCATATGATGTCAAATTAGTTTATATGCATCGTATTAGAATATCTTCGTTATTCCATAATGACTAAATCCGATCTGTTTGGTTTTTCATTGGTGTTTAACTATTTAACAGGCTAGGCTTTCCGAACTTGATTTGATACCGGATGATGAAGATGAAAGCAGAGAAGTGGGTGGTCGAATATACAAAGAAAAAAGAAAAAACAAACTCAATTCTTCCAACATTCGAAAAATTCGATACCAAGTTCGGAAGGTGAATGCTGATTGTAGGCCAAAGATGAAGGCAAGTGTAAGATTTCCTCTTAAATTCTTTTTGTTTATACCTTTTTAGTTCGGCCTTATGCGAGAAAAAAAAATCATCAAAAAAAAGGCGATTTTAAATAAATAAACTTCCATGTTAATGCATTACTTCTACATACACATGTAATTACCACTATATGATTTATTTACCGCAGGGCCGCTTTGTTAGGAGTCCTGACCTTGTTCAACAAACCGTGGAAGGAGAAAACCGACGAACGATCTCCATAAACACTTAAAGACTGAGACGATGTTTGGGATTTCGAAAAAATTTTGTGAACGGTTTTAGGTTTGAGTTTTATAAATTTTGTGAAAGCATATAAATGTATCAAATTTTGCCTGAATGCTATATAGTTTTGTATGCGTTTTTATTAGCTTCATTAGCTAATGTTTTGGTCTGGTTTTATGTTAGTTTTCAAACTGGCATTCATTCAAGACTTGAATCCAAGATTCATGTCTGGTTCTAGTCAGTTATGCGGACTTTACTGATCCAGATTTGCCAACTGAATAGTAATGACAGTTAAAAAGCAAAGAAGGAATCACCAAGCAACCTTAGCCCAATAGCAGAAATAGATGAACGATAAAATAAAATGATCGTGTAACGTGGTTAGACTAACACCATTTATATTAACGGACCTAACAACTGTTGCACTCTCCACCACTGATCAGATTTAAAATGAGATGCGATACCCTCGAAATCTCTGAATTCTGCATTCTAGGATTTTAATTTAGTTGCTGGATTATACACGTTAGTACTAGTTCCGTGCTTCGCACACGGGGCAGAGATAACGCTTTTGTTTAGTTAGTTGTTGATTGTTGCTTTAATTTTTCCAATTGCAAACATAACTTGGTAAATGTAGAGGCAATTTCAATATGTTAGCATCAATGAGCTTAACAGATGACGTAGTAGTATGAAAGTTGAAAACCATTCTGCACGTAATACTGGTAATATTGCATCATAAATAGAAGTCAAAACCTTTGTAATTCATATCAGGTAG